>OZ004694.1:0-587863 GCA_963924545.1 Pogonocherus hispidulus
ACTAACCTAACCTAACCTACCTAACCTAACCTAACCTAACCTAACCTAACCTAACCTAACCTAACCTAACTAACCTAACCTAACCTAACCTAACCTAACCTAACCTAACCTAACCTAACCTAACCTAACCTAACCTAACCTAACCTAACCTAACCTAACCTAACCTAACCTAACCTAACCTAACCTAACCTAACCTAACCTAACCTAACCTAACCTAACCTAACCTAACCTAACCTAACCTAACCTAACCTAACCTAACCTAACCTAACCTAACCTAACCTAACCTAACCTAACCTAACCTAACCTAACCTAACCTAACCTAACCTAACCTAACCTAACCTAACCTAACCTAACCTAACCTAACCTAACCTAACCTAACCTAACCTAACCTAACCTAACCTAACCTAACCTAACCTAACCTAACCTAACCTAACCTAACCTAACCTAACCTAACCTAACCTAACCTAACCTAACCTAACCTAACCTAACCTAACCTAACCTAACCTAACCTAACCTAACCTAACCTAACCTAACCTAACCTAACCTAACCTAACCTAACCTAACCTAACCTAACCTAACCTAACCTAACCTAACCTAACCTAACCTAACCTAACCTAACCTAACCTAACCTAACCTAACCTAACCTAACCTAACCTAACCTAACCTAACCTAACCTAACCTAACCTAACCTAACCTAACCTAACCTAACCTAACCTAACCTAACCTAACCTAACCTAACCTAACCTAACCTAACCTAACCTAACCTAACCTAACCTAACCTAACCTAACCTAACCTAACCTAACCTAACCTAACCTAACCTGACCTGACCTGACCTGACCTGACCTAACCTAACCTAACCTAACCTAACCTAACCTAACCTGTCCCCTCCACTCCGCCCTCACCACACCTAGCCACCGCTTACCGCCCTCACCACACCTAGCCACCGCTTACCGACCTCACCACAACCCATACGACCGACCGGCCCTACGACCTCACCACAGCCAATACGACCGACCAGCACTTCCGACCTCACCACACCCTGCCCGACCACACCGCATCCGACCTCACCACACCCCCACCCAACCACACCGCATCCGACCTCACCACACCACGCCGAACCCCACCGCCGCCGCACACACCAGTCTGCACCGCATCTTACGGTCCGGCAACCAGCTTCTCCTTATTCATAAGAAAACCTCCTTTCCCCTTCCTACTTCTAGAAGAAATAAATAGGGCAAAGTAGGTCAGATTTCTTTTTTTTTTTTTTTTTTGAGGAGGGGAAATCCTCATGGACACCCAGCGTTCTCTTCGGAAACGCCAGGTAGTGCCGGACTCTTACCGGCTAAAACCCCCCCCTTGCCTTTTCCCACTCGTCTCATAACAGCCCAGTGCACGGCGCAAATATATTTCACCGGCCTGACTAAATGTGCACGTAGCGACAACGGAGTATACCGCGCCTTGCATACTTTGACATTTTGTCTGCGGCCAGTGTTGGCATATCGCGACAGCAATGAAATTGCGTCTTGCAGACTTTGCTACTTGCGTTACACTAATACTTGTTCAAAGACGAGTTGGTAAAAACTGATAGTTCAAAGAGCATGTCATTCTCGAAATTTTGGTATCAGACGATTGCGCTCCGTGGCACGCTTCGTCATCTACCAATTCGAGATCATCGGGTATCACTCTCGATATTTTGGTGTCAAACGATTGCGCTCCGTGGCACGCTTCGTAATCTACCAATTCGAGATGACCCACAACAAGGAGCATCGGTACGCGAGACACGAGAATCACTTACAACTGCGCAACGTATTTTAGGCCAGCCTGCAGTCGCTAAACTGATTCCACTATATACTCGTATCGTACCTCCCCTCCTCTAGTGGTCGCGCTGGTTTTAACACCGCGAGCCACGGCTCACGGTCGAAGAAACCCTCGCTTCACCCTTGATAACCGCCATCCATTTCTCCTCCTCAGGAACAGCCATCCACTTGTCCTCCTAGGTAGCAGCCAACCATTTCCCATTTATCTTCTTACCTTCATCAGGTATCAATCTCGATAATTTAGTGTCACACGATTACGCTCCGTGGCGCGTTACGTGATTTACCAATTCGAGATGACCCACTACAAGAAGCTTCGGTACGCAAGACACGAGAATCGCTTACAACTGCGCAACGTATTTAGGCCAGCCTGCAGTCGCTAAACAGATTCCACTATATACTCGTTTCGTACCTCCTCTCCTCTAGTGGTCGCGCAGATTTTAGCACCGCGAGCCACGGCTCGCGATTGAAAAAACCCTCGCCTCACCCTCGGTAACAGCAATCCATTTTTTCTCCTCGGTAACAGCCATCCATTTTTCTCCTCGGTAGCAGCCATCCATTTCCCATTCCTCTTCCTACCGTCATCGGGTATCAATCTCGATATTTTGATGTCACACGTCAGCGCTCCGCGGCGCGCGTCGTGATCTATCAACTCGAGATGACCCACTACAAGGAGCTTCGGTACGCGAGACACGGGAATCGCTTACGACTGCGCAACGTATTTTAAGGCCAGCCTGCAATCGATTGACAGATTCCACTATATACTCATTTCGTACCTCCTCTCCTCTAGTGGTCGCGCGGACTTTAGCACAGCGAGCCACGGCTCGCGGTCGAAAAAGTCTTCGCTTCACCCTCGGTAACTGCCATCCATTTCCCATTCCTCTTCCTACCGTCATCGGGTATCACTCTCGATATTTTGATATCACACGTCAGCGCTCCGCGGCGCGCGTCGTGATCTATCTACTCGAGATGACCCACAACAAGGAGCTTGGGTACGCGAGACACGAGAATCGCTTACGACTGCGCAACGTATTTTAGGCCAGCCTGCAGTCGCTAGACAGATTCCACTATATACTCGTTTCGCACCTCCTTTCCTCTTATGGACGCGCGGACTTTAGCACCTCGAGCCACGGCTCGCGGTCGAAAAAGCCCTCGCTTCACCCTCGGTAACTGCCATCCATTTCCCATTCCTCTTCCTACCGTCATCGGGTATCACTCTCGATATTTTGATGTCACACGTCAGCGCTCCGCGGCGCGCGTCGTGATCTATCTACTCGAGATGACCCACAACAAGGAGCTTCGGTACGCGAGACACGAGAATCGCTTACGACTGCGCAACGTATTTTAGGCCAGCCTGCAGTCGCTAGACAGATTCCACTATATACTCGTTTCGCACCTCCTTTCCTCTTGTGGACGCGCGGACTTTAGCACCTCGAGCCACGGCTCGCGGTCGAAAAAGCCCTCGCTTCACCCTCGGTAACTGCCGTCCATTTCCCATTTATCTTCGTACCTTCATCGGGTATCAATCTCGATATTTTGATGTCACACGTCAGCGCTCCGCGGCGCGCGTCGTGATCTATCAACTCGAGATGACCCACAACAAGGAGCTTCGGTACGCGAGACACGAGAATCGTTTACGACTGCGCAACGTATTTTAGGCCAGCCTGCAGTCGCTAAACAGATTCCACTATATACTCGTTTCGTACCTCCTCTCCTCTAGTGGTCGCGCGGACTTTAGCACCGCGAGCCACGGCTCGCGGTCGAAAAAGCCCTCGCTTCACCCTCGGTAACTGCCGTCCATTTCCCATTTTTCTTCGTACCTTCATCGGGTTTCGATCTCGATATTTTGATGTCACACGTCAGCGCTCCGCGGCGCGCGTCGTGATCTATCAACTCGAGATGACTCACAACAAGGAGCTTCGGTACGCGAGACACGAGAATCGCTTACGACTGCGCAACGTATTTTAGGCCAGCCTGCAGTCGCTAGACAGATTCCACTATATACTCGTAACGTACCTTCTCTCCTCTAGTGGCCGCGAGAATTTTAGCGCCGCCAACCACGGTTCGCGATAAAAAAAAATCCTCGCTTCACCCTCGGTAGCTTTCCTAGATCCTTCTGAAATCCCTTCGTCCGTACATGTTTAATTCCGTGATCGAGTGTGATTGACGGCTACAGAACTGCAGAAGTGCGCTCTTGGGCGTCTATTCTCGAGTTGAGAACGGATCTGCCCCAGGAGTGCGAAGCGGTCGCGTTATGGTACGGCCCGCCTCTGATCCCCTTCACTTTCATTCCGCCTTGAGGATTGATTAAGTCCCCTTGACTCGCGCACTTGCTGGACTCTAAAGTCTCTATTTATAAATGGGTCTCGTGGTCACATTTAGCCTTAGATGGAATTAACCACCCGCTTAGGGATGCGTTTTTTGGCAACCCGACTCTGAGGAGATATCCTTCCGTGATAACCGACGGTCGCTACGAACCTGCCTGCCTATAGAGACGGTGGTTCCGCGCGCTGGACGGTCTCGGAATTAACGGAATCTCCCTTACATCACATTTCTCGACGCCCGATTACAGGCGCGAGATTCGATGCTGGGCTCTTCCCTTTTCGCTCGTGGCTACTGAGGGAATCCTAGTTAGTTTCTTTTCCTCCGCTTAGTAATATGCTTACCTTCCGCGGGTAGTTTCACCTATTCTGAGGTCGATAAAAGATTTCAATTAAGTTATCTTATCGATTCGCATCGATCGCACTACTCTCACTGGGCGACACTTTAACTGTGGCGTTCGACCAGGTGTTAAAGGCGCGTCGTCGTGCGAGTACACGTAACGAATGCATAAACGCTTTCGCGTCTTAAGATGCCGCGAACACCTAGAGGTCCGCGTACAACATCCAACATCGCTCCGACGTTTCCCTTCACGCCGTAAAAACGGCGAGTCGTGAAAACCGAGCAGTCTTTGAAATGGTTACGACCCTCTGCCAGGAGTGGTCCAAGAACGAAGTCCGAGGACCGCTGTGTGAGTTCGAAATGTCGATGTTCGTGTGGTCTACCCTTCACGAATGAACGCCCAATCACCTGCGTTTTTCATCGACTCACGAGCCCCGCGATTTACCGGTCAGGGTAATCGTTTAAGTAAGTGGCAATTGTTTGTAAAATTTGGAAAAGGAGAAGTTAGCCGCCCTCGACTTGCGCGATACTCGTACTTAACGTACGAGATTTGCTGTCGAAAGAGCGACGTTCTCCCTGATCTATTTAAAGAGGCGCGCGAGCGGCCTCGACGGTCGGGCGAGTATCTTTCAACACCTTGGGAAAATATGAAACTTTCCCTTCCGAAAGAGGAAACAAGAGTGTTTCGGGCAACTGACTATTTCGCGCACCCACGCCTCCGGGAACACCCTCGTCGAATACACAAGTTTGTGTGCTAAGACGTAGTGCCCTCCTTTTGATAGCGTAACTGTGGCGATTCGTCGCTGCTCTCACCCTGCTATGCGCTCTCTCGTAGGTACCCGAAAATGTCGTGTACCTAAGTCGTTCGCCGAAACGGCTCGCGGCTAGGTCGACCACGTCGAGGCTCTAAAATTTGCAAACGCCGTCCTCTTTGATGATCTGGAGTTCCAAGAGTTTTTAATGACCAGCCGAATGCGCCGCGCACCTAGATACTTTTACTCTTACGCACCCTCGCAAAACCGGCGTCCCCGCAAACATAATCAAATGTAAATTATTAGGACGCGTTAGGTTGAGCGGCGTAAAGAAGCGTCGGTATCGGCGCTAGCGCTTGGCTTCGCATCGCCTGCCGAAGATGAATGAGGTTACTACTCTACCGCCACTTGCGATATTTTCGTACTTCCTCGTTTCTCGTCGAACAGGCTGTTAGTTCAAATATACTGATCGACGTCCTCGTCTTAGTAACGGGTCCTCACGAACGTGATTACGCCGACGACGACGAGTAATGATCACAGTGTGGTCTTGTTGTGAAACAAAACGGATAATTCATCTCGCTCGGACAGAGGAGAGTTGTCGCAAATTTTTATATTTTATAACGTGGAGGGACGCCCCGCAGCGGCGAATCCACAGAGTTTTCTGTTATCGCCGCCGCTGGATTACTCCCGCGTACGCATAAAATTTTAGATGATCGCATATGGACCGCAGACGCTAAGAGCCCGCTAAATCCGCGATCTCGCTGTTGGGTAGATTAAGTCGATAACCTGCACATACTGTCGTGGCCTAAGTTTCCACACTTGCGTGGGCAAGGTCCGTCACTACGACGTCGACTCGATTATACATATAATAATGGACGACGCCGAAGGAAGACCGCCTCGTCCGCAACAACTGGGCAAAAGCTAATACAGGACTATTATATAAATAGGGCTGCCTAGCTCCTCACGACGGGAGAACGTCCAACTGCGACTGTTGGCCGAGAGAACCGTTCTCCTCGCGTATGTGCGAGCGACATAAAATATCTGTTATAGATAAACTGTGTATGAAACACACCCTATTGGTGTCTATAAGGCACCTCTACAGCCACAAGAATGTATGCAAATTCTATGCATATCTTCAAGCATACGTGTAGTAATTATTCTTGCGAATTGCCTGTTCTGCCTAAAATATCAGACTGGAGTTCCGTGATCTCTAGCACGATCGACAAACAGACGTCTACGCCTGTCCACAACTACAAGCTCATGTCCGTAAGTGATCTCATTACTTTTACTTCAAATTGTTCCCATATTATTGAAAATGCCGTTTTGACATTTTGTTTCACACAAGCATATAACTGCATGCAGAATCAACTGACTGCAGTATTTTAAGTTGCTTGTGAATTTATAATGGCAGAATCGACAGACAGACGTCTCCGCGTGTTCGCAACACCACGCTCGTGTCCGTAAGTTATAACTGCTACTGGTGCCGATAGGCACCTTTAGAGCCAAAAGGATATTAATTTAAACTGTTTTGTTTAAATAAATGTATGAATGCAAACAGACGTCTTCGCGTGTTCGCAACACCACGCTCTTGTCCGTAAGTCATAACTTCTCTTATGCCTATACACACCTCTAGAGCCAAAAGGATGATAATTTATTAAAATTGTTTTATTTGTCTGTTTCCAAGCAGACCTGTATATTTCAATTTCCCTCATTTATATAATTTATATAAACGCTCTCTTTCTAGCTTTAGCTACTTATATTTAACCTATATCTTAGATTACACTTATATTAAATTTTCTTGCCCCTTTTTTTATGATTTAAATATTTCAAACATATATCCACTACCAGGATTCACAGACAGACGTCTTCACGTGTTCGCAAAGCACCCTCGAGTTTGATTTTTGAAATTGTCTTATGTCTTTCTTTTCCTTATCTATAAATGAATGACAACATGATCGGGAGAGAACTCCGGCTGTTGGCCGAATCCACCTCTCTCCTTATATATGTGCAAGTGACATGGCTTCGTACTACGCTCTCCACTATATACTCGTTTCGTATCTATGTCCTTTAGTGGTCGCGCGGACTTTAGCACAATCAGCCACGACTAGCGGTCAACAAGACCCATGCAATCCCGCGAGGGATCTCATTACTTTTATTTCAGATGGTTCCCATATTGATGAAAATGCCGTTTTTGACATTTTGTTTCAGTCAAGCATATAACTGCCTATAGAATCAACGGACTGCAGTATTTTAAAGTTGCATGTTAATCTATAGTGGCAGAATCGACAAACAGACGTCTCCGCGTGTTCGCAACACCACGCTCCTGTCCGTAAGTCATAACTGCTACTTGTGTCGATAGACACCTTTAAAGCCAAAAGGATATTAATTTATCAAACTTTTTGTTTAAATAATTTGTGAATTTCTATTGTTTAATTTTAGACAAGCATAAAGTAGTGGCAGGATCGACAGACAGACGTCTCCGCGTGTTCGCAACACCACGCTCTTGTCCGTAAGTCATAACTGCTACTTGTGTCGATAGACACCTTTAAAGCCAAAAGGATATTAATTTATTAAAATTAACTTGTATGCTTGTTTTTCAGACAAGCATATTAGTAGTGGCAGGATTGACAGACAGACGTCTATAGTCGATGCCACTTTTAAAGCCAAAAGGATGTTAATTTATTAAAATTGTTTTATTTGGCTGTTTCCAGCCGACCCGTGTATGTTTCAATTTACGTCAATTTTATAATTTATATTTAAGCGCTTGATTTCTAGCCTTAGCTATTTATATTTAAACCTACTTTTTAGGTTACATTTATATTTATAATTTTCTTGCAATTTACTTTTGTGATTTAATATTTCAAACATATGTATACTGTTAAGATACAGACAGACGTCTTCGCGTATTCGCAAGGGCACGCTCTTGTCCGTAAGTATTTTTGAAATTGTTAAAGTATTTAATTTTCTTATTTATAAATAAATGAGGATGTGATCGCATTAGGACCGCAAACACTAGTGCCTGCTAAATCCGCGATCTTGCTGTTGTTCAATCGTGGAAGCAAATATAGAACATAGAAAAAGGATAATATTTATAATCTTTTTTCTATGATATAGAACTAACGACACGCGTACGATGTACGCGTGCCGCAGCGCCTACATTGCTCTTCACGACGGGAGAGAATCCGACTCCGGCTGTTGACCGAATCCGATAAGCCTCTCTCCTTATATACTGCAAATGACACGGCTTCGTACTCAACTCTACTGCTACTGCGGCCGTGTGGTTACAACGAACACTGTTACGCCGCCGACCCGGGTACGACACGCGTACGATGTACATGCGCCGCAGCGCTACGTTCCTGAGCTGGCTGAATTGCTATTGTGTTTACGTTGACGTTGACTCGTTGACAACGAAAACGAAACAGGATGCGACTCGGGATGTTGAATGAACATCCGTCTTTGAAAAATAATGTTTTCCAGATTACTTTGCCAAGTTTTTTAATATTTCCACTTAAACCTAAGAAACGACTTACTTTTAATAATTATAATTTTACATGTTGGAAAAGTTTTTAATGGTATCTGTGAATTTAAGGTTAGAATGTTGAAATATTTTCATATTACTTAATTTGTTTCAGTCATTTGTGTATTACTTTTGTATTCTAACGTGTATATTCGTGTTTAGGTGTCCTCTGTGGTTGAAAAATTGTGGAAGGTAAAAGCCAAAATCGTTTAGAAAAACTTTCAATACATCATAGACAAAATTCACTGTTGAAATTTGTGCAATACATATACATAAAACGCACAGGGTGGATGCCAATTATTTTGAACCTCCCATATTTGCTGGACTGTCGAAAAACCAACACTATTTAACAGAGGTAAATTTATTCATATACCTATATAACTTTTTGTTTAAAAACATCAAATACATAAGTATCACATATGTACCTATTACTATTGTACGTAATTCTGTGTCCCACACAAAATACGTGTATGGATGTATTTCTGTCTGTGGTATATATGTATATCTACCAAATTGTTACTTTCTTAGTTTTTTATGTTGTTATTTAGCTGAGAAAATATGTTTCTGCTGTTAATGTTCCTAGAAGCTTAATTTTAGAAATTAATATTAATGCTACCTCTAATTGTTCTTTTCTTTTTCTGTAACCATAGACAAATATGCCAGACCTACAACAGAGTTATCTGCAACACTTGATACATCAAATTAAACTGTACGACAGACTACCTGTGCCTCTCGAGTAACTACAAGTACTTCTCGGCAAGCTACAGGTTCTGCTTCTAACCATATCGAAGTAGAAAACCTTAAATATTGCATGGCAACTGGATTAGACGGTGAGCCACAAAATTATAGCCATAAAAACAGAACAGAACTTTTTGTGTTTAAAGTGCTTGTGCTAAGTTTCATTTCTTTTTTTTGTTTTCTAGGACGGACGTCTCAGCATGGTCGCCTCTCCACGCTCTTGTTCCTAATTTTCAACTGCCACTGAAGCCAAAAGGCACAATTGGAGCTTAAAGGATGTGAAATATATTCAAATTGTTTTATATCCCTGTTTTCATGTTACATGTTGCATGTTACAATTTTTGTAATTTTGTTTTGATGTAAATTAGATCATTTATATAAAGCACTTTCTAATCACCCTTTTAATATTATTTATTTAAACGTTTTTCCTCTTGCCTTAAATTTTCTTGTGGATTTTCCTAGTTTAATTTTTCAGACAAGCAAAGCACTGTGGCAGGATCAAAAGACAGACGTCTTGGCATGGTCGCCACTCCACGCTCTTTTCCACAATTTTTGACTGCCACTGGAGCCAGAAGGCACTATTGGAGCTTAAAGGATGTGAAATATATTCAAATTGTTTTATTTGCCTGTTTCCAAATTACATGTTCCATATTACAATTTCATAACTTTCTTTCTATATAATTTAGATAATTTATATTATATAAAGCACTTTCTTATCAGCCTTTTAATATTATATAAATTTAAATAATGTTTTTGCTTTAAATTTTCTAGTGGATTTCCACAGTTTAATTTTTCAGACAAGCAAAGCAGTAGTGGCAGGATCGAAAGAAAGACGTCTCAGCATTATTGCCACTCCACGCTCTTGTCCGGGGTTCTCAGCAATTTATCAATATCAAATTCCCTGACATTTACAAGTTTTCCCTGACTTGTATTTACAAAATTTCCTGTCTAGCGGCATGAAAAAGGATTTTTCATTTATTAAAAATATTTTAGGCGAAACAATTTTAATAAAAATATTTAGTTCCCAATAAATACCAAGGAAACTCAAACAACTTCAGGTAAAACAGTTCTATTAAATTATTTTATAAATATCGGAACACGTTTGGGTAAAACAGTTTTATCTGTTATTAAATAATATTTAAATTTCATTAAATAATATTTTTGCCTTTGAAGGCCACACAAGTCACAGAAATATAAATTACGATCGCAATGGCGCTTCCAAATTTTAACATACAGGGAGCGCCCAACAAATTTTTCCCTGATGACAAAAAAATTCCCTGATTTTTTACGAATATTGACATTTCCTGACGTTTCCCTGACAGAGTATGAATTCCCCGACATTTTCAGGTTTTCCCTGACGCTGAGAACCCTGTTGTCCATAAGTGATGATATTAAAAGTACAAGCAATAGTCCTTTTTTATTTATATTTTTAAGCCATATTTTTGCTTTTATCTAAAATATTTGTTGTGAATTTCTATTATGGCTTAATATTTCAGACAAATATATAAGTAATGGCAAGATCCACAGACAGACGTCTCAACGTGATCACCACTCCACACTCTTGTCTGTAAATCATGACCACCACTGGAACCAATAAGCACCTCCAGTGCCAAAAGGACATTAAATATTCAAATTGTTTTAATTGCCTTTTTCCGAGCAGAGCTATTTCAGTTTATGTCAATTTAATTTGTTTCAGATCTTAGTTTGACAATTTAAACAAGTACATCCTTTCTTTGCAAACTTTTTTATTTATACTTTTAATAAATATTTTTGCTTTCTTCCAAATTTTCATTATTGTTAAATGTAAGTAGGAGGAGGATCCACAGACAAACATATTCGCATAAGGTAAAGCACAAGCCAAAAGGATGTTAATTTAATCAAATTATTTTATTTAAATAAATTATAAATTTCCATTGTGGTATAATTTAGAAGCATATAAATAGAGGCAGATTGATAGACAGACGTTTTCGCTTGTTTGGATTACCACGCTCTTGTCCGCAAGTCATGACTGTCACTGGTGCCAATGGGCACCTTTAGCCAAAAGGATATTTATTTATTAAAATCTTTTTATTTGTCTGTTTTCAGACACCCATGTTTCAATTTACGTTAACCTTCCTAATACTAACTGGGGTAAATTAGTACCCCACGGCGTATTTTTTTCGATTTTTTTATTTATTCATGGGAAACCCAAAGTATAATTATATACAATCCAATATAACAGAAAAAAAATCGTAAGTACTAATCTTATAATCTAAAATTTAACAGTAATTATATTAATCAATAGACATATACAATATATAAACATTTTTACATAAGCATAACAATACAAAATAATTTACAAATTTTTAAGTGGAGCTTTAAAGGTACTAAAGGTAGATGAAAAGTAATTCAAATTATGAGCATATTCATTAGCCTGCCTTAAAAATCTGGTACACGGTTCATTTAGTCCATAATTAGTAGGATGAAACGGCACAAAAAATAATTCAGAGTTACACGTTCGTCTATTAGTGATGTTAAGTGAGAACAAACTCAAAAGATTTGGACAATCGACTTGACTATTTAATACTTTATAAAAGAAACACATATCTGAAATTAACCGTTTTTGCTTTAACGTTTGCATAGAAAGTATAGCGAGTAAATCATCATAATTCCTATCCGATCCTGTCCGTATGTCATAACTGCTACTTGTGACAATAGACACCTTTAGAGCCAAAAGGATATTAATTTATTAAACTTTTGGTTTAAATAATTTATGAATTTCTATTGTTTAACTACAGGCAAGCATAAAGTGGTGGCAGGATCGACAGACAGACGTCTCCGCGTGTTCGCAACACCAAGCTCCTATCCGTAAGTCATAACTGCTACTTGTGTCCATAGAAAACTTTAAGAGCCAAAAGGATATTAATTTATGAAACTTTTTGTTTAAATAATTTGTGAATTTCTATTGTTTAACTTCAGGCAAGCATAAAGTAGTGGCAGGATCGACAGACAGACGTCTCCGCGTGTTCGCAACACCACGCTTCTGTCCGTAAGTCATAACTGCTACTTGTGTCGATAGACACCTTTAAAGCCAAAAGGATATTAATTTATCAAACTTTTTGTTTAAATAATTTGTGAATTTCTATTGTTTAATTTTAGACAAGCATAAAGTAGTGGCAGGATCGACAGACAGACGTCTCCGCGTGTTCGCAACACCACGCTCCTGTCCGTAAGTCATAACTGCTACTTGTGTCCATAGACACCTTTAGAGCCAAAAGGATATTAATTTATTAAACTTTCTGTTTAAATAATTTGTGAATTTTTATTGTTTAATTTTAGACAAGCATAAAGTAGTGGCAGGATCGACAGACAGACGTCTCCGCGTGTTCGCAACACCACGCTCCTGTCCGTAAGTCATAACTGCTACTTGTGTCCATAGACACCTTTAGAGCCAAAAGGATATTAATTTATTAAACTTTCTGTTTAAATAATTTGTGAATTTCTATTGTTTAATTTTAGACAAGCATAAAGTAGTGGCAGGATCGACAGACAGACATCTCCGCGTGTTCGCAACACCACGCTCCTGTCCGTAAGTCATAACTGCTACTTGTGTCCATAGACAACCTTTAGAGCCAAAAGGATATTAATTTATTAAACTTTTTGTTTAAATAATTTGTGAATTTTTATTGTTTAATTTTAGACAAGCATAAAGTAGTGGCAGGATCGACAGACAGACGTCTCCGCGTGTTCGCAACACCACGCTCCTGTCCGTAAGTCATAACTGCTACTTGTGTCCATAGACAACCTTTAGAGCCAAAAGGATATTAATTTATTAAACTTTTTGTTTAAATAATTTGTGAATTTTTATTGTTTAATTTTAGACAAGCATAAAGTAGTGGCAGGATCGACAGACAGACGTCTCCGCGTGTTCGCAACACCACGCTCCTGTCCGTAAGTCATAACTGCTACTTGTGTCCATAGACAACCTTTAGAGCCAAAAGGATATTAATTTATTAAACTTTTTGTTTAAATAATTTGTGAATTTTTATTGTTTAATTTTAGACAAGCATAAAGTAGTGGCAGGATCGACAGACAGACGTCTCCGCGTGTTCGCAACACCACGCTCCTGTCCGTAAGTCATAACTGCTACTTGTGTCAATAGACACCTTTAGAGCCAAAAGGATATTAATTTATTAAACTTTCTGTTTAAATAATTTGTGAATTTCTATTCTTTAACTTCAGGCAAGCATAAAGTAGTGGCAGGATCGACAGACAGACGTCTCCGCATGTTCGCAACACCACGCTCCTGTACGTAAGTCATAACTGCTACTTGTGTCGATAGACACCTTTAAAGCCAAAGGGATATTAATTTTTAAACTTTTTGTTTAATTTGTGAATTTCTATTGTTTAACTACAGGCAAGTATGAGGAAGTGGCAGGATCGACAGACAGACGTCTCCGCGTGTTCGCAACACCACGCTCCTGTCCGTAAGTCATAACTGCTACTTGTGTCGATAGACACCTTTAAAGCCAAAAGGATATTAATTTATTAAACTTTTTGTTTAAATAATTTGTGAATTTCTATTGTTTAACTTCAGGCAAGTATAAAGTAGTGGCAGGATCGACAGACAGACGTCTCCGCGTGTTCGCAACACCACGCTCCTGTCCGTAAGTCATAACTGCTACTTGTGTCAATAGACACTTTTAGAGCCAAAAGGATGTTAATTTATTAAACTTTTTGTTTAAATAATTTGTGAATTTCTATTGTTTAACTTCAGGCAAGCATAAAGTAGTGGCAGGATCGACAGACAGACGTCTCCGCGTGTTCGCAACACCACGCTCCTGTCCGTAAGTCATAACTGCTACTTGTGTCGATAGACACCTTTAAAGCCAAAAGGATATTAATTTATCAAACTTTTTGTTTAAATAATTTGTGAATTTCTATTGTTTAATTTTAGACAAGCATAAAGTAGTGGCAGGATCGACAGACAGACGTCTCCGCGTGTTCGCAACACCACGCTCCTGTCCGTAAGTCATAACTGCTACTTGTGTCCATAGACACCTTTAGAGCCAAAAGGATATTAATTTATCAAACTTTTTGTTTAAATAATTTGTGAATTTCTATTGTTTAATTTTAGACAAGCATAAAGTAGTGGCAGGATCGACAGACAGACGTCTCCGCGTGTTCGCAACACCACGCTCCTGTCCGTAAGTCATAACTGCTACTTGTGTCCATAGACACCTTTAGAGCCAAAAGGATATTAATTTATTAAACTTTCTGTTTAAATAATTTGTGAATTTTTATTGTTTAATTTTAGACAAGCATAAAGTAGTGGCAGGATCGACAGACAGACGTCTCCGCGTGTTCGCAACACCACGCTCCTGTCCGTAAGTCATAACTGCTACTTGTGTCGATAGACACCTCTAAAGCCAAAAGGATATTAATTTATTAAACTTTTTGTTTAAATAATTTGTGAATTTCTATTGTTTAACTTCAGGCAAGTATAAAGTAGTGGCAGGATCGACAGACAGACGTCTCCGCGTGTTCGCAACACCACGCTCCTGTCCGTAAGTCATAACTGCTACTTGTATCGATAGACACCTTTAAAGCCAAAAAGGATATTAATTTATCAAACTTTTTGTTTAAATAATTTGTGAATTTCTATTGTTTAATTTTAGACAAGCATAAAGTAGTGGCAGGATCGACAGATAGACGTCTACGCGTGTTCGCAATACCACGCTCCTGTCCGTAAGTCATAACTGCTACTTGTGTCGATAGACACCTTTAAAGCCGAAGAGATATTAATTTATTAAACTTTTTGTTTAAATAATTTGTGAATTTCCATTCTTTAACTTCAGGCAAGCATAAAGTAGTAGCAGGATCGACAGACAGACGTCTCCGCATGTTCGCAACACCACGCTCCTGTCCGTAAGTCATAACTGCTACTTGTGTCGATAGACACCTTTAAAGCCAAAGGGATATTAATTTATTAAACTTTTTGTTTAATTTGTGAATTTCTATTGTTTAACTACAGGCAAGTATGAGGAAGTGGCAAGATCGACAGACAGACGTCTCCGCGTGTTCCCAACACCACGCTCCTGTCCGTAAGTCATAACTGCTACTTGTGTCGATAGACACCTCTAAAGCCAAAAGGATATTAATTTATTAAACTTTTTGTTTAAATAATTTGTGAATTTCTATTGTTTAACTTCAGGCAAGTATAAAGTAGTGGCAGGATCGACAGACAGACGTCTCCGCGTGTTCGCAACACCACGCTCCTGTCCGTAAGTCATAACTGCTACTTGTGTCCATAGACAACCTTTAGAGCCAAAAGGATATTAATTTATTAAACTTTTTGTTTAAATAATTTGTGAATTTTTATTGTTTAATTTTAGACAAGCATAAAGTAGTGGCAGGATCGACAGACAGACGTCTCCGCGTGTTCGCAACACCACGCTCCTGTCCGTAAGTCATAACTGCTACTTGTGTCAATAGACACCTTTAGAGCCAAAAGGATATTAATTTATTAAACTTTCTGTTTAAATAATTTGTGAATTTCTATTCTTTAACTTCAGGCAAGCATAAAGTAGTGGCAGGATCGACAGACAGACGTCTCCGCATGTTCGCAACACCACGCTCCTGTACGTAAGTCATAACTGCTACTTGTGTCGATAGACACCTTTAAAGCCAAAGGGATATTAATTTTTAAACTTTTTGTTTAATTTGTGAATTTCTATTGTTTAACTACAGGCAAGTATGAGGAAGTGGCAGGATCGACAGACAGACGTCTCCGCGTGTTCGCAACACCACGCTCCTGTCCGTAAGTCATAACTGCTACTTGTGTCGATAGACACCTTTAAAGCCAAAAGGATATTAATTTATTAAACTTTTTGTTTAAATAATTTGTGAATTTCTATTGTTTAACTTCAGGCAAGTATAAAGTAGTGGCAGGATCGACAGACAGACGTCTCCGCGTGTTCGCAACACCACGCTCCTGTCCGTAAGTCATAACTGCTACTTGTGTCAATAGACACTTTTAGAGCCAAAAGGATGTTAATTTATTAAACTTTTTGTTTAAATAATTTGTGAATTTCTATTGTTTAACTTCAGGCAAGCATAAAGTAGTGGCAGGATCGACAGACAGACGTCTCCGCGTGTTCGCAACACCACGCTCCTGTCCGTAAGTCATAACTGCTACTTGTGTCGATAGACACCTTTAAAGCCAAAAGGATATTAATTTATCAAACTTTTTGTTTAAATAATTTGTGAATTTCTATTGTTTAATTTTAGACAAGCATAAAGTAGTGGCAGGATCGACAGACAGACGTCTCCGCGTGTTCGCAACACCACGCTCCTGTCCGTAAGTCATAACTGCTACTTGTGTCCATAGACACCTTTAGAGCCAAAAGGATATTAATTTATCAAACTTTTTGTTTAAATAATTTGTGAATTTCTATTGTTTAATTTTAGACAAGCATAAAGTAGTGGCAGGATCGACAGACAGACGTCTCCGCGTGTTCGCAACACCACGCTCCTGTCCGTAAGTCATAACTGCTACTTGTGTCCATAGACACCTTTAGAGCCAAAAGGATATTAATTTATTAAACTTTCTGTTTAAATAATTTGTGAATTTTTATTGTTTAATTTTAGACAAGCATAAAGTAGTGGCAGGATCGACAGACAGACGTCTCCGCGTGTTCGCAACACCACGCTCCTGTCCGTAAGTCATAACTGCTACTTGTGTCGATAGACACCTCTAAAGCCAAAAGGATATTAATTTATTAAACTTTTTGTTTAAATAATTTGTGAATTTCTATTGTTTAACTTCAGGCAAGTATAAAGTAGTGGCAGGATCGACAGACAGACGTCTCCGCGTGTTCGCAACACCACGCTCCTGTCCGTAAGTCATAACTGCTACTTGTATCGATAGACACCTTTAAAGCCAAAAAGGATATTAATTTATCAAACTTTTTGTTTAAATAATTTGTGAATTTCTATTGTTTAATTTTAGACAAGCATAAAGTAGTGGCAGGATCGACAGATAGACGTCTACGCGTGTTCGCAATACCACGCTCCTGTCCGTAAGTCATAACTGCTACTTGTGTCGATAGACACCTTTAAAGCCGAAGAGATATTAATTTATTAAACTTTTTGTTTAAATAATTTGTGAATTTCCATTCTTTAACTTCAGGCAAGCATAAAGTAGTAGCAGGATCGACAGACAGACGTCTCCGCATGTTCGCAACACCACGCTCCTGTCCGTAAGTCATAACTGCTACTTGTGTCGATAGACACCTTTAAAGCCAAAGGGATATTAATTTATTAAACTTTTTGTTTAATTTGTGAATTTCTATTGTTTAACTACAGGCAAGTATGAGGAAGTGGCAAGATCGACAGACAGACGTCTCCGCGTGTTCCCAACACCACGCTCCTGTCCGTAAGTCATAACTGCTACTTGTGTCGATAGACACCTCTAAAGCCAAAAGGATATTAATTTATTAAACTTTTTGTTTAAATAATTTGTGAATTTCTATTGTTTAACTTCAGGCAAGTATAAAGTAGTGGCAGGATCGACAGACAGACGTCTCCGCGTGTTCGCAACACCACGCTCCTGTCCGTAAGTCATAACTGCTACTTGTGTCAATAGACACTTTTAGAGCCAAAAGGATATTAATTTATTAAACTTTTTGTTTAAATAATTTGTGAATTTCTATTGTTTAACTTCAGGCAAGCATAAAGTAGTGGCAGGATCGACAGACAGACGTCTCCGCGTGTTCGCAACACCACGCTCCTGTCCGTAAGTCATAACTGCTACTTGTGTCGATAGACACCTTTAAAGCCAAAAGGATATTAATTTATCAAACTTTTTGTTTAAATAATTTGTGAATTTCTATTGTTTAATTTTAGACAAGCATAAAGTAGTGGCAGGATCGACAGACAGACGTCTCCGCGTGTTCGCAACACCACGCTCCTGTCCGTAAGTCATAACTGCTACTTGTGTCGATAGACACCTTTAAAGCCAAAAAGGATATTAATTTATCAAACTTTTTGTTTAAATAATTTGTGAATTTCTATTGTTTAATTTTAGACAAGCATAAAGTAGTGGCAGGATCGACAGATAGACGTCTACGCGTGTTCGCAATACCACGCTCCTGTCCGTAAGTCATAACTGCTACTTGTGTCGATAGACACCTTTAAAGCCGAAGAGATATTAATTTATTAAACTTTTTGTTTAAATAATTTGTGAATTTCCATTCTTTAACTTCAGGCAAGCATAAAGTAGTAGCAGGATCGACAGACAGACGTCTCCGCGTGTTCGCAACACCACGCTCCTGTCCATAAGTCATAACTGCTACTTGTGTCGATAGACACCTTTAAAGCCAAAAGGATATTAATTTATTAAACTTTTTGTTTAAATAATTTGAGAATTTCTATTCTTTAACTTCAGGCAAGCATAAAGTAGTGGCAGGATCAACAGACAGACGTCTCCGCGTGATTGCAACACCACGCTCCTGTCCGTAAGTCATAACTGCTACTTGTGTCGATAGACACCTTTAAAGCCAAAGGGATATTAATTTATTAAACTTTTTGTTTAAATAATTTGTGAATTTCTATTGTTTAACTTCAGGCAAGCATAAAGTAGTGGCAGGATTGACAGACAGACGTCTCCGCGTGTTCGCAACACCACGCTCCTGTCCGTAAGTCATAACTGCTACTTGTGTCGATTGACACCTTTAGAGCCGAAGATATTAATTTATTAAACTATTTATTTAAATAATTTGTGAATTTCTATTGTTTAACTTCAGGCAAGCATAAAGTAGTGGCAGGATCGACAGACAGACGTCTCCGCGTGTTTGCAACACCACGCTCCTGTCCATAAGTCATAACTGTTATTGGTGCCGATAGACACCTTTAGAGCCAAGAGGATTTTAGTTTATTAAATTGTTTTGTTTAAATAAATTGTGAATTTTCATTGTAGTGTCGTTTTTCAGACAAGCAGCACTTTCTTTCTAACCTTAGCTATTTATGTTTAACCTACTTTTTAGGTTACATTTATATTTTTAATTTTCTTGCAATTTACTTTTGATTTAAAATTTCAAACATATGTATCCTGTTAGGATCCACAGACAGACGTCTTCGCGTATTCGCAAAGCCACGCTCATGTCCGTAAGTATTTTTAAAATTGTGTCTTTCTTATTTCAAATTCTGTTATTCTATCGTGGAAGCAAATATAGAACTAACGACACGCATACAATGTACTTGCGCCGCAGCCCCAATATTACTCTTCACAACTGGCGAGGATCGTGCTCTGGCTCCGGCTCCGCACCTCTCTCCTTATATAGTTACACACTCCTATCTTTTTAACACTTTTATGATTTTTTTCTTGCTTAATTTTCCACGAAGCTCTATCGACCGCTATTGACAGCTCGCCTTGGTCGCCACGTAGGATCCCACCAATAGCCCCGCATAACGCCTGTCCGTTGAACCAACTCATCTCGTCGAGCCTCCTTCCTTGACCACCAGATGTCGCCGCCTGTCCGATTCCTTAGTTTGGTTTCAATCGGCCATCCTGCAAATTAATGTCCTCATTAATACACAATTCTTCACCTAACTCTCTAAGAGTCCAATCAGATCCTGTTGGCCTGACTGATCTCTTTCATAGTCACCTAACGAATTATCAGATTCATCACCCACATTAATTGCACCACTCTGATAGCGCCTCAAAGCATCTACCGCAACTATTGCCTTGAATCGCTTATAACCCCTAACACCCTGTAAAGGCACAATCTCATACCTGTCGTTCCCTAACACCTTCACTCTCCTGTATGGACCATCATACTTAATTTGACACCTTCCTATTGATGCCCTTTTTACCCAACATAGTAGCACCCTGAAGCCCCAAGACTAACGCTCTTTGCAACCTTACATCTCCTATCATACCTCGCCTTCATTTGAGATGCTGTCTTTTGCAATATCCAGGGCTAGGAGTGGCAACAAAAGCAAAACATATGAAAATATGAATTAATAATTAAAAAAATATGAACATTTTATCCAAATTTGTTTAAAATAAGTATTAAATATGATTGTGTTTTCATGACCAGTAAAACTTTAATGAGTAATTAATTTAAAATTTTTTAAAAAAAATTGAATTGGAAAACAAGACATTTCGCTTAAAAAATAAACATATATATTTCTCTCATGTAGAAAATAGACTCTCCTTGCTAGTCAAAAATCACAAAGTACAGTTAACATTGTTCCCTAAATTAACAGACTAAGTAGGTACTATT
The DNA here is from genome assembly GCA_963924545.1 of Pogonocherus hispidulus. Classification (NCBI taxonomy): domain Eukaryota; kingdom Metazoa; phylum Arthropoda; class Insecta; order Coleoptera; family Cerambycidae; genus Pogonocherus; species Pogonocherus hispidulus. Next base: position 20,751 of record OZ004694.1, read on the forward strand.
AATTTTTATATTTTTTTGGGAAATATTATTAAAAATCGGCTTCAGTGGCTTCTATTACATTATTCTTATCTAAAGCATGCTTCAACTTTTTATTTGCCTTCAGCTTTTCAACTTTTCAACTTTTAATTGGTTCTAGGGTCATCACCACAATTTATACCAGAAAATAGACAAATAATGCTATTTATTATTTAATTTTGACATTGCACATAACCTAATAACCTGACTTTCCTTTATCCATTTATCTATGAACCTGACTAAAAAATAAACCGCCAACAAAGCCAACAAAGCCGTTACCGTTAAGTAATTTATAGGTACCGTACTGCAATGCCGCAAACTCGCAAACCCGCGCCGTCGCCGAATGCCTTGCTCGGTAATAATCGCTGCCCAAATACCCGTCATTGGTCAGGCTCTCAGTCAGATCAATGGGATACATCATCATCATCAAGCGTTCGGTATACAGAATCGGTCTAAGAACCGAAATTGATATAATATGAACAGTATGAACTAAAATCAGTTTTTTATGAACAATATGAGCAAACACTATAAATTATGAACCTTTACATAAAATAAGAAGCGAACCCGAGCCCTGAATCTCGCACCTGCCTTACACCTGTCTGCATGCAATCGTTTTCGCCCTTGTGTAGCAGTGTCATCACCTACTGACAAATCTGCTACTCGCCCACTTTGATAGGAGAACAGCAGATCCGCTGGAGAAAATCTTGTGCTGGCATTTATAGTGAGATTGATTCCCCATAGAATCTCTGGCAGTTGTTCGTCCCATCTCGCCTCTCAATAGTTTCTGCAGAACTCAAAATCCTAGTATGCTTTGCACACGTGTATTTGGTAAACGCGTCCACCACTATCAGCAGGTAACTATCCCGTTTCACACTTAACAAATGGACCTAGATGGCCTGTAATACACAGGTACATCTTTAACTAATTTAATCTTCATTTCACCTAGCTGTGTCAAACCTAAATCACCTTCACCCATTGAAAAACAGTACGCCTTTCGTGCCAATAACTCTACTAACCTAGTTCTGTCATTGTTGCTTATATCACCTATATTAAGTTCTAAAAAATTAATAGTCTGGATGTTACCCACCCTAAGATTCTTTCTTTCTTTCTGGTTTGGTTCCTTGTCCAGCCACCTCTTTGCACCTAACAGCTCTAGCTGCCACTCGGCCCTCCTTCCATTGAAGCTGCTACGGCCCCAAATTTGTCACCAATAGTTACACCTTCTCACCCAAACACTTTACCACTCCACTGGGCATTCCCACAGTATAGCTCCCTGTTTCAAACAACTTCGCCTCCATGAAAACCTCCTCTTGCAACGTCACACGGTACCTCCTATCTTTGTCGTCGCCTTCTAGGCACATATCATTGGGGACATTAAGGAAAAATCGAGATTGTTACGCAAATATAAAAGTAGTGCTGATTTAATAGCTCTTGATGGGTTCCGTAGGTTGAGAGCTAAAGTTAAGTTCGATATTGATGTTGCGTACAAGAATTATATTCGGTCTGCTGAAAATAACATTCATAACGATCCTAATAAATTCTGGGCTTTCATAAAAAGTAAGACTGGTTTAACTAGTGTCTCAAATCGCATGCATTTTAATGGCAAAACGTTGGATAATCCTTCAGATATCTTAAACGCATATGCGGAATATTTTAGTACTTCTTTTTCGCCTTCCACGGACTGTGCGGTGGACCATGTTGATACGTTTTACAGTCAGTATGTGCATATCAATAAGTTTGAGGAAGAAGATGTTCTTGAAGCTTTGAGGCTTGCAAAGTCAAAATTAACATCTGGACCTGATTCTGTGCCTGCTTTTTTTCTTAAAGACTGTGCCTGTGTACTCGCTTCACCACTAACTGCTCTTTTCAATTTGTGCCTTAGAACGTCAAACTTTCCTAGTATCTGGAAGATGTCGAAAGTCTGTCCCGTTTATAAGAAAGGTGACAAACTGGATATTGAAAATTTCCGTCCTATTTCTCTTATATGCAACTTTTGCAAAGTATTTGAACATTTGCTTCATAAAACTTTTTATCAGAGCATTGGCAACAGAATTTCATTGCTTCAGCATGGATTTATGAGGGGTAGGTCTACTGTATCAAATTTAGTACAGGTGACACAGTTCATTGCGCGATCCATAGACAATTGTACTCAGACCGATGTAGTTTATACAGACTTTTCCAAGGCGTTCGACAGACTTGATCATAGCATTTTACTAAGTAAACTTAAAGGTTTTGGCTTGTCAGAGCCACTTCTAGCTCTTCTAAATTCATATCTTCGGCATAGAAAACAATATGTTGTTTTCAATGGTTTCAAGTCCGTCGAATATCTGGCTACCTCAGGGGTTCCGCAAGGCTCTATTCTTGGCCCTCTATTATTTAACATATTTGTAAACGACATTGGTGACGATCTAGATGTCAACTACCTCTTATATGCGGATGATCTAAAGTTATTTGCTGCAGTTAAAAGTGCCAGCGATTGCGAACGTTTGCAACACAACCTTAATAAAATAGTTAGTTGGTGTCAAGTGAACAATCTCCATTTAAATGTTAAAAAATGTAATATCATGTCTTTTACGCTGAAGACTTCCAGAACATCATTTAATTATAATATTGATGGAATTCCGCTAGAGAGGCCTGGTACGTTTCGTGACCTTGGAGTAATTTTTGATCAAAAGCTTTCATTTACCAGTCATGTTGAGTCTATTGTTTCAGATGCATTTAAAACATATGGTTTTATTGCCCGCTGTAGTCGAGAATTTACAGAGACCAAAACCATCAAAATGCTCTTTAACAGTTTCGTAAGATCGAAGCTGGAATATGCTTCCACTGTTTGGTGTCCTCATTACGACGTACATATTAACAGCATCGAGTCTGTACAACGTAAATTTTTAAAGTTACTGACTTTCAAATCGGATGGGGTTTACCCTCCGATAGGTTATCCGCAGAGTGAACTTCTGAAGGCACATTCTGTAACTAGTCTGTTGGACCGACGCACTTATCACTCTGTATTATTTCTTTTTAACGTATTACATAATAAAATTGATTGCATACAGATACTTGAGGAATTATGTCTACATTGTCCTAGAACTTCTTCCCGCGATAATGCGACATTTTACTTAAACACTCCTCGTACGAATGTCCTAAAATTCTCACCCGTGCATGCAATGTGTAATAACTATAATAAGGTAAAAAATCAGGTCGATATTTTCTCGTGCAGCATTAGTGACCTTAAGTCTGTTTATTTAAAATAATTGTTTGTGTATTGGCTGCTTTTCATTTTTTGTTCATATTTGTTTTCTTTGTGTATTGTGTTGCTTATATTGTATATATATTTTTTTCTTTTTTTTTTTCTTACCCTCCTGTTCTGTAGTTGGGCTTTGCCTGTAGAACAGTGTACTTTCAAAATAAAATAAAATAAAATAAAATATCCTTGAATGGGTCCTCCACACCTGTCTCCTTAACAAAAGTTGCCTTTCCGCCTTGCACCACCTTGCACCACCAATGTAACACCTTTCTCTCCTATTGCTGGTTGCCCTAGAATTAAGTCAGCATCAGATATGGCACAAAGAGTAAACAAACGCAGTAATTTTAATTGTGATCCCATCTATCTCCATGGAACATTCTGTATATCCATGTGCAGGCACCTAACCCTCCACCAAATCTGAGGTCGCCTGTAACCCTAGCTCATCAGCACATTCGCCTGACATCAAGATATGTTGACACTCTGTATTTACGTACACTCTAACACGCCTCCCCTTTATCATAGCAATCTTTTTGTACGTATTATCTAATGTAGTACTCACCAGTCTAACCTTGACCGAGTTGCCTCTTTCCTCTTTGCCTCCCTCCTTCACCTCTTCACCTTTCCTCTAACATACTCCTGCCTACTTGCACAGTTGTTAAACCAGTGTCCCTCCTTTCCACACCAGCTACACCTACTGCTCTTGGGATGAGGACAATGTTTACTGATGTGTGTCCAATACTCCCGGCAATTATAACACCTAACCTTATTGGACACTTCAGTGATCGCCTGTCTCTTCATGGGGGAGCACCTGGACTGTCCACACGTTTTGTCCTCGCCCCCGAAGTCGAAGGTTCCGATTGCCTTCCTGCCATCATCGCTGCTGGGGACCTATAATTCTCTAACCCTGCAAGAAAATCAGAGTACTATTAAAGATACACGAGCTTACTATTAAAGATACACGAACGCAGTTTTTGCGAGTTCCGCAAACTGGGATCGAACCCTATTTCTATTATATAGGGTAGGCTAATAGTGCGAAAATTTTCGAGAAATCTGTTATTAAAAATGCAAAAAAAAATAAAAAACAGGTATTATATGAAACTAACTGCACATCATTCTAAAATTAGTTTGGGATGCACAGGGTGTTTCTTTAATAGTCGCAAATATATTTTTTTTAATGGAACGTGCTGTAAATTTTTATATTTTATTAAATAGCGTAAAACTAAAAAGTCAAACGCTAAAGCATACCATGAACCTAAACCTAGCCGCTTCGGAGATGTTTGGCATTTTCTAGAAAAACTTGACGCATACCTACAAAGATTGCGCGTCTTTATAAATTTTTATGCATAAGAAATGATTCAGAATTATAAAAAATTGTAAAGAAATTAGTAGTAGTAGAAAACCATCTACCACATGATACAACTACACTGATATGCCTATGCGCATGGGGGCGTGGTCTATCGATGAGCGTGACATCAGTTTTGATACAAAATTAAATATTGTAATTGTAAACAAAGATAACAATATAAAAGAAACGTCGATTATGGAATTATAATACACGATTCATACAGGGAAACTAAAATAATAGTTGATTAATATCAATCTTTCTTATTTTAATTCAAACCGCATTCTGTGTACAGATCTACCTACCGAATATAATTCTAACCTTAATTTTATAATTTGAAGAGATAATAAGAAGCACTACTTTAAATAAACACCACCCTATAATATAAAAATGACAATTTGATAACCCTCGGACCTCACAATTATAATAATACGGGAATACAATTGACAAACACGAAAATAATTATATCACTGACAGTCACGTTGACAGTAACGCATTTGAATTTTCGCCATTTTAGCATCAAGAATGACGTCGTGCGCAGAACAAACGAAATTTGGTCAAGTTATGAGCATATCAGTGTAGTTGTATCATGCATCTACCAGACACTGATTGGTTTCGCATTTATTCCGTGCTTATCAAAGTGCCATAGGTAGTGGACTCAATGAACAATGTTGCAAAATGATTGTCTAAAGGGCATCTGGTATGTTAGTAGTGGTGAGAAACACTGTAGTGCCCTCTTCTGGTCTTCGCTTCTATCTGTCTAAGAATTATTTTCTAATTGACAAACAGATAGCGACCTGCTTCTCTGCAGGTATCATTATAACTTTGACCTCTATCGTTTTTAAGAAAGACGATCCTATTTATTTATTTGAAGGAGATGCCGAATACCACCAGACACTGACCGGTTTTGCATTTATTCTGTGCTCATCAAAGTGCCATAGATAGTGGACTCGGTGAACGATGTCGTAGTGGTAGTAATGATGATGTGCTAGCACAGATCAGAAGAGGGCACTACGGTGTTTCTCACCACCACTATTTGAATTCCGACTTCAAAGTCAGAATTCCGACTTTAAAGTCGGAATTCCGAGTTTAAAGTCAGAATTCCGACTTTAAAGTCGGAATTTGAAAACAATTAATAGTGTGGCCTATTATACTAAGCCTTCATAAAAAATATACTTATCACCATTCCCACATTTGTCTAATGGGCCATAATGGTCTACATGAATGGTATCGAATGGTACATTACCTTTGGGAATACAATGTAATTCTCCTTCAACTTTGCCCATGTTTGGTGAATAAGTAATACATTTCAAGCAATTTCCTATATAATTTCTAACGACTTCTTTTAATTTCGGAAACCAATGTTTTTCAAATTAATTCACACGTTTTTTCTACGCCTACATGACCAACATTATCATGATAAATTCTTATAACGTTAGGTATCATTACATTTGGAACATAAAATAGTAAACAGTCTCTATTTTTATTTTTCCGGTATACAAGTTCGTTTCTAAGTTCATAAAAAGGTAGTTGTTGAGTCTCTAAAATGTTTCTTAATTCTGAAATGTCGGGAGCAGTCTGTTGTTTTATACTCAATGTTTGTTCAAAACTATTTTCTTCTAAATCAAGAATGTTATGACATCTACTGAGCGCATCTACATGCTTCATCTTATTATCCGGTCTATGTTCTATTTCAAAATCGTAGTTACTTAAAAATAATACCCATCTCATAATTCTCGGGACTACATCTTTTTTACTTAAAGTCAATCGAAATGAATCACAATCCGTTATAACCTTAAATGTAATACCTTGTAAATAAACATGAAATCTCTTAATTGAAATTACTATACCTACAAAGGGCCTCAAGTTCATAACTACTGTATCTCGATTCTACTTTCGTTGTGCACTTACTATAAAAGAAAACAGGGTGATAATTTCCATCAGATTGCTTCTGCAATAATATAGAACCAAAACCTAGCGAACTCGCATCACAGTGCAGTTGTGTATCAGCAGAAGTCGAATAAATACAAAAAATTGGTTTACTAGACATTATCGATTTAAGCTTATCAAATGCTTCTAAAGCTTCATGACTAAATTCAAATTCAGAAGTACTTTTTATTAAATCATACAATGGCCTTCCGATAATAGAAAAACCTTTTATAAACTTACGAAAGTATGAAATTAAACCAATGAAACTATGCAGTTCTTTTCTATTTTTAGGCATTGGATAGTCGGTAATTGCTCTAATATTATCTGGGTTTGGAGTAACACCATTCTTGCTTACGATGTACCCTAGATATTCAATATTGGTTTTACAAAAATAACATTTTTCTAAACGCAGGTCTAAAAGATTATCAACTAAAAACTTAAAAACTTTACGCTAAATATTTATATGGGTAGGAAAATCTTCGGTTGCAAGTACTAAATCGTCCATGTAAATTATTACTTCTCCAGTATTTAATAACTCGTTCAAAATTTTATTAATATACCTCATAAATATACCAGGGCTATTACAAAAACCAAATGGTGCTCATTATATTCAAACTGTTTAAACGGTGTTACAAAAGATAAATATTTAGTATAATCCGGATTAACTTTAACATGAAAAAAAACATTCTTTAAATCTAGCTTTGTAAAATATACTTTATCTCGTAACCGGTCAATCTGCTCTTCAATATTCGGAATCGGGAAATTGTCTCTTAGTAATTTTATTCAACTCACGAAAGTCAACGCACATTCTAATCTATCCATTTTCTTTTTAACTAAAACAATTTGTGAAATGTACTCAGAATCAGAAGGCTTAATATTCCTATCCAATAAATCTTGACAAATTTCTCTTACAGCATTTCGTTCAAAAATTGACAACCTTCTCGGCTTAAAATAAAATGGAACATCTGACTTTAAATTAATTTTCATTTCGAAGTCGACCTTAGGTTTTAATTTTCTCTGTAACAAGTATTCTTTATGAAAAATATCTTTAATTAAATTTGTATTGCCAGGACTTAAAGACGAAACCATATTTAAAATCGGTTCGGGTAGTGTGTTAATGTCATTTATCAATAAAATTTCATTCAGCAAATCTGACTCTACTTCAGGTTTGGGTACTTTGCTTATTTCTACATTCTCACCGAACATGACCCTAATCGATTTGTCCGAAATAAAATCTCTACCAAAAACAATTTTATAACTTATACAGTCACAAGGAATAACATGAAATCAAATGTTAACAGTTACATCTCCAATGCCTACTCTATCTAAAAACATGCCTAATATAGTTAATGGTGACCAGTTGACACCCACATAAACATTATTGTTATTGAAGGGTAAAATATTTAAATGTGAAACAAGATCAAAAGCTATTAATGAAATCGGGCTACCTGTATCTATGATTCCTTGGACACTTTTCATCGCATTAGATAGCTCCACGTCCACGGTATATGCAGGTACAATCGGCTTTTTCTCAATGTACATAGCTGTTGAATTGGGTGACGTCGCTCGTTTCTTCTCAGGACAATTGCGTACACGATGTTGGGTAGATCCACATTGAAAGCAGCTTCCAGTGACTCTCTTAGGTTTATCACACTTATTGGCTATATGCCCTTTATTGCAGTTAGGTATAGCACTTTACTGCATGCATATTTGAACTGCTTACTGTCAAATTTTGTTTTTGTTGCCCACTGAACGAAGACGTTTTGGGACTTCTGCTATAATTTGAAGCACTACGATCTGACATATTCTTCATGACACTTAACAAATTTAACATAATTCATAACACTTTAACAAAGCGATTGGAAATTCTGCATACGCGCTTGATTTTGCAGGGTAATGTCCTCAAACCCATCTATAACATAGTCTAGAATCTCTGATCAACACATGTGGCGTTACCTAATGATACTTTGTTGTGAAAATATTCTGTGAACTTTTCGTTATGCCTCCAATGACGACTTTCAAATTTCCTTCTTAAAACGACTTTATCCGGTCTCGTTGAAAAGAACTTTTTAATTTCTTCTTTAAGGTTGGTCCAGGTCATAGTTATATAGTCTACCTTCGAAAGATACCACTTCTTCGCCGTTCCTGTCAATTTGCCGACTGCTACAAGTTGTATTAATTTATCAGATACATGGTAAACTGACATCTTGACCTCCGGAAAATTCTGGTAAAATAGCAACCAACGCAGTATTTGTAATTTTTTCAGTAATACTAGGAGTTGTTACTTGTCCGGAAGACCCAGGTCTCAGGTTTATTGGCACTTTCTTCAGACTTTGCTTTCTCATGTAAAATCATGATCTTAACTATGGCCTGTGCCAAATCATCGATTGTAATTGCTGTAGTAGCACTTCCGCTAGCTTTTATGCCAGAAATTGTTGCATCTTCTTGTATGTCCTCTTGATCAGCCATGACCTTCGAATTTTAGCACAGATTATTAAAGAGATTGTAGTAGTATCACAGGGTAGGCTGTGGTAGTATTATATATATGGCCAAAACATAACCACTAAACATGAACGTCGACACAGCACCTCTGAACAGCGAACCATAGTCTAGTTCGGTGATCACAATGGACTGCAGTGATATCAAGGTAAGTAATCTTAAATACACTAACTCAATACCAACCGAAACTAGAGCAAGAATTTTAAATCTAAAATTTGCTCCTACAAAGTACTACACACTGGAGCTGGGCAGAGCTTACTCTATATCTATGGTGAAGGGTCGCGTCTCGGTACGTACGCGATGCGTACGCGTACGGTATGTATGCGTATCCGTAATGCCGCAGCGCTGCATTGCTCTTCACCATGTAGCAAAGACAATACGAATCAGGAAAACCGATAACTAAAGTTTACAGATATTCTGTGGTTTTCAGTATTTTGTTGTTTGGCAACAATGTTACAACTGCTACTATTGCACAGCTTACCCATATATATAAGTAGTATTATATATATATGAGCTTACCAAACAAATCGACAAACAAAGATCGATTTTTTGGTAGGCTGTGACCATAGTATAAAGAGAACTGCTCATATACTAAAATACACACTGCAAAGATGTCTGTGCCCGTTACATATATATACGCGCTTTCGTAAATTCAACATTAAGATGTGATGGATCCTGTAGGACAAATCAAAAAACAGAATTTTTCAAATCAACTAATCAGAACTCGTTTTTTGCATCCATCACATCTTAATATTGAATTTACGAAAGCGCGTTCTATCTCATTATCTCATCTATGGTCTACACACTGTAAAAAGTTTATGAAATAAAATAAATGTCAGTTGTCAATTGGTCAGGTGATAATAATTAAAGGGGTATGTAATGTAATTTTTATTTTTATTTATTTCTTCATTTACTCATAGTTATTCTTAATATGAAATGAAAAAATCTGCCTAGATATGGATGTAGCTATTTGTTAATTAATAACATTTTTGAAATAAAAGTATGTTCTTGGAAGCACACTAACAGATGTTAATTTTTCAAAATTTATTGTAGGTACAAAACTGTGAACTATTGTCTCCAAAATGTCCCAAACCATCCCTCTTATGTTAGAGGAAGATGTTGAGCAGGGTGGCAAGGAATATGATGAAGGAGTTGAAAATGATTTTGCATACCGTAATAATGTAGCGCAAGCAACAAAGGCCATTCGAATGGCATTCATTCGCAAGGTTTACGGACTTCTTACGATGCAAATATTTTTGACTATTGTTATTGCCAGCATATGTATGTTCACTCCTCCTATCAAGAATTTTGTACATTCAAAGTAAGTAAATATTGGAAAACATGTACTTTTACTGGTGAATCCAGTACAACTAAATATATTTCTGGAATAAACAGAAAAATTTTGATTTGTTAAACTCGCCACATTTACAGAATGATAAAAAGAATTACAGTAATGGGGATTAATAAATTGTGTATAAATAGTGGAGTCCATAAAGGTGTTACAATAACTTATTCCTTTAGACAAAAGTTTTACTCTATATATTGTGGTGACTATTTTTAAAATGAATACCTATGGAAAAAATTGGAGGTATTTGTTATGCTTAAAGTTATCAAATCTTTCCAGCATTTTACAAATACAATAAGGTAAATGCAAATAATTAGGACCTTCAAAATAATGGAATTTAGTATAATATTTTTTGGGAAATTTTTTTTTAATTAAGACCTCATTTTTCACTAGCTGTTATAAGCAAAATCGTAATTGCCCTGCATAAGCAAAGTGAATGTATTCGAGGGTAAGCAACCAAGCAATTTTTTTTCTGCTACTTTATTTGAGCGAAACCAACATTCTCAAACAGCTTCCATATGCTCATACTAGTTTGGTGAGTTAAGACAGATATCCATCATTTACAATAAAATAAGACCCACAGAAAAAACCTTTCAGTTGAATATACATTCACGAAGTGTAAAAAGCCCACCATATTTGTGCCGTTGTGTTTATATTTTTCATTTTGATATACATTTCATTTTTATATTTTTCATTCGCATGTCATTAGTTCAGTTTTGTATGAAATGAGATGAGATAATAGAAAATAATTCGGTGCACTTAGTATCTTAAGGCTTCACGACACATGCAACATTGTATAATAATTCTATTATCTGTATTGTCTTTAAACGGAATATATATAATGAAGTCTTACGTCCTGTCTTGTAAATTTTGAATTTTATACCAAATTTTACATGGTGTCTGGCATCAGCATAATATCATTTTGTAACATTTACTGTATAGAGCAGAGCATCAGAGGATGTAAGAGGAAAGTTTTTGACAATTTCTTATTATGGAGCAATCAATATCTCTAAAACACCATGTATACATGATGTGTAATGAGAAGTTGCCAGTAGACATGTCCTAAAATTAATTTATATACTTAATGAAATTCTGGTTTCAGCTGTATTTTGCCACAGTCTGAAGTAGACCTTTCCTATTATAAATGAAACGCCCTGTATATTTTCTCATATTTGGATAAAGCATTCTCTAATAAGTAGAGAATGAAATTACTACTGAATAAGTAAAGGGTGGAAAGATCGATTTTAGTCATATAAGTTTCTCTAATAATACTCCACATTTCCCAACAAAGTTTAGTATTACGTGACAACTTCATAGCCACTATTCATGGCTATATATTATTTGCTTTTTTTATAAAAAAAAACGGTGTATCAAAAAAATTCCACTCGGTTATCAGAATTATTAAAATCGTCAGTCAATACTGCGCCATAGCAACCAACTGATATTTTCTTTCTAATACAACATGCTTATGGTTGTTGGTTCAACATTTTTTTGAACACGTCTCTTTTCTTAGAGATATCTACTTCTATTAAATATTAATATCTTATTTCACTTATTCTACTATTAAATATATTTATTCCAGAGATTAATTGGAATATCCTATATTGCCCTGAAGAAAAATTGTCACATATATTGAACACATGTGAAAATTTGAATGAATTTGCCACTATCTTTTTGATACAGATAGGAACTGTATAAAAAATGTATAAGGGAAACATTCTAAAAAATTATTCATCACTAATAAGAAAAATTGCTTAAAAACTTGTTACACAGTAAATACTTAGCACTAATTACATAATTCCATGTCGGTTTGATAAACAAGCTTGTATGTTGTAGTTGTTCCAATAAAAATTACTAAAATCATTATATTTTTCAATCAGTTGGCAGTTATTGCAGTTTGTCAGTTATCGACTTCCTTGAATTTAATAAATTTGCCTGTTGTATTTGATTTTTCAGAATGCCCTGTGGTTTATGGTGCATCGCATTTGTACCGTGAATTTCATTAATAACTTCCATCTGAATTATTGTGTACTTCTCGAGTTGTTAATATTGATATTAAATTGTATTTAGAGATTTAAAAAGATGAAATTATTGCCTTTTACAAAAATATTATGTTATTACTTTCTAGTGACTGGATGTTGATGCCCACGTTCCTTGGTAGTATTGCATTACTACTTGCTTTGCACATTAAAAGAAAAGAATCACCCACTAATCTTGTACTGCTGGCTGCATTTGTAAGTATAATTTATATTATATAAAAACCAAGTTGTATTATAAACTATATCTTGAAAGGGATTGAAACCTTTGGTGTGAAAGTAACACTGACGTAGTTTTCCAAATAACACCAAAACACTATACTACACTCAACGTCGACGAGCGTTTCACCAACCAAGTTGGCACCATCTGGAGTTGGAGTTTGAGTTTTAATCATTTCCAGATGATGCCAACTTGGTTAGCGAAACGCGCGTCGAGTGCAGTATAGTGTTTTGGTGTTATGTGAAAAACCATGTCAGTGTTGTTTTATAAACTATAGTGTAATAATAAACAAATAATAAAATTATAGGATTGACCAAAAGTATTTTTTGATTAACTCAATTTAACTAATTATATTTAATCTAATTATTTTCTGCTAATAGTAGTATATATACACGCGCAACTTTTCACAGAATATTGAGTTAGTTCATATACATTACAATAACAATAATAAAAAATAGAGCTATACTGAACAACAATCTGAAAGAGTAGGTATGTTTGAAATTACATTACACATTTGATCTACCATTTCATCATCAAGTAATAGTTATTTGTTTAACTAGTAAAAAATACACGTTTTCGATATGAGGGAAAGGATTGCTGGATGACACGTAGCGGAGTCCGGCAATTTTACGAGTCTCAAAAACGTATTTTTTGTACGAGTTTAACATAATATTTTTTTTCCAACCGCTTCTAATTAGCACCTCCAGTTTACCGATTCATCGGAGTCACTATCTGTTTCTATTTTTCTATTTAATTAAACTTCAATATATTATGTGACATGCAATGTCAATGTCAAATTACTTTTCGGTACTGTACAACTGTATAATTTTTTTTTTTTTTGTACAGTTTCTATGGCGATCTCAAACAGTCCCGAAATGCCCCTCTTTTTATACAAAATAATTTAATGTTATAGTGTCTTATTCGTATGATTGGAAAAAAAATATATTGGCTGTAACAATATCCTTATCCCAAAATGTTAGTGTTATAATTTAAATAAATATTTTTTTACAGACAATTGTTCAAGCATATACCATTGGAGTTATAGTTACATTCTACTCACAAGCCGTTGTCCTACAAGCACTGTTGTTAACATTAATAGTACTGGGGGGATTGACTTTGTTTACCCTCCAAACAAAACATGACTTTTCTACTATACATTCTGCGTAAGTACTGTCTTGTATTACATTCTTTTGTAGTGAAGTTATCAAAATCTACACATTACCTGAGTACATTATCACAGATGTATACTCTGAAAGCTGTATCTGCATGATGCGAGTTGACTTGCATCATGTTTCAGACTTGGTAAAATCACAAAAAGGCTGCTTTATTAACAGTTGAAGTAGTTTTTTTAGCGTTAATTCATTCTGCTGTGAGTTCCTCGACAGCGTTGGCAGTTACAAATTCATATTTCAAGTTGCACAGGGCACAGGTATGGAGGCCCGGCCTCCTCTGCCTTCTCGGAGAAACTGTCAATGGTGTTAACAGTAGTGCAAATATTTTTGTCTATACCTAGAATAATCTTTTAATTATAATTTGCAACTGCTTTATGAATGGGTTGATTATATACAAGATATCACAAATTAAAAGCACGCTGCTACTACTACTACTACTACTATTAGAGGTATGAGGTCAGTCGAATTAGCAAAGTATTATTTTTGGAGTAAATTCTAATGGTCGAAACGAAAAACTTCACGTGAATTTTTAAATACTACATACTGTAATTTTCACGTTATTTAAATCAAAATTAAAATCGATACAAAAATAATTCTACAGCATTAATTTAAAAGACCCACCAGTTTTTATATATATATATATATATATATATATATATATATATATATATATATATATATATATATAAAAAAAAAAAAATTTGCAACGTGCTCGTTATTTGTGGGCCACAATGTAAAATTCTTTCCACTTAATTGGAGCACCCATGAATAAGTACATTGTTTAAAACATGGGGCTTCATTGCACTAATAATGTATTAAAAAAATACACAACTCCAATATATTAACTTGCATTTTAGGTTATTTGCGGGTCTATGTATATTAATAATAGGAGGATTGATGCAAGTGTTCTTACAATCCACAGTATTTGAAATAGCAATTGGTTTGGGTGGTGCAATGGTATTTTCACTTTTCATCATATTCGACACCCAGCTTATTATGAAAACTTTATCACCGGAAGAGTACATCTTGGCCACAATTAATTTGTACATGGATATCATTAATTTGTTCCTGTACATTTTGCGTATTTTGCAAGCTGTTAATAGACAGTAGTTATTTTTGTATATAAATTTATTAACCTGTCTGTGGTATGACACAAAATTATTTGTATTATTTTTTTATATAAAGTATCTGCACATTGTCTGTGTTATTTTATTTGTGATGTATAATGGTTAGTTCAGTAATATATGAGAGTTGACATAATTGTTACTATTATTATTTCCATTAACCTAAAAATTACCAAGGTATAAAAGTGGAAATTTAAATTGAATTAGGTATTAGTTTTATTTGGTCACTGAAAATGTTTTTAATATAGATTCACCCACGTTAAATTTTGTCATTTTATTTATGTCCCTGTACTTACCCAGTATATATTCCTTATGATCCATTTTTTTAGTTAATACTTTAAGGTTTAAATTGTTCAAAGGTGCTTGTTTTTTGAAACATATTAAATGTTATTTTGTATAAAATACATATAAATAATTGAAATTGAAACTAATAATAAAGATAAAATTATTCAAACTTTTAAGAATATCAAGTGAATATCAACAAATTTATAGACATGATTGTATTGCGTGTGTGTATACAGGGTTCTTCAGAACCTATCGAAAATAAAATTTGGGGATGTTCAACATAGATGTAGAAATGTGGTAGTGCAAAAAGACATTTTTTTGGCGGGGTCTGAAAACTATTTAAAAATTTTTCATTGCACGCCGCTGGATACTGGTCCACTGTAATGGAGTGACCTTGGGACTGACAATGCAAACTAGCGAGCACGAAAGAAACCGGCGCGCCCGGCGCAAAAAAGATTTGCAGCGTTTTTACTTTAAAATAAACTTAAAGATAGATAGACGTTCCAGGTACAAAAAACTTGTTTACTGTTTTTTGTCGGAATGTGGTATATCCGATCTCGTTGAAATACAGTTGCCCAGCTACGTAGTCCTTTATAATGGTATAACTTTAAACATTGTTTACGGGAAATCCTAATTACTTTTATTAAAATTTTTGGTGATATCCATTACTTATTTAAGGATGCACATATCCTCAAAGTTTTTCAGATGAGTTCTGAATAAGGCTGTATATATTGATAAGTTTAGTCATATTCGGTGTGAAGCTCTCTATTTATGTTCGCCATTAACGAACTAATAGCCTGTGCCCAGCTGTGTTTTTACACAGGACAATAAAGTTATGAAGTTTTTAAACTTTACCATATCTAGCTAGTTATAAAAATAAAGCTTCATACTGAGCTTAGTTTTATAGTATCTTTATAGAGCGTTAAGCCCTCTTAAACTTTAAACTTGACAATCCCTTATAACGTGTCCCTACCCTGTCTATTTGGTTGAGATTCAATCCTGGGGTTGGCCGTTGAACTTTTTTTATTATCACTTTTTCTGATAACGGAAGAGTTTTAAAATTCACTTTTAGAATACTATTTATACTATTCTCAGTAATTTTTGCATCAATCACAGAATCACATTCAAAATAACAAAACGGCAAATAAATTACAACGATAAATATGATAACTCCTACAGTTACAATACCAAAAGTAACAATGAAAGGCTCAGATAATTTGAGCCGCATGTCTCTCCTATATGGCTGTATAAAAACCGCTCGTTGGTGTTCGTTTCATTTCGCTGTAGTCGTGCATTTCCTTATGGAAGGAATAGAAACTCACTGGATCGGAGCGGCCTCGTACTCTAGTTAGGAATTTAGTATGAACTGTTGCCTAGATCAATGTATTTATGGGACTTCATTCTACACATAGGCGATAGACGTTGGAATGGGTAATATCTACGTTAAAAAAATATTAATTTATTTAATTTTTAGACATTTAATTACTATTTATATTTTTCTATTTGACTTGGGAGGCTCGAGCCCCTGAGCCTCTATGGAGGAGGCGCCACTGTAACCTGTATGCAAAATTTCACAGATTTGGCCAAACAAACGTCAAATTAAAAAAAAATTGAGAAAAGTGAACTACCTGATCTGTAGCATCTTTGAGCGTAGAACACTTAAGGTACCTGATTGGCATTTTATACATTGGACACAATACATTACAGATTTACAATTTATCAAATTACTTTTATGTACAATGCTTTTTATTATAATGTAGTATTTATCTCTAATGCATGTGAATGAACTCTTCAATTCTCATCGGTAAATAAGCAAATAGACCCCAATGCAATGATACGTATTCATGTAACTGGTTCATTAGAATATTTGACAGTTGTGGTGACAATTTTTATTTAATTTGCTTGCTTGAGCAACTGCCTCTTATGTTTTCAGTGAAAATTGTTTCATTATTCAGGCACTTGAAGTTGAAGTATTCCTTTTTATTATAATGTAGTATTTATCTCTAATGCATGTGAATGAACTCTTCAATTCTCATCGGTAAATAAGCAAATAGACCCCAATGCAATGATACGTATTCATGTAACTGGTTCATTAGAATATTTGACAGTTGTGGTGACAATTTTTATTTAATTTGCTTGCTTGAGCAACTGCCTCTTATGTTTTCAGTGAAAATTGTTTCATTATTCAGGCACTTGAAGTTGAAGTATTCCAGAAGTTGACATCAACTTCATTGTTTTAAATGGATTGTACCTTTTTTATTGCTTTATCGAATTCTACACATGATTTTAGGAGTACTTGCACCATACTTCTCTATACTACTTCAATTATTTTTGATATACAGGGTGTACCACTAAAGCGTATGCGGAGCATAGCGGCTAAACCGTAAGAGCTAGAAAAAATGTTTTAGATAAAAGTTATTTTCATTCAAGTGTTACAATTATTAAGACTTAAAAATTAAAAAAAAGACTTAAAATTATTTTCGATTATACAGGGTGTTTAGTATAGGCTGGGTGCAACACAACTTCGTTATTTTAAATGGAACGTCCTGTATATTATTGCATATTTGGATAGAACGTTGTCTGATGAATACAGTGATATAAGGGTATGATGGATCTATCTCTAATAATAAGGAAGGTATGGCCAGTGACTATAGAAAGAGTCACTGGTATGGCCAAAAGAGTGTACCATAAGAGTACCATTATAGATATACTGTGGTAATAAGTGTTGCCTACCCTTTAATCAGAGACCTTGGGACTGACAATGCAAACTAGCTAGCACGAAAGAAATACGGCGCGCCCGGCGCAAAAAAGATTTGCAGCGTTTTTACTTTAAAATAAACTTAAAGATAGATAGACGTTCCAGGTACAAAAAACTTGTTTACTGTTTTTTGTCGGAATGTGGTATATCCGAAATTATTTTCGATTATACAGGGTGTTTAGTATAGGCTGGGTGCAACACAACTTCGTTATTTTAAATGGAATGTCCTGTATATTATTGCATATTTGGATAGAACGTTGTCTGATGAATACAGTGATATAAGGTATGATGGATCTATCTCTAATAATAAGGAAGGTATGGCCAAAAGAGTGTACCATAAGAGTACCATTATAGATATACTGTGGTAATAAGTGTTGCCTACCCTTTAATCAGAGACGTATAGAATCTACTATAAGTCTCTGATATTACTTTAAATGTATGCTGATTTCTACTAAAGTCAAAATTTAATTTCACATAATGCTTTTATATTTTTATATTACACTATATTATCCTTGCTAATTGAGTTCTTGTGGTATATTTGTCATTCATTGAATATTTATAGGCCTAGAATTCAGTTTTATTTTGATAATTTGTAAAATTCTGTGTTTGCTTTCCCATTGAATGATACTTTTCGTTACTAAACTCTTGCATGATTTTATTTTATTTCAATATATAATATATATAATTATTTAACAAAAAACAAAAGAAAAGAAAGAAAATCCAAATTGTTGCAATAAATATCAAGACACAACAAAGTTTGGTTTTTCTAAATAAATAACAGTCCACTATTAAAATAGTTACACTCTCCAACCTAAATTGCAGATCACAATAAATAAAATACATATACACTATTTGGAAATTCAATCACATTAGATAACACATAAAAATAAGTACACTCAAGTTATTGCACTTATGATAAAAAGATCAGACTAGTTTTAGGAACCTAAAATTAAACAGATGAAGGAGATTGCACTCCTGAAGGCCCAGAGTTTTCACTTTTTTCATGATGAACTAATAAATCAAATTCACTGCCTGATAGGGACTTGCTAATTAGTCGATCCCATTGCTCTGGACTAGCAGGTGCCTCATTTATATTCCGTATCTTTTCAATTTTTTTAGGCGAAATATCTAAAAATCAGAATTCTTATTAGTTCATTAAATAATATTAATCGTTTATAACATTCTTAATTTAGTTTTTATTTAGTTGTATAATTATTTCTTATTATTTTATTCAATTAAAGTATTTGCACCGTGAAGAAATTGCAAACATTTCTGTAATGAAAAGTATAAACTTACACAAATGTCCATTTTGTGCTCTTATTGTTTCCTGTTTAATGATTATTTCATTTGTAATATAGGCTTCACGCCTTATTCGATCACGAAGTTCTACAGGTACATCGGGAATACACCATTTGACAGCTATCATCACAAAAACAACAATATTTTCAAAAACAACTACAAATGCTAATCTTGCTGCTAAAATTTGCCAGTACATTGATGTTCTTTCATATTCGTTAGGTGCATCGGGTGGTTCTCTATAGTCTGGATACCTACACAAAACAGCTATTTGTAACATTCATTTCTTTAAAATATATCTGTTTTTCTAATTTACCTGCATAGTTCTTCTGTATCCCAATGTTGTGGTTTAGATGTATTGTCAAAGTCAGATGTTTGAAAGTAGGATAATGAATTGTTTAAATAATTATTTAGTGTATGATACTGACTCAGATACACAAGTTTCGGAATAAATTCAGAAGTAAAAGCGATAATAAATCCCTAAAAAGATTATTACAAAAAACTGTTCTTCAAGCATAATACATTTCTTACGTTGGTAACAACAGAAAGTTTGCCAATTGAATCTAATATCCTATACCAAACACCTATATCCTTAACTCTTTGTGTAACTGGTCTTCTATAAAAAGTTAATAGTTTTTGTGCGTCCAGTCTCATTTCCAAAATA
The DNA here is from genome assembly GCA_963924545.1 of Pogonocherus hispidulus. Lineage (NCBI taxonomy): Eukaryota > Metazoa > Arthropoda > Insecta > Coleoptera > Cerambycidae > Pogonocherus > Pogonocherus hispidulus. Next base: position 40,680 of record OZ004694.1, read on the forward strand.
TTATTCAGTAAGGCAAAAAATGGGGCCAACGGAAAAGCAGCTACAAATATTGTAACGAAACCATACTGGAGAACTAAAAAATAAATCGATGGTGCTAATTAGATGCTTAATCCTAAATATATTATAAATTAATTATTATATAAACAATCCGTTTAAACAATTTTGCATTTATTTAATAAAGAAGAATAGTTACATAGGTTTATAGAAATAGAAATTATTTCAGCTTACTCTTCCCCCTTATTTTTTTAGATACAATTTTCAAATTTGGCATGGTGAAAGTATATATTAAAGGTCACTTTAATATATACTTCCTATCTTTCGCTTTCGAAAAGTATGTTTTTTTCCACATCCGGGTTTTTCGGAAGTAATACCAACTCTTGATTTTTATATAGAACACACCCTGTATATTATTATATTTTTGGAATCCACATCATTTTCTGAATCCAATGATATACCATAAGTGACATTTGAGCTGTCAATTTCCTTTTGGACTCTTTTTTAATTTTGAATTTAGAGTGCCTTCACTCAACTGTAATTTCAATATTGTTGGTCCCACAAATAACATAAGCGTATAGGTAGATTGCTTATTAATTGCACTTTCTAATGATACCTTAGTACCACTATAGTACTATTTAAAAAAAAAACGAGTTTCAGCTCTATAGCTACTTTGAAGAATTTTAACGCCCTGTAAGTAGAGAAACTGAATGTTTCTGACGCCAACTTTGTTACTTTAACCAGTAGTACCTACTTTTTTATAACAGAATTGCCCATAAAATTTTAAATGTACTTATGACATATTTTTTATTTAGACCAGCTTACCCATTTCAAGGTATTCCGGGAACAAACTTCTTGGCCCCCATTGTACCAACTTGTAATCTTTCAACCACTGCGGTTGACTACTTTTGCTCGACAATTTGTCTTTAGACAAACCTGTTTTAACTTTTAGAGTATTCAACCACTTGAAAAACAGAGGAAATAACATCTCTAAAACAGTATTCATTGCTTGTTTCCCAACCATGATGATTCCTAACTGAATACAAAGTTCCATTAAACAGCCTCCTGGACCACACTGCAATTATATCACGATTTAAACAGCTATTTTAAGAATCACACCTGTACTTAATACCTCTTCTTGACGCAAATATCCAAAAATTTTGTTGTACTTTTTTGGAAAACCTACAAATTTTCCTTTAAAAAATGCTATATAAAAAATTGATGCATAGTAATTAACAAATTGAAGTAAGTATATTTTTAAGGTTAAGGAATCATCAAATTCCGTTTGAGTCCTTAATAATTCAAATTCTGTTAAGTATTCAGCCAGGAATGTGTAGATCTAAAAATAAATTTGATTCAATTTTGATTCTAACCAAATTTTTATAATATAATTATACAATATTAATATTTTAATTTATCATTAATTATATATAATATTCTTGTTCTTCTTCACGTTTGTCGGTTTCTCTAAACGAGTCGCAAAGCACTAATCTTGTTTAAGTTAAAAGCCTTTATAGCTGCTTGATTATCGGAGAATATGTAGATGGTTTATACATGTAACCCCGCCTCACATTCTCTGTCAAACACGCCATTATTGCTAAAATTTCTGATTGGAATACTGTGGTATAAGTCCCTAGCTCCTACGCCATTTAGGTCTCAGCCCAAATACTTCAGCTCCTGTTCCTCTGTCTGTTTTGGAACCACCTGTGAACCACATAAGGGTCCAAGCCTCCAGAGAATTTGCCCTATTCAATGAGATTCTGTATTTGAACCTCGAGTGACTTGAGAAAGTTAAACTTTGCAATCATTCTGTCAGACATCGTCTCTAGAATAGGCTCTGACATATATATTATAATAAGCTTATCTTTTAAAATAGGTTTATAATATCACGTACATAATTAAATATCAGAATAAAACCCAAGTTTATACATGCAGCACTGCAAGTTGTTAATAACATGGCTTGGCTGTTGTCTACTGCTATGGCCTTTAGAGATACCAAAACTGACATCCTATAGAGAACTACTGCTACTACAGTAGCTAAGGCTAAAGTTACCTACAAATAAAAATGTTTTACTTATGTGTTACCTTATTTATATAAAGGAAAAAAAAAATGGTTGTCTCGGTTGGCTTACTAGTAAAAGAACCACTGAAAAACTAAAGATAGTCATCGGGACACGTATCTTCCAAAAAGGCACATGAGGTTCCATTGTATTAGTCACAACATTAACCTGTTTCCGTTTTACATGGGCAAGACGAGCAAGGTACTGTGGCCTTGGATGTTCTTCTTGAATATCAAAGCCTGTCAAATCCCAACGGTGTGTAATTTCTGCTGAATATCTTTTCCACATTTCCAGAAATAATGTAGCTAGAATTGTCAACATACACATACATTCGGGAATTGCCTATTAAGTTTGTAATGATTAGAATTCAGTTGCAAAGTGTGCAATGATGAATTAAATGCAATAATAGTAATTGAGTATAAATGAATGGAAAAAATAGGCTTGAACTATTATTCTAAAATTAAAATTCAGTTATAATTAATTATGAAATTATTCATTTTATTTTATTCGGTACAAAAATTCTAAAATCAAAATATTTATTAAGTTGTAAACATATGAGCACACAAAAATAATTATATAATATTATGTGATTTTTATAATTTTATTGAAATATATGATTTTTTGATTGCTGAAGTAGATGTCATAGTAACACCTCTGAACGTTATTTTGATTATACATTGTTGTGTGTCTTCAATTGTTCAACAGTACCAAGTTCAAAGTACCTTTTCTTTACTACAGCACATTGCAACACCATCTTTTAATACTAGATTTAAGCAGTAAAAACAACTTACCCCACACAGACATAAATATAGCAAAAAACACGGTTGTAGCATTGTCAAAGAGGTATGTAATTCGAGCATGTATACAAGATTCCTTTATGTCCCAATAATTGCACCAAACGTCACAAAGTGGACACATTTTCTCTTTTATTTTTTGATTGCAAATATCTTCACTATACAAAAATGAAAGACTATAAAGAGCACATCACAAACATATATCCAGTAGACAAACAAACTGATAACCCTTTTTTGATAAATCATTCAGCGTTAAAATAATTTACAGAAACTTGATTCTCAATATTAACATTTTGATTAAACAATACAATACACAATCCCATATACACTAATTAAAAGAAAACAGTACCTAATAAATAAATCCCTGACCGATCATTTTGGTACAGAGGTAGTTTTTTTTTTCAAGTGTATCGGAATACCCAAAAAAAGGAATAATATAAGTAAATATATTATATAATAGAGGGTATTTCCAAAGTAATCTGAAATAATGGAGACTCACCCTCAAGTGATTTCATGAAGAAAAGGTCATATTGTAGTAGAATGAAAAATGTTTCGACGCAGCCGGAATCGAACCCGGGACTTTCGTCTTTCCAGGCCAATGCTCTTCCAACTAAGCTACCGCGCTTCCACACTTCCATTCTACTATTCAGGATCCAGTTCTTAACATTACTTAACATAATTTACTACAATATAAAGTTATTTTCTAAGTGACTTAGTTTCTGAGATAAAGAGTATCAACATTTCAATTTTTTTAATTCTCTTAAATCGCACTTATTTACATACCATGACAGAAGGCAGGTTTTGGCTATTACCAATTTTTTTCACCATTTTCAAGGCATGTCATTTTAATATTTTTATGAAAAAATAATGTACACCACTGCTCCTTTGGATTTTAATATAATTGTTTTAATTGCCTTTTAGTAACTTACAAAAAACGTCTCCTTACATTTTTTATTTAGGAAGAACTAGTTTATGTAGAAAATGTCATAGAAAATGAAAATTAACCGCACAAGGCACAAATAAAAATCATGTGAAATTTTAACCAAACTGAAGTGCCTTATGAAATGAGTTTGTTTTATCAAAATCGCTTCTGCATGCTTTGTCACCAAAATTAGTCGTTAATATCCAAAAATTTTCTACAAAGATTTAAAAAAAAATTAAAAATTAAGCCATTTACGACACTTTACGACTTTCTTCATGAAATCACTAGAAGAAGCATTTGCTTCAGTATTTTAGACTACCTACAAAAAAAAAACTATATTTTAAATTTGCTCATGCTGAACTAAATTTGATCAAAATACAACTACGAATAAAAATCAAATAAATAACCAATAAATCCTTTTATATCTCAATATATTATATTATATAATATGTTATTATATTATTATATATTATATTATATTATACAGGGTGTTAGTTAAACATGCGGCAAAAATTCAAGAGGTTATTCCTTGGTCTATTCTAAGGATATTTTATCCTTTGATGATTTTTGAAAAAGCACTTTGTTGCGAACATATAGGGCGAAAAAAATGTTCAACAAATAACAATTTATTACTAAAAATTACATGTAACATTTCTAAACCTACAGGAATTGTTCAAAATGGCTTCCTTCAGCTCGGATGCAACCATCTAATCTTCTCCTCATAGACTCCCAAACTCTCTCAAAAACACCAGGGTCATTTCTTATTGAGTTACATCCAGCAATTATCCGATCTCTTAAATCGTCCACATCTTCCACGTCAATCAATCTTAACTAATGCGACACATACAAACTACAAAAACATACAAAATAATCACTCCGAAATATCACGGGATGTTAATAAGAAAAAACAACTCCTTTTTCTTACATGTCTTTTACTTGATACGTCCAGTGTAGTACGCCATACTTTTATTTCATCTACATTAATAATGTGAAAAATACTAAAATTGGATTTGTTGAAAATTTTTTTTGCCCTATATCTTCGCAACAAAGCGTTTTTTCAAAAATCATCAAAGGATAAAGTATCCATAGAATAGTCCAAGGAATAACCTCTTGAATTTTTGCCGCATGTTTAACTAACACCCTGTATATTATTTATTGCATTATGTCATAAATAATTTATTTCTTGGTATAACTATGGTTGAAATAAATAAGTATAAATAAATATGTATACAATAGGTTAACAAATACTGAAAGACAACAAATAATATAAAAATTATCCCCTACACAAAAAGCAATTTTAAATACCTATATAAACAGACTTAAATTAATTGAAACAAATATACCTAGTGTAACTATTTACCTTGGCTGATTGTTATACAGTGTGGCACAGGAGTAAATAAAACAAGCCAAACCAACTACAGCTGCAGGCGTTAACATATGTGTGTAATAACCTAACCATGCAAAATATAGGGCTATTTTTACTCCAAAGTATTCCTTCACATAATCAAGGGGTTGGTATCTGTACCACTTACGTATGGCTGCCCATTCCGTATAAAGTAAGTTACGTGTAGAACCGGGTATTCTCAAGTCACCCTAGAAATTGCAAGTCTTTAAATTTGGAAATAAAATTAAATTCTGTCTATTAACTTTAACTTTATTAGTGCCTTCTTTCTTAATGTAACTTTATTAATGCCTTATGAAAAGGTTTAGTGTAAATTATACTGTCAGTTTATGTTAAACCATACACGTATTGCTATTACTGTTTTAAGAGGCAAATATATAAAATTGTAATTTTGTTAGCAACAGCGCTATATGCTAGCAGTTATTGCAGCAGTAATATCAGTTTATGAATCCAGTTTTAGGAAAACACATACATGTACACAAGAAAAGTTATATAGTTTATTTAGTATTTCTCTGAAGATGGTTATAAATAAACGGAAACATTAAGAAAAAAGCTTTAATTAACTTAATATTAAGGTGACCAAATTACCAAGAATACATAAAAACAGTGACATATAATTTTTCTGTTGTAAGACAGCAGAAACTTTAACTGCTTTAGATTATTTATTAAGACTATAAGTAAATAATAATAAATAATTTAATAAGTCATACTTTTAATTACTTACATCGTGAAGAGGATATCCAGCCACATAAGCTTTTTCATCTAAAAGTTTTTCAATGCCAAAGGAAAAATCACTTTGAAGATTAGAACTAAATCTCTTTCTATCCAAAATAAACTGTACAATTCTAGAATGGATAGCTGGTGTAAAAAAACAAGGTGAATTTACATCAAACCTGAAATAGAGTAATGGAAAATGATTTCTATTATACATAAAGAGTTGTCAACTCTACTTACAAATATTCCCTATCTCGGCTATAAATTGCAGTGAAGCTATGCCCCTTGTCAGGGAACGTTTTTTTATCTACAAAAATCCAAGATTTTATTTTGTCCCACTGATTATTTATTCCTTTTATTACAAAATTTGTCCTAGTTGATACCTGCCTAAGTGCTGGAATCTACAATAGAATTCTAACCGGTTTATTACGTTTTCTTTTTATTGCCAAAACACCCCCTTGGTAACAAGTATTTTCAACTTCTACATATTATATAATAATAATAATATAATAATATCTCTACCCCTCATTCTAATCACAAGGATTAGCCCGAAAGTCTGAGACTTGTGTGGGAGAGGGGGCGGCATATTATTTCGCGGGCCGCATTTGCGCCTCAGGAACGACTTACGTTGGTAGGCCCTAACCACCATTCAGTGCTGGAATGAGGGAAACCTGGAAAACCTCATTAGTTAGGGGGACAAGTCAAACATCAACTGATTTTAATCTCTCACATTAACACCAAGTTGATATTCTTCCCATCCTAGGCCATCGCCAGGATGGTTGCCAAGCCATCCCTGCGAATAAGCCTTGATCTACGAGCAAACAATTTAATGAAAAATTGTTTGGCGGAATGAGGATTAGAACCCACGACCTCTGGGTTGAGCGATCGAGACGCTAAGCCCTGAGCCACCTGCTCGGTAAACATAAGGTATAACAATTACATATAACCTTTGACTGATGGATTTATTAAGGCATACAATTGCATGGTCTCGACAATTATTGACACATTGTACTATTGAAGAAAACGATTAATTGTTAATTGGTTAAAATGGGTCATGAAACAACAAATGTTATTCAGATATCTGGAGAATTTATTGGACAAATTTAAATTCAGTGAAATCTCGATTTAGTTCAGTTGTCCATCTTATTTAATTCTACAGTCAACTATAAAACATCGTCATCTCTAAAAAGAAAAATTTTAAAAACAACAGAAAAATCGCAATTTTATCTTTGATGACGAAGTAATAAAAATTTTTATCTATATGTACCAATAGCTGAAGGCTGAAGGTATAAAAGTTATTTGAGAAAAACAGAAGAAAACACAAATATCAATCAAGTTCAACATTTACAACTTTACAGGACCAAATACCATTTAATATTTTCATTGGATATAAATATAAGGAAAATGTATTAATCTGCAATGTCTTAAGAAGGCATTTATCGGTCAATATTTTTATGAGACCATAGTATTTTTATAGTCTATAGATTGAAATAAATTAAAAACTTTTATAATGGACATAGTCAATGTGTCTACAGTTTACGAAATTCACATTTTATGGTATTTATCAGTTATCCATAAGAAATGAATAATCAATTTTATATAAAATAATATATGCACAATATCCAGACAGTTATTTTCTAGAGTCTAGAGTCAAAGTTATATTCCATACAATTCTAGCTGAAGCATGAATGTTACTAATTTTATACAAGAAAAATGAATTAAGCTTTCCTATTGACATTGAACAGTGTAAAGTTGAGGTAACCGACATTATTTGTATATTTTTTGTTCGCCCCTGCAAAGAGATGAAAATTCCACTAAAATTCAAAATTATTTAAAGAAAACTGGAAAATAGTATCATAAAACACTTTTTTATACAAAGAAATGTTGGTATATTACTAATGAAAACACTTGTTACCAAGTCTCCTTGCTTAGATATGATTTAAGTATTAGTATCAATATAGCAAATTCTTAAAATAGAAAAGGTAAAAGGTAAAAATTAGTGTTGTATTAAAACTACAACCTCTGTTAGTAAAACCCTCAACTAGAAAGATAATACCTTCTGACTAATATTATTTAAAACATTAGAACGTTGAAATTCCCTTGGATTACTACACAATTCCTAAAGAGAAATAGTTTTTAATAGTAAGTGGTTTTCAGAATATCATTTAAAAGATGCATGCATATAAAGTTTCATAACAGGCGTAATTATTTGAAATTTATACATTCCATTTAAAAAAATATAATAAAATGATTTACCTCCCTCATAGGCATCCTGAGTTTTAATATTTCACTATATCTTCTTAATACTTCTTGAGGAGCATGAACCTAAAATTTTAATAGTTGTGTTGTGATTAAAACAACTTTTTAGATAGTATAGTTGTTTGCCTTGTGCCTTCCCTTGCCTTCTGATAGTCATCTAATATATATATTTTGAAAATGATGTTAGTACATTAACATTTTTATTTTTATTTTAACCCTTTTTAACTGTCTTAGCTAAGCTATTGATCACAACAGCCATCCACTTTCAAAAACACCTATATAACCCATATTTAATAATATAATTCAGTAGTGACGGGTCAAGTAAAAGCTACATTTGATACTACATGTAAGAGGAAAATATTGCACTGAAATTTCACTCCAGTAAAAATCTTCTTTGGTGTGGTAACTATTCATATACTGGGGGTGGGACTTAAGTACTGAATAATCCTTATATGACTTTCTTAACTTTAATAATCCACTTTTAAAACTTTGTACTTTACTTTCTCTTCCAGTATATTCAAAGGTGACCTACTTCTGTTATATCAAAGGATGGCACGATCATTCTTATTTTAATGATTAGCCCCTCAATATTTTTTCATACTTAGATAAAACGTTCTCCCGCAAACACAGTGCTCTACAGAAAACATTCATTTGTTTATAGTACACTCTTTCGGACATATCTTCCTTATTATTAGAGACAAATGTATCAAACCTTATATCATTATGTCCGTGCAAAAATGTTTTATCCAAATATGCAATATACAAGGAATTCTATTTAGAAGAATTCAAGATAAATTGTGACAACTTGCAGTACAACCTGAAGTTATTAACGATGTGAAGTTAGCAAAGGTTTTTCCAGCAATGGTTCAGCAACGGTTTTGCCGGCAATGGTTTCACTAAAAAATGCCGCGAAAGATAATTTTGTCTGTAAATAACCAATAAAATATCCGTACCAGTGACATAGACATACAGAAAAAAAATCATTAGATACAGGGAAAGTATGTACATTGTCAAGTTAGTGGAGATGTAATTTTAAGGTAATCCTTTTTTATTATTATTTTTTTTGTTAGCCTTTTTATTATTTTTTCATAATTCAGTTACTACGCCACTGGAACGGACGTACAAATGATTTGGCCATGTGGGATGGCTTAAGCACCTCTCGATTGACAGTTCCATGGCTAAATAGTCACTCGACAATGCGCACTATATTTTTCCTGGATTTTTTACTATTTTTCCATTATGCAGTTACTACGCTACTGGTATGGATGTACAAATGATTTGATCGTGTGGGACGGCTTAAGCACATCTCAAATGATCGACAACATAAACTATATTTTTTATGGACATTTTATTATATCTCTCGCTGCATTTTTTAATAAATACGCCTTTATCGAAGTGATTCATTGCCAAAGCATTGCTGAGAAAAACCGTTGCTAACTTTACACCGATAAGTGCATTAGCCATCTTTAAGTATATTTTTATTTGATAGAGAAATTTAGTAAACTTAAATCTACAAAATTTTAAAACTCTATCATTTATATTAAGAAAATTATAGAACAATCTATGTTAAGTGAAACACTCGTTATAATTAACCCATTGTACTTATGCGGTCAATGTTTTGTATGTTTGAAAATTGAAATTCGATAATTTTCACTCAAATACACTGAAACAGCTAATTGGCACATGGATTTTTCTGCTATAACCTCCTATCAATTAGCTTCAAGGAGTATAGGCAAGTTTTTCTGTGGATTTTTCCGCTTCCCTCAATGAAAAGGTTAAGGAATAATTACATGTAAGTAATGATGTTAAAATATTTGTGTACCTTAACAAAGTTGAGTCCATTCTGTTCTTGTAATTCATATTCAAGTTCGAGGCCCTCTTTAATTAAATTAGTTTCAAAAATTTGCCTTTTGGCACAGGCTTCTAGCGTTACTGATTCTTTATCGAAGGCATCCCAAACTAACACAAAATCTACAGACCTAGATCCATCATTAAAAAATATCTTTGGTTTTGCACATTTAGTTGCGGTATTGGCTTGACTAGATTCTTTACGACAGGGTACTTCATTAACGTCAATATTATTTGATATCCCACCATCACTTTTAAGAGAATTCTGTTTTATCACAATTTCATGTTCTAGTTTCAGTTGATTTTGGTCCATGAAATCCCTAATAAAAAAGCCATAGTAAAATATTTAAGGACATAAAAAAATGTATAGGTAGGTACTTACATATTTCCATTTGTTTTCTTTTTTTGGAAACAGTTTTATTTGAAAGTTATTTTATTTATTTTAAACAGATAACAACAAATCAGTTTATTTATTAAAATATTTCATTATTTGTAGTATTTTTGAAGTGATTGAAAGAGCTATTTAAAACATTAAAAAGAACAAGATTTTCTATTACATTGTAATAAACTAAATATTCCTTCTGGCTTAATTAATTAATACAACCTTCTCACATGGGAGAACTGAAATATAGCTTAAATTAACAAGGTGGTGACATTGCATGTGAAAAATCCATAAACTAGTGCAAACACATCTCTATATAAAGTACCTATTAACCCCATCTGCATTAATTTTAAACAGATATTGACTAAATTAAATGTGTGTAACTAACTATATGGTCATGGTATTTAGATTTATTAGTAATAGCAATAAATTTAATACATTTTATTTATAACTTGCGATCCATTATGATTTGTTATTTATTGATTATTGTTTTTGCAAATGTAAAGGTGCTAAAAAATGTATAAACCTTTTCTGGACCAAATATTTGTTCAAACATTAGTAACTTGTTTTGTAATACCAAAAAAACTAAAGCTTTAATTAAGACCATATTATTATTTGAAATGTTTAAAATACCCTTCCATAAAGAGCTTTTATAAAAAAAAATTCTAGGCACATATGCTGCAATACCTACATATTTCTCTTCTCAAAGAATCGCAAAATAGAATACATTATTACTTAACTAGAAATTTAAACATGCATCATTTTTATGAAAAATGGATGTTATTCCACCACTGACTTTCATTTATTTCAAGAAGAAAAAAAACAGATTGAGCCAAATTTTAATAATTTAGAGGATTCATCCTAAACAGATGGCAGAAATAGAACAAAGTTGAAACAGGTGCCCTACCTTCATAACTTTAGAGAACTGAAATGTATTTGGTTTATGCCATTATACCTATCATACATTTTCTTCAAGTTTGGTTTTTGTAATCTTACTGCTCAAGATACACAGATCAATAAACATGGTTAACCTTGTTTATTAAATACAATTTATCTCTTTAGAAAAACAAATCTAAATATAAACTTGCAAAGATAATTATTTATTTTTTTTATTTTCACTGAACTAGATGACTATGATTAGGTATATACCTACGTTATATTACACACACAAGCATATACCTATGTATCATTTTGTACTTCTATTTAAGATATTATTTAAAATTAGTTAATTGCAATTTATATGTTTGCTCTGGCGGAATTCAAAATAGGTATGTAGGTACCTATAAATTCAAATTTATTTGAGATGTCTCGTTACAAATCCTTAATTTTCACATCATGAGACTGATGAGCACAGGAATTCTATTAATTTAATAAAAATAAATAAACCAACATACTAACCTATCAGTATCTAATTCCGAATCTAAATTTTCTGCACTCTGATACAAACTAACTACAGACATAGCAGCTATCTCTTGTTGCTGGTCTTCACAGTTATATAAAAACATTTTATTATTAATATTCGATAATATTCTTTCATTCTTGCCATCATTATACCTAAGTGAGGAAGAAAACGGAGTATGTTCTAATGAATTTGCGTGATTAACAGACAAGACATGCTTATTGTTTCCACTTCTACGTAAAATTTCTTCTGGAATTGAACAAGTACGTAACAAAGGAGATTTGTCCGAGAATGATTTTTGCTTGATCTCATTGTGTTCTTCTAATGGCATTCCAGATGATTACCCAGGAATTATATCTATGCGATAATCCAAAAAACGAAATTACCAATGTGAATTACATATCAGATAAAGATAATTTGAAATACAAAATCAAATTTTTACTTACCAGTTTACCACTAGGTACCACACCTTTAACCAAAAAATAAAAAAGATGAAAATACAATTTTAAACAAAAAAGTCCTTTTTATACACCTTTATCTATTTATAACATGCACATAAATTTAAAAATACTTTATTTGCCGAGTAAATATTTCTATATGATACTTATACATGTCGCATGTAGGTACAAGTAATTATCTTACAAGCGGAGTTAATATTTTATCTTCGGAAATAATAAATTCGAATGTTTTTTTATTTTCTGTTTTGACAAAATATTTCTAATTGTACGTGTATATCCCCTAGTATTATATGTCTATGTGTATATCTATTGTCTCTGTGTATATCAATGGATATGATATAAACAAACACAGATTATAAAGAGATTTAAACAAATGACAAATAGCAGATGAATTGAAGGCAGCCGGTTTCATTTCAGCAGATTTCTACTTCTTCTCAAAGAATCTTCTACCTTCTACCCACTGAACTATATATAATAACAGTTCAGTGCTTCTACCACAGTTTAATATTCCCATTAAACTGTTCTCTGAAACTGTGCTTCTACTTAACTACAATCATAGAAAAAAGATTTATGTATATCGTTTTTCTATGCTTATCTGCTTCTATATCAGAGTATTTATTACTCTGATGCTTCTATCTACATCATAAAATATTTAATAGTTTAGAGAGAGATTCTATTCTACAGTAGGTACACTTTCTATTTCTGACGCAAAATATCTATGTCTTTCTGATTTCTGACAAATAGAGACATTTGAACTTATAGCAATTGGAATATAACCATAGCACAGCATTTAATGAAGTGTGACCATAGTTTAATTAAATAGTAATATGAACTAAAACAAACCTATGCCACACAAAATATAATATACGAAAATAAGAGATAATCCTAAATTCCTAAATCCTAGATCTTACACAAACATCGATTTTGGTAAGGCCGCATACGCATAGAGCCTGTTGCAGGTTGCAGCAGTGGTATTACACATAGATAAAATATATATGGTATTACATACAACAGGTGACAGGTGTCTTAAAGTTGAGACCTAAGTTAAGCAGATTTGTTATTTGTTTAAGATCATTAAGTCAACTTAAAAATTGCCTGTAATGTTAGTATTCTTGCCTATACCTACAACTACATAATATTAAAATCTCCCAAAAACTTAAACATCCAGAATAAAATTAGAAGCGAGACTAATTTATGTCGCAAATCGTGAGTTAAAGTCATACCACAGCTTATTATGGTAAGCTGTGGTCATACTTATGACTTATTTAGTTTACTCGTATGGTTAAAGTACATAATACCCATGAGTACACTAGTTAGTCATATGATAATACCACTGCTGCTGCAATCTGCAATCATCAAGTGATCACCAACTAGTGAACTAGTATAGGCCAAGGATTTTTAAATAAGTTAAAAATCCTTTGGGTCTAGGCCATAGAATATCTATATGTCTAGGTCAGTCTAGCTACAGTGACTTTATATTTATCTAGGCACTATCATACAGAATTATATATTACTATTATTTTCTATGATATGTACCTAATATTAATAATGGATATTGAGCACAATCAAAATCAATGATATAGGATCAAATTATTTTATTTTTCTTAAAAAATTGCCTAGATCACTGACACATGTGACTGTAAATGCCTAAATATACCTACATAAAATAATTCTATAAAATATAATTTCAGTTACAAACAAAATAATATAGTCAAATTCAAAATTCCTATTTGCACTAAAATCTTTAGCACTATACCTACTAATGGAATCATGAAGATATATGTTTTTATTAGTAGTGTTTTGTGAAAACCACAAAGTTTGAAGAAAATTTGTCTCAATGTGTTGAAAATTGTAGCCAAAATATTTTGAATAATCAGTTGACAAAGCAGACAATTTTTAGGTGTGTATAATATTAGTTTCTCATTTTCCTATCAGTAAGTACCACACACAAAATATACTACTAGTTTTAATTAAGGCATTATGCAAGTAATTTAAATCTATGACTTAGAAATGAAAATCGTCTTCCATGTGAAGCACAAAGAAAAACAATTGCACTGAATTCATGTATCTAAAAATGTTTCTACATAAGGCTTGTTCGCACAGCGCTTCTGACGAGTACATGATTAGTCAGAAGCAGTTGCCCAGTTACTTCCAACACTATTCTCGCGTGAGTAGAGTGCTAGAAGTAACTGGTCCTATCATGGGTCAACTGCTTCTGACTAATCATGTACTCGTCAGAAGCGCTGTGCGAACAAAGCTAATATCACATAATTTTGAATTTAGCTAATAAAGACATTTGTTAATTATTGTCACCAAGAGATAAAAATATATTTATTAAAATCAAATAACACATTTAAAATAATTAAATATTTAATGAAAATTTATCTATAGTTATAGTTCTTCCTTTATACACATGGCGAGGGATAGTTCATAGTTTCAGGAATGGGAGACATATAAATATTACTAGAACTCATTCTAGTGTTAAGAAAATCATTAGAATGGTTGTAATATGTTGTCATTGGACTGGTAGTGTAAATTTGACCAGGAGAAAACTCAGGCGGAAAAAATATTTGAGGTGGTACCAAGTTTAGGGGAGTGATTGGGGTAATGTTAGGCGTGGTAAAATAATAACCTGGTAATGGTGACATTGTATTGGATGATTTCCGGATGTGTGGAGAAACCATCTGGTTAGTAGGTATCTGAAAGAACGATGGTTGTGGGCTGATGACAATGTAAGGTGCTAAGGGAGTTTGAGGTTGCTGAATATATGCACAATTTGTTGTTATTAGGTTTGGTGAATTCTTGGGGAAGTTTCCTTCATTATGTTTTGCTTCTACTTTATGATTTCTCAACTCTGTAATTCCTTGGGCTGTAAAACCAATGCAGTTTTTTATGGTTGCATCTGCTCCTTTAGAAAGAAGTAGAGTGAATGCTTCACAGTTTTCCATGGCGCTAGCAAACATTAATGGAGTGAGCCCTACAAAATTTAGTAACTTTATAAAACATCAGTTTCTACAATGCACTTTTAACATTAGATTTAGTTTATAAGTAGGTAGGTATGCAACATTGCATACCTGCTTTGCTGTATATTGCTATTGTTATTAGTTTGGAGACATATTTTTACCAAATATTTTTCAAAGAGATTTGTTTTTACTAATACAAAAAAAAATAGAACTCCCTTCTAGATACTAAAAATAAATAAAATAATAAATATTAATAATAAATAAAAAATAAAAAAATATTGCATTTAACTATACTTGTTTCAGGAACAGTCAAAATCGCCATTCTTTCAGAGACCATATTTTAAAATTATTGTATTATTTTTGATAGGCTACAAATGTTAACACCACTAGTCAAATTAACAGAGGAGATACAGAATACACCCCTTTTATTAAGTATTATTCTTTGTTTTTTAATATGTATATATATATGTCTATTATTGCAATAAAAATGAATGTTCATATTTTGTGTACCTAATCAAAAAGTCATTGTTCTAACTTGACAGCCACATCTACAAATTAGTTTCAGTATTAACTCTAATTTGATACTAACCTGTTGCGGGTGTAATAGCATTCAAATCAAAATGTTGTTCAATCAAGTACTTCAAAATATGCTGATGACAGAAGAGAACTGATAGTGATAATGGTGAAAACCACTTCTGCATACTTTGCCTAGAAACTCCTCCACGTAAAAGATGTTGCAAAATCAAATGTACTATTTCCAGATTACCACTACTTATGCTCACTAAAAATACTGACATACCTATAAAGAATGTTGATCTTTTAATCTTTTAAAATACGATAATGCATACAGGCCTTAAAGTTTTATTTTATTGATAGGTTTTTCTTCTTTAACTATTTAAATGTAGAATATCTAATCTACCTTCTATCTTTTAAATCTTGTATGTTTTGAAATAATAATCATATATTCAAGAAATATGCTGATACAGCATATTTCAAGAAAATAGTACGAAACATTCAACATATATTACATAAATGACACAAAATGAAGCAAAACCTTCCAACATGTTTCGACAACATCTCATTATCGACATAAATGTTTAATAATCGTTCATTACCTACCTACTTTATATAAAATAGGTATTTCATTGGATACTTAATCTGTCTATACAGAGCTCCATTTTATATGACTAACTTGTATATTTGAATATAGATATAGGTATCTAATTTATATATAAGACAACTGGGTCACTCAACGATATACTTAAGATATAAAAATAGTTAAAATAAGCATAAAAATTTGTAGAAACGTTCCCGTTTTATAAAAATATACCTTTATGTATTTATTCTACATTTAAATAATTAATAAAGAAACTAACCAATTAAAACATCATTATTAAATTTGCAGTTGTGCCGTGTACTTCAGTTTTCTTTCTATCATTGAAGTTTTTATGCAAAACTGGAGTACTTTGTGTAACTATTTTTATCTTTTCAAATAACTAAGTGAGCCATGTAATCCTCTATCGATATAAGAAATAGGGCACCAAAAAATAAATAACTAGTAGAGAGCCTTGTATAGATAGATTAGTTGAATTAAGCATAGATTAACAACAATGTTTATTATTTACTCTATTTACTATAAACAAGGATGTCCTCATCATAGATGTAATTGTGATATACCCCCCATCTTGTGTCTGTGTTGTGCCATAAATAACTCAATTAATAAAATATGTAATGAGCTATAGTCAGTAATGTTTAAATTATTATGTTCTTGCTCTCTTTATATTGGTAAACTTACCATATTTATTTTTCTTAGTTGCATCAGCATGAGTGTCCAGTAACATTTGCACAACATTTAAATGTCCATTCCTGCAAGCCATCATCATAGGCGTCCAACCAAGAAAATTTTCAATATCAATTTTTTGTTCATTTTCTAACTCCTTGAGTAACTCTTCTTCTTTACCTGTTGCTGCTAAATGATGTAGTTTAGTATTTTTGTCATCATCAATTATCATTGAAACTTTTTTAAAAACATTAGATTCATTGTTTTCAGTCATATTTATTTAATAAAATAATTAAGTCAAGAGATGTGTGTCAGAATAGGTCTTTGCACACACTATTATAGAGGACTACTTTTTCAAACATTTTTTAATACAACTTTTTACTTGTATTAAAAACATTTCTTGATCTTATTTCCTTTCCTTTATTAATGAAGTATTTAAGTAGATACTGGAATGTTATTTATACCAATATTATGAACTAACTTAGTGTTTTTTAAATAAATTGAAATATTTGTTTTAAGCCCGAAAAGATTTCAGTTTTTTTCATAATTTATTTTCATGCTTTTGCATACAGAAAAAAATTATAAATCTAATAGCATATGATGAATAACATCCAATATTTAGTTTTAGTATAATTTTGAAACTTATGATGTACTCAGGTACTATTTTAAACTAAAGGTACTAAAATCAAAAATACTTTTTATCATCGTTAAGTAAAATAGTCAACTGAATGGTTTATCGAGATAGGCAACTGGTGGAATCAAGATTTTATAAATACTTACCTGCATTACTGAAATAATAATTATAATAATAATAATAATCTTGTTATGTTAATACTTATCCCATATAGAAGTGGTCATCAAGTGATCATGTAATAAGCAAACTTTAGAAATATCAAGTACTGCAGGAGAAATTCAGACAACTGAAATCTTAATTCCAATTGGTCACACTTCTTATTAAATAATTTTTGTTAACAGTAAAAGGTAATATGTAAAATTAAATTTGTTAAAACAAAATCTAATTCTTTCTAATATATATTGATGAAGTAGCTAAATGCTTAGCTTTTTTGTGTTTACAAAACCATCTACCTTACAATATTCACCTATCCAGCACTGGGAAAGTTCACTAGTTCATTCAAAGTGAATTTACTCGCAATGTATAATTTTTGCAAAAGATAGTGAACACACCATGTATTGCTCACCCTCGAATATAATTAACTGTCAAGTACATTTAGTAAACTTGCACATTCAAATTCAACTATTTGAAATGTTCTTTATATAGAAATGCATATGGCAGTAATTTGCATTCAGCCAAAATTGAATTGAAAAACAACCATTATTAATCTTGCAGGTTGCATTCGCATTCAACAATGATTTAGCTGGCATGTGGTCAAGAAAAATTTTGTAGGTCCTATAGGTGGAAACGGGCAAGAAATAATTAAATCATATTAATAGAAAAATCAAAAAGATATTATAATTTTTGAACCTTAATTATACATAAATGTCAAAAATATACACATTTCATCACAAAATACTGTTTAAAATTCGTAAAACGAATAACTATATAACACACTACC
Organism: Pogonocherus hispidulus; assembly: GCA_963924545.1. Taxonomy (NCBI): domain Eukaryota; kingdom Metazoa; phylum Arthropoda; class Insecta; order Coleoptera; family Cerambycidae; genus Pogonocherus; species Pogonocherus hispidulus. The sequence continues at coordinate 59,229 of OZ004694.1, forward strand.
CTTATGATATACATTAGTTTAAGTAATTTTCAACAAGAAAATTAAAATATTTGTACACAGTTGGCACAGAAGACACAGGAAATATCACATTCCAGTCGTAAAAAAATAAAACTTTATTACAGTAATAATGTACATTACTGGGTTTAAAACTTAAATTTAAATAATAATATATAAATAAAAATAAGAAAAACAAAAGAAGGCTGGAACAAAATATGACTTTGAAGTTAAAAATGGCAGGATATTATCGATGAATTATAACAACCTAAGACAGATACGGAACATTTACGTTTTATTTAATACATCACTCTCTGAACCCGAATCCAGATTAGCTTTTGCTTTACGTAACACTTGACTGGTCTTGTGAATTTGTTTACATATTGTCTTTTCAACTTGCTTTTTTCTCTGATTTGCCAAATTGAGTTGGCTTGCAGTCTCCTCTAATGCTCTCCTCATTCGTAATAGTTTTCTTTTTAGTTCACTATTTTCGTGGGCAATTTCCAAAGTCTTCTGACAACAGTGATCAGTTCCTGCAAATGAAATATGCACCTTATAGATTTTCAAGCATATGATTATACAGTTAGGTGACAAAACAGGCCACCTGCAACTGATAAAATTTGAAATATAATCCCATCCATCAATTTAAAAAAAATACAGTTTAAACAGTATTGAATTTGATTTCATATTTTTAATTTTAATTTAGAAATATATTTTGTTTTTTTATTGCTTAATAAAATAGATATGCTCTTAATCTGATTATTTATTTATGTTATGCACACAGAATAGATATCTAATTAAAATAATATAAATAATAATTTTATTTAATTATTCCTATTTATTTTTATAATCCTTTAAACCTATTCTAAAACATTTAATATGATGGGAAAAATATTTACTTTGGAAACCATTTTAATGACGTTATGTGCTGAGGTGCGACCAAACAGATTTACTTATTATAGCATATTTTTTGAAAGCAGTGCATCCCCTTTAAATCAAGCTGGATGTGTCTCTGATTCTGACAAGCGCAAAATACATAAACTTATAAAAAGAAGTTACCTACTATTATTTTCTTTTGAAGAGTTTAGTGTGTTGTTTACTGTAGTAAGTTGTATACAGAATGTCAACTTACATAAAACGAAAATAGAATAATAAAAGTTGATTACTCACCACAAGTAATACTTTCTATTTGATTATTTTCCCCATCTAGCAAATTGCTCATGGACTCTGTCAGCTCAATAGTCTGTAGTAAGGGCCTTGGAATATTAGCGGCTGTCTCCAAACTCGAAAATCTTCCATGGTCACTTTCGATGCCCAAGTCTGGTGACGAGTTTGCTTCCTGCCTTTCGATATCCACTCGCTGAGGGTTATGTATCAAAGGACGGTTAAAACTGAAACTTCCTCGTTCTTCAATATTTTCCTCAGAACTGTAGTTTTGGTCGGAAAACTGTCTCCTAAATGGCACTACTTGTATATGTTTGGGTCCCACGATTGGCACAGTAATATTAAAATCACCACGATTTGCCTGTAATTTTACCAACTTATTGTGCAATTCGGCATTCATAGATTCTAACTCACTTATTTTCACTTCTAGTTTGGATTTCTGCTTATGAAGCATCGATATTTGTTGCTGATGATTTTCATTCACATTCGTAAATTCGGCCTGAATATCGCCAAACTGTTGTTTCATTTCTGATTCTTTCATATTGAACTTACTTAATTCTTGCTCGAGTAAAGTTTTTTCAGTGGCCAACTTCGATTTTTCTAAAACTGCCTCTGAATACTGAAGAGTTGTATTGTCTAGATCTTTGCGTAATGTGCTAATTTTATCTTGGTATTCATGTATTCGATTTCTTATTTCATTCTCTTTTTCTTTGTACCCTTCAATTGTTTCCTCATATGATTTAACAATTCTTTTTACTTCATCTAATTCAGTTGCCAGTCTTTCAACTTCAGCAAGTTTATTTTCTACTTCACTTTTCCTTACAAAATCTTTTGAATACTCCTCTCGTATCTGTATGAGTTTTTTTTCTGACTTTGCTTCAACTTCTTTCAGTTTCTTTATGAATTGCTCTTCAGCATCTTTAAGTTTAATAATAGCTAGCTGTTCATATTCCTTCCTCAGATTTCCTTCAAGCTGGTATCTCTCTTCTTGGATCAGATTTAATTTACTTTTTGCCAACATTATTTCATTTTTGGCATTTGCAATTTGCTTTTTATAGTCTTCAGCCTGCCTAGTAACCTCTTCTTTATCTACTTCAAGTTGATTTATCATATTTTGTGTTTTCTTATCTTTCACAGCCATGGATTCTTCTAACTGTTGTTTCGCTTTAGTTAAATCCTCTATAACTTCTTCAAGGTTTTTAGCTTGGTCCTCTGCTTCGTTTCTTCTCTTCTCTGAATCAGTCAATTTATTTTGTATTTCCGCAAGTTTGTTGCCTAAATCGTCGAGATGGTTTTTATTAATATTATTACTCTCAATTAATTTTGTTTGACTACTGGCAAGTTCCATTGTTTTTCTTTTTAGTTGATCTTCTAATGCATAAATTCTTTGGTGAAGTTCAATAACAACTTGTCTCTTTTCAGGCCAATTTCTTTTTGTGGGTGTGCAACTACTGCCCGATTCTTCTTCAGTAGATTCGCTTATATCTTCTTTAGATATCTTGAAGGTTGCTGGCAAAGTATGATTTAACCCTATTCTGGCACGAGAAACCATTCGATCAGGCTCGGACCAAGCTTCGGACTCAGACTGACAGTCACTGTGATATTTTAGAGTTGTGGAAGTCGTATTAAATTTGTTTGGTATTGAAAATAGTTTGGAAACATCTTTAAAACCAGCACAAGATATGCTGTAAACTTCATTATCAGTTTCTGTAGTTTTATCACTAACCTCCCTATTGTTTATGGTATTTAATCTATTTAATTCATTGTCTCTTAGTTGTAATTCAGACTTCAGGTTGACTATTTGTTCCCGTAAGGCTGATATTACTTGTTCATTGTTTGGTTCCAAACATTTATTCTGTTTGTACAAGTGACTTTGATATGTTAACGTTACATTGGCAGGTATAATACTAAGAACTGCTTGAGCCTCATCTTCTTCTTGAGGGAGAGGGTCAAGTGTTAGATCATTGAAAACGGAACCATTAAGCAGTGTAGTTATATTCGATAGCTGAGCTAGACTTTGATCAGGATTAATCATCATGCTCATCGTAAACGATCTGGATAACTCTAAACTGTTGTCAATAATTTCACGTAATCTTTGATTCTTTTGTGATCCTAGGAAACCTAGTATGGATTTCTGTTTAAGCAATGAATCTAAAAAGATTGCCAGCTCTTCGAGGCGACCACTTAATAATGAACATATTTCATTAGATTCGTGTCTAAGTTTTTCACACTTCTCAATTTCTAATTTAAAACTTTTGTTCTGTGATTGCAATTTTTCGATTGCCTTAGTTTTAATTGTTAATTCTTCAGATTTCTCTCTAAAATAGTTTCTTTCTTCTTTGCAAGTCTTCAGTTGCTCCTGAAGTATTCTGATATGTTGTATATTTTTTGAAGGTGAAGAGATATCTTTACAATCAAGTGATTCTTCTACAGGAACATGAACATCCAAGCCTAACTCGGATATTTTTTCTTTTAACAGTTTGAGTTGCCATTCTTTCTCTGTTAAATCTTTTTTTAGTTTCAACACCTCTGACGAATTAGCTTGTTTATTGTGCAACTTTTCAATCTCTTTGTTCTTTTCCCACAATTCCTTGTTAACAATTTCTTGGAGATAGCAAGTACATTTTTTCAATTCAACACTAAGTTTGTCGATCTCCTTGTCTTTCTCTTCAATCTCATGTCTGTAAAAGCTGATGTGCTTCTCTGAACCGATGTCCTCCTTCTCGAGTAATATTTTCTCATCACTATCCTTTTGTAATGATAGTAATTCAAATTCTAAATCGACAATTCTGTTTTCTTTGTCTTCTAAATTAGTCAGCATTTCTTCATACTGCTGACGAATTTTCTGCATTTGAGCATCTTTTTCATTGAGAGTTGCTATCAATATCTGAAAAATAGAGTAATATAATAGTTATTTGCTTAACTAGTACAAAAAATACACGTTTTCGGGACGAGGGAAAATTTTACGAGTCTCGAAAACATATTTTTTGTACGAGTTTAACATAAAATTTTTTTCCCAACCGCTTCTAATTAGCACCTCCAGTTTACCGATTCATCGGAGTCACTATCTGTTTCTGTTTTTCTATTTAATTAAACTTCAATATATTATGTGACATGCAATGTCAATGTCAAATTACATTTCGGTACTGTACAACTGTAGAATAATCTCTTTCTTGTACAGTTGCTATGGCGATCTCAAACAGTCCCGAAATGGCCCTCTTTTTATACAAAATAATTTAATGTTATAGTGTCTTATTCTTATGGTTGGAAAAAAAAACATTTTGATTGACCTTATAGTCTCCATAAGAATAATGTAACAAATGAAATATTTTATACAGAGACCAATATTTCTAATTACCTCAATTTTGGCTTCCAGTTCCACAGTGAGAGCTTTGTAATGCTCGGTGACTTCAAGCTCTTCAAGTTGAGATTCCTCCATCGATTTCTATCAACAGGAACATAAGGACAATTAAAATGCTGACAAAGCATAATGAAGGAGTCTTCTAGTAACACCATCTACATGAAATTTTAAAGAAAATGAAAAATTTACAAGTTGAAGCTAACAAAATATTGACTCCTCCATCGAATCTATCAAACAAGTATTACAACAAAAATAAAACCAATACAAAATTCGTATGCTTTTATTGTAGGCAAAACAAAACTTACAACATACTTTTAACAAAAATTAGTAATGTTAGTGTTAGTACTATAAAGTGAGGTTTTTACAAATTTTGTGCTGGTTTTGTTGACAAAAATTTTTGTTCTACGATACAATTTTTGTTGCAACCCAAAATATCTGAAATTAAATGTAAACTAAAGATCATAATAATTTGTAATAAAGCTCAACTTATACAAAAAGCAGTTAGTGCAAAATGCTAAAAGAAAAACTGTTATCAAGATTTATATTTCTCAAACGATAACCTATGAGAATATGGTTATTATTTACAAAAATATGATTCCACCAATAGATTATGTTCATAGTATTTAATAAACTAGAAACAACTAAAACAAAAAAAAAGTTATAATTCATTAGCATTTATGTGGTTGGTGATTTTTTTTTTTTAAAGAAAAACTTTGTGACTCCTTGTGTAGCAATCAACAATAATATTTCATAAATAAATAAATTTTTATTAATTAATAATTTATAAAAACATTCACAGATTAAAATAAAACACAGTTCAATTACATATATTATTAGCATACATTTTAGTGTTGATATGAATGTGAATTATAAATCTTGATCATAAAATCTATAGTGCAGTAAGTGATGGATCTAATAAGGTCTAGTTATTTATATAATAGACAGATTTTGAACCCCTTAATTGTTAGCTTATCGTTATCGTAATCGTTATAATGAGCAGGCATAATGCCAAAAAGGTTGCTCTTTTTGGCACTGTGCATGCTCGGTATAACGATAAGTATAAGCTAAAAATGAAGGGGTTTAAAATCTCCTTAATGCTAATCACAGCCTATTCTTCTACAATATAAAATATAGAAATACTAAAAAGAAGTTTTAACTTTTGATAACTATATACAAATTATTGTAAATTGTGTCAAAGCATGTAACGGAGCCTTCATACAATGAGCTAATAATTGTGCAATAAAAATAGGTTTTAAAGGTATTTCCTGTTTCGTTACTATAAACACGGTTTTAAAAAACAAATATGAATAAAAAGTTTTACAATTAACATATTAACCTAATAAGTAACATAGGATAAACAAAAAAAATACCTAAGCTAGCTCTATGTTACCCTTTTGTTAATAATAAAATAAATTAATATTTTTATTTTGGAATGTCTGGAAGTATTTTTCTGCAATATATTCGAGGCAATTGTAAAATAATTAAGTTACACTACTGATATAGACATTTAAAGTGATATTGAAGGGTCCCCTACGCCAATAAAGATTAGGTTTCTTTTAAATATACATATTTTTGAGATTTCAACTTCATCATACAACAAAGTAATATATTCTTTTTTATTATTGTACTTAAAAAATATTATATTTATATAATTTACTAGTTTATACATTTTTGATATGTTCTTATAATTTTATATTGTTATTTTATTATCAATATAGTTTGTTCTATAAACAATTAATATATTTTATGGTTTGTAAAGATGTAGGATATAAAAAAAAAATTGCCAATAATATTTATATCAAACGTTTTACCTTTTTGGATGAACATATACAAGAGGAAAACATAACTCATATTGTGCACATTTTTAATGATCTGCAAAGACTTCTCTGCCCAATCTAACACAAAAATTAGAGTAGCAAAAGCTGTGTAGCAGTGCAGCGGTAAAGCCTGACTGAACTGAACTGTGCTAGAAGTAAGCTAAAAATAAATCAGTCACATGTAAACATATATATTCTGAAATAACATTTCTTTTTCTTATTCTATCCAACTTATTTCAATACAATATGCTTCTCTTTGTTTATAGTAGTAGATTTAATAGGTCTATCACCCCAAATCATTTGTTGGTGTAAAAAAGGAGGAATTTTGTATAGGGGGAGAGAGATGTAATAGTGTAATAGTAAGTTACTTTATAAGTAAGTTGGGTCAAAATAAATGCATATATTTTTAAAAGCTATTGATAGAAGTTATGATTTTTGAAAAATTAAAATAACTTTTTAAGGTCACTCTTGGCATCCGTGTATTAAAAATAAAGTGGAGTCACTTCTTCAGATCTGATAGGTGAAACAAAATACGGGAAATGGTATTTTTAGAAAAGGTTGTGCCATCATAGAATAAAAAAATGTCATTCTAGTGTGTATTTACCGAAAATATAGGTAAATAGTTCTACTTCATGGATTCAACTAACTACATATGTTTTTGAAAAAAAGAAAAAAATTGGTAAAGTTTAAATGAGATTAATTTTGTTTTAATTATGAATATATAAAATGAAAATAATGAAGTACATTGAATTTTGTATCATACTTAAATCAATATCTGAAATCTAAACTGAAAAACTACATGCTAAAAAAACAGCAAATATTTTAGGAAACTATAATGAACGACAAATATATACATTGTTTTCTCGAAAATAATGTGACTTTGTAAAATTAAATTTGTACGATTTCCAAAGTACAACAGGGAGAAATGTCCAAAAAGTGTAACATTATTGATCACTTGATTCTTTGAAGGATTTCGTCTGCTGTAGCGACATGGAGCTGCTAATTTTAATCTCGATATATGAAAAAATGTTATTGGGTCATTTTTGGAAATAATGTCAAAAAGCCTATTTCAAAATAATTATTATTTGTCCGACATATTTCTACGAAATCAATGTTTTGTCAAATGATAATTGATATAGTAAAAACCGTGGATTTTGTGAAATAATTGAACAAATTCTGATAGTCTGAATTCCAAACAATGATATTCTCTTTGGTAGAGTGGAACTATATTATACACTTAAATTTATAACAGAAACTTTAGAATTACAAAATACAAAATACTTATACTTTATAATTTGGAAAAATCAATAAATATAATTTTTTGTTTAAATAAGTACTTGTTTTATTTCATCTAAAAAATTAAAGGCAATAAAATATCCTGGAAAATACTTCTCCCTTTATGAATCACAAATCCATTGGTAACCACATCAAAGGTGTCACCAGCGAGAGATATCTTTCTGGTTATTTATTTATTCTTGTGACATTTTTAAAAGTATTATACTAATTTGATGACAATTTTGTAATCCATATTACTTTTTATTTTAAAAAGTACAAATGGATTTAGCAATGCACATTTTTTGTACTACCTATTATTGATACCATTAACTATAATTTGCCAGCGAATTAAGTTTTAGAGAAACTGTAGAAAAATTAAATTTAATATTATCAAATAATTAAGTGATGTCAGTGCAATTTTGATTAGTGAAAAGTGATTATGATGCAACTACTGCCTCCATATTTGTTAATATCATTTTAATTTGTTAACATGCAATTAAAATTGCAGCTGCAGAGTAAAAAGTTATTCCTGCATTCCATTTTCTTGAATAATTAAAAGAATGAGAATATTTTGATATCAATATTTTTAATGCAAAATGTAATAATAATAAAAATAAAATATAATAAATAAATATTAGTAACAAAATCGGCAATAAATAAATGGTAAAATTAGGACTACATGCATTAACTACACAAAAAAAAGTTATAAGCAAAAGCAGAAAATTATTTTGGAAAATGATGCCTGCCAAACCTGTTAACTAGCTTTTCATTTTTGTGTACCTCATTGCTCGGATTAGCTGCAGTTATATTCAAGCTGGCCACACGTTGCTGAAGTGGCATTTCATTTCCATCCTTGGCAGGTTTTGAGACTACCAATTCCAACTCATGTTCGAGTTCTTCAGCATGTTTCTTTAGTTGACAGATTTCTTCTGTTGCCTTATTTCTCGACTCAATCATATTTTTTATTATTTCACAAGCCTTCATTTGTTCACTTTTAAGTTTTACAATTTTTTGTTTTAAAGTAACATTTTCACTACTAAGCAACTGAAACTGACTAAGAATTTTATCGGTGCGAACTTGTTCACCGGCATCTTTCAACAAATATTCAAATTCCTGGGTATTGAATTTTTCTGGCGATAGTGGAGATGCTGAAAGGGTAGTTTTTGACTGGGAGTTTATCTGTACATGAAGTGCGTTCTTTTTCGGAGTTCCTGCAGGTGCTGCTGGGTCCGAAACTGAAAAGGAATTATCATCAGTATTTGGGGTGTTTGATTTTTGCACCGGACTCTTAGACACCGCTAGATTTTGGTTCTTCTTGATCTCGATCAAGGCAGCCTCTAGCTTTCCTTGAAGGTCACGAATCTTTATCTTCTGTTTTTCATTTTCCTCCTCCAGCTCCGACATTTTCATATCGTTCATAATTTTTACTCTTTCTGCCCTCTTGTGCTCCCTTTCCAAGTCTGATTTAGCAATGGAGTACTTTTTCTTTAAATCAGTCAACTGACCCATGACGTCTTCAAACTTCTTATTTTCTGTTTGGATCTTCTTTTGCAGTAACTGATTTTCTTTGTAAGAAGAATTTAGCTTATCTTCTAAATCTTTCATGTGATCTGTAAAACCTAGTATTTTTTCATTAGCTGCCTCGATTTCTTGTCCCAAACTTTTTATTGTTTCATCTTTTAATTGGAACTCCTTCAACATACTTTCATAACGGAATTTTAAGGTTTCAGCCTGACCCAGTATAATTTGGAGAGATGCGTTGTTTTCCTTTTCTAATTGAAGCTGAAATAAAAAAGAATATTGCAAACGAATTGTCACCACTGTCAAAGCAATACTGAGAATGAGGAGTGAAAAAAGAACCCTGCACCTTAAAAAAATAAACAAAAAGGCAACAAAAAAAGTGTACTCTGCTTAATGTGACAAATACAGTACAGTACTATGGCGATTTTGTGGTTTTGCTATACCTCAGTTTCCAATACTCTTATTTTTTCTTGAAGTTCACTTATAAAATTTCCACTGTTTGTTGCTCTACTACTATAAAATCCTGTAGTATCTGATTTGACTGACAATCCATCAGAATCTAACCTTGCCTCCTTAAAAAATATTAAAATCGATTATATTATTTGTTGTAAATATTATTACAATTATGAAATAAACATTACATACTTATTTACCCAAAATTATTTTTTACTGTAGGAACCTCTAATTTCAATTCAAATATTTATTATAACTATGTAAAAATGTTAAAACTTTGCAAATATATCATTTTCAAAATATAGATATTTTTATGCCACATGATTTGAATAATAATTGAAATCAGCATTAGTTTTTGCTTTAAAAATGTATTGATGTGGAAATGTTTACAGACCATCTAATATTGTTTCTAGCAATATCTACGTATTCGTTATTTAATTAAGTAATCTGAAGATATAAAAATATTAAATTCCTGGATAAAATAATTTTTCAACGAATTTCATTTAGTGTCTTCACTTAAAAGTAACAGGACAAATATTGTCAAACAGCTACATTTGAGAAAATCAAAATTATTTTAACTGATGTGTTCTAAAATAGAGACATTTCCGAAATGACAAACAAAAAGTAGTATTTTTTATTTAAGTAATAAGAGTTATCTGCTATTTTCAGTAAACATCTTTTTATTTTTGATTAGGTGAAAATATTAGGGATAGTTTATAAGAATCCAAGGTTTTTACGCTCATGACTTTATTCCATATCGTTTCAGTCATATTTATAATATCCCAATTTTCTGTCAACAATTCTTATAATTTCTACACTTGTAAATGAAAATAAATTCAGAAATTTCTATAATATTAAGTAATCGCAAATTGTAATCACCTCAAAGTATAATAGTTATAAAACTGAAAGAATATTTACCTGCAACTGATTCCTAAGATCCTCAAGTTCTTGTTGATATTGTTGCAGTTCCTCTTCTTTCATAGTCACGAATTTTTTATGTTCCTCATCTTCCAGTTCCATTGCCTTCACGGCTTGACATAAAAGCTCATGTTTTTCTTGCACTTCTTTTTGTAAATTTGCGATTTCCACCTAAAACAGACTCTTATTCCATTTTTCTTCGTGGAAGATATTAAGAAATTTTAGTTGGCCCTTGTGTTTACAGGTTCTTTAAAAACATTGTTAATTTTATATAGGTATCTTTTATTATGAGGACGTTTCACAGATGGTCGTCTAGGTACTATACTAATAATAGGGACATACCTGAACAATATATAATATAATCATAATGACACGGAGTCATTATGATTTTCAGGTATGTACCTAGTATTATAGTATATTATCTACTAAGTTGTCATGTAGAATAGTATAATTTTATACATAAAAAATAAAATATTTTCAGAGTGGAAAAAACTAGCGACCGTCTGCGAAACGTCCTCATATTAAAAAGTATGGTAAAATGAACAGTGTTTTTAAACAATATAATATAATATCTCTATCCCTCATTCTCATCTTAATGATGGGCCCGGAAATCAGAGACTTGTATGGGAGAGGGATATTATTTTTGCGGACCGCGAGTGCGCCCAGAAAGGACTTACGATGTTATAACTTTAACTACCATTTAGTACGAGAATAAGGGAAACCTGGAAAACCTTATTAATTAACGAATCTATAAACCCAAAAACAGCCAAATAAAATTACCTATATACCGTTGAGTGACAAAATCCACACTCAACGCTATATACAAAACACTATATAGAAAATTACACCAATGTATTAAGAAAATAAAATAATTAAAAATGTCAAAACTATTGACTATGAGTGACAAAAGTAAGATTATGATCAAATGCAATTATATTTAAAATGTAGAAATAAACTAGATTTGAGTCTTTGTTATATCCCAGGTTATCTGTAAACCTCAAGAGAAGTAAGGAATACACAGAAGGGTGGTATATTTCCTAGAACTCTACACTGAAAACTAAAAAAGTTAGAAGGGAACGGCATATATTATAAAAACTCAAAATAGCTATAGAGTCCACAGGAAGTATTAGAATATGCCAGAAAAACAATCAGCACACAGATTATAATTACTTTAAGATAACTTTAAGTAAAAAGTAAAATAATTTTCATGCTGTAAAACGATTTTTTAAAACTGTAATTTTTTTCAGTCCGGTCGTGAAACTAAATCATTACCTGTAGTTCTATATTTTTCTTAACGACATTATCTTTATCTAAAGTAAAATTAGTTCCCATTTTCTCCTCTAAAAAGTATATCCTAAGTTTCAGGTTGAAGTTCTCCTTCTTCAGGTTGGTAAGTTGTTCCTCAAATTCCTTAACCGACCGCCCACGCATGGCACTCGGTGAGCGAAGCCCCATCGTATCTAAAAAAAAGTAATAATAAAATAAGTGTATTTAGTTATTTCTTGCTTACAAAAAACACAAGTATAGGCATTTATAAGAAATAAACCTTACGATTGGATGAATCTGTATCGTAGTCTTCCTCGTTTGAACTGTTGGAATTGCTAATACTATACGCGGACCCAACTGAACAAGCGCTCTCTTTAATTGTCATAGGATCCATCACGTTACTCTTAAGGACTGCTTTAAGATATTGATTTGCCATAGCACATATTCAGGAGAGTAATTTTGCTTGTCCACACACCTAGTTATTGTTCTTTACCAGTCGCGCGTACGGCTAGTTAGATGACGTTAATAAATTTATCAATTATGGATTACTTAGCTGGAATGACACGAGGATGGCACAGATTTTGATCATTTAGTTGGTACACTGAATAGTCACGGATAATTTTATGATAAAATTTCGAAAGTATTGAAACTGTCGATGTGACATTCGCTGCCTGTTTTCCCGACATTTCGCGCCTTGGATCGTATTCATAACTATTTATTTGTCATACTCAAATCGACCCCCAAGACTATACCATAGCTATGAATTATATTATGGCGGCGGAGATTTTTTCCCCTGTTTTTTTACGAATAACGGATATCACTTTTCTATAACCTGTAGTCTGTATGACAAACAGTACGATATAGGCGTATAAAGCAAATACATACCTAGTGAAATACTGTAAAGCCAGAGAAAAATAACTATACTTTTATACTTTTAATATTTTGTTGTCTTGGCTTTCCAAGACTGGGCTAATTTGCTTGGGTCCAAAAATACTTTCCTAAGGGGCTTTCCTTAGCCCCTTAAGAGCTTCATCCTGATCTTGATTGTTTCTAAATAATACCAAAGTTTACAGAATAAATATTATTTTGTAAAATACCTATGCTATATGTATTTTTGAAATTTGGTATTCCTGACCAGTATTGCTGCGGATAATTTTTTTTTAACATTTGTTCCAAACTAATGGTAAGTAGTGGATTATTTTTAACTACTACTTTTCTGTGGCTTGGTTTTAATCAACGTTTGATTTAATTAAAAATATAAAATTTCAATGTACATATTTTGCCAAAGAAAGGTACTCTTGTTCGGCATCGATAAGATCAACATATTTCAAGTAAAAATCGATTTAAAACTTGTCTTTCAAGCGTGAACATGTAATTGTAAAATCATTTGTCACAGAAGGATAGGAAAACAAAAATTCGGTTGTATCAACTTTGGCAGTTCACAGTTACTTACTTTCGATATTATTTTTTTGTTTTTCATAACTTGTTGTGACCAAAATTACTTTACAATCTTGAATCAGTTTTAACGAACATATAACAAATACAATCTTTAAATCAATTTTACATGAAAACGGTCTGTTTTCTATAGTAAAAAAACGCTAAAATTGTAGGTATGTATCTTAATCAAAACTTGAAAAACCTAAGTACATAAAAATAGTAATACAATTTACCTCACTTACTCCAGTTTGGAAGGTATGCACATGATAAAAATTTTAAATTTTTCTTCAAAAACAAAATATGGTTTTTTAGTCATAGAATGAAATATTTCCAAGCCGCAGAGGCTGTTTTAAATACCAATAGGTATTTAGTCATTTTTCTATGAATGCTTGTTCTATTATTTTTATGCAAATTTTGTTGTTTTCCACAACAAATATATGATATTCAAGTTTTCTAAACATACCTACATGTTTTCTACACTACAATGAAACATAAATAAATCTTCAAATTCTAATTTAGAATTAGCGAGGACACGCTATGGTGGAAAGGTTTTGTTAATGGACCATGTGGTCTTATTTATATTTAGGTTGCATTGCACAATTTTACTGACCTCCTAAATTTATTATCCCGCGCTATTTTCCGGTTATACAATATACAACTAGATAATTTCGCTTTGTAGTTAAAACGTTTCGTAAGAAATAAAGTTACGATAAATGTGTAAGAAAAGCCAAGCGCATTTTCTATTTTCGATTCTCGAGGAAGCTAAATGAATGTAAAGAACAGCATCCATTCGCCATCCAAAAATTAATCTTCTTTTCTGAATATATCTACACAACAGATGGAAAAAAGCCAAGAGATGCCATGCCAAAGGACAAACTTAAATGTTTCATTACAATACAGAACGCCAGATTTTGACAGGATTGAGTGGGTTTTAAAATTAAACATTGAGTGGATATACTTATACTATTATAAATAATGCGCAAATGGGTTCCCATAATCTTGTATAACTAATCCATAAGTAGATGACTTTTTTTAGATGTACTATTTCTTTGTACGCATATTATGTTTTTTTTTTGTTATCTATATTGCGGGTTGCGCGTAAGAACATCCCTTGAATAAAAAGTCCTCGGTAAATAAGCCACATATACCTACTCAAAGGTTGTTAATTTTGTAATCAAACTAAAATCAAGAGGATTTAAGCTACAAGTGTAACTTACACCTTACAAAACAGAAAAGATTTATTATGAGCGCTGTTTGAAAAACTAATGACTGTAAAGCTCAATGAACATCATACAGAACAAGAGCACAGGCTACATCTTAAAAATAAACTTTGACGCGGTTAAAAGAAGACCCGAGACCGACACAATGAGACTTAAAAAAATGTAAGTCAAATTACGTATAACGAGGTGTGCCATGTTTCGGGCCTTATAATTGGGACAAAATGACACAGCACAGGGCGTTATACTTTCGAGGAAAGGAAGTTATTAACGGACCATTAGATCATTTTTGGGTTGAAAAATTGCTTTCAGTGGCAGAATGGTGTGTCGTACGGCTCATCGTAGTCTATTTAAAAAATACAAAGGCACTTCCGACTAACGCAACGCCTTCAAAAATATACATTTATATATAATTCACAAATATATATGGAAGTCAAAACCTACTAGATCACTGAACAAAATGGTGGTTTTTTTTTTCGGTTGCATGATCCTCCCCCAGGCCTGTTCGACATATCTATCCGGGGTATCAATAGTCCGTGGTAGGGGACTTCTCACTCCACCTGAGGGGGTGAAGAATCGGAGGGGGATGCCAGGGACAAGTATCTCAGAGAGAAAGAGAGAGAGACGGTCGCGGACTAGATTACGGAAAAGTTGGGCAACCATCTTGTTGGACCGTTTTTTATGCAAAGAAATCTCGATGGTAACACCTATATACAATTATTACAAGACAGGATTGACCGTATTGACTGTGCGGCAATTTTTGGATGAGCATTTCCCAGGGAATTGGATTGGTAGAAGAGGTCCCGTCGATGGCCACCAGGATCACCTGATCTGTCCTCTTTGGACTTTTCCTGTGGGGACATTTGAAATCGCAAGTGTACGCCACGCAGCCTGAGACTACTAGAGGTGTTGCGTCAGAGAATTGTGGAAGAATGCCGATTAATAACACCATATGTCTTTAGTAATGTTTGAAACAGAATTTGAAAACAGGCTGAATTACTGTTTGCAAGTTAATGGGGGGTCATTTTGAGCAATACATTAAATAAAACTTGTTTTTGTTTTGCTTCAGCTTTTTTTATTTGAGACTGATCGACAAGTCAAAAAAGTAATGTGGTTGTGTAGTAGATAAAAAGCTTATTATTAGTGGCCATTTCTGTAGAAATTAGTAGGTACCTACGCCAATGTGGGTTAGTTAACTTTTCGATTTTAGCCAATAACTCTGTCAAATCTCAACCGATTCCCAAAAACGATGCACCAGTTATTATATACATATAACTATTTAGCCTGTATCCTGCAATTCTCTGTAAATATGAGCAACCTCATACATGTAATCATGTAATCACATAAATTTTTTTTGTAGAGCTGTTGTATTCGGTTTCGCCTCGTACGCAAATTTCCATCCTCGCAAGTAAAATGACGTAAAATGTGTAGAACGTGCATCATATTACTCCTTCCTGAAACTATTCTAAAATAAAAAATTATATTTATAATAGTTCCGATTTCAACATTTATCTATTAATCTTAACATTAAAGATCGTACAAGTAAGTCATTGTCAGTTCTCACTACACACATGTTTTAAACAAAGTCTACAAGAATATATGTAGACTTTGTTTTAAATACCTAAGTATTATGTGATTCTCTTTTGAGACTAGTCCAGTCTCGTAATTATTTTCGAAACTAGTACAGAAGAGTTAGTTGCAGGAAGAAAAGTTTTAAAATAAGGCGATGGTGACGTCACAAGTGGGAGACGCTGACGTCACAAATTATTTTCCCAGCACCACTTTAATCACGTCATATTTAGCATGCATTCAAAATTTTCCAAACTGCGTTCTTATTAATTTTAACTTAATTCTATAAAAGGGGATTGGTTTATTTTAATTACTCTCGACAACTTAAAGTGGGAGACCCTAAATTATCACAAACTTCAAAGTCCTGTAACTTTTAAACTATGGCCTCTAGCTTTGTGATTTTGGTCTTGTTTGAATTGTCGGTTTTCCCCTACAAGATTAGATGTAATAGACTAATATTAGCTATAATTTTTTTTTAATAAAGGGTGTTTTGTTGCAGTGTGTTTTCTATGCCATATTTACATTTTTTGTATCTGGCATCTGCTGAAAGTGGCGGAAATTTGCCAATCACCCTATATTTTAAAATGGCACTTCCTCAATTCACCAGAGTTTGCAGACCTCCGACATCTCTTCTATTTTTGTAGATACATAATTTTCTGTTCACCCTTACATTTTACACTGTAGGTATTATTATGAAGAATACGAATAAGCAGGACGTGACAATTAAACAACAATGCATGCTAAACAGCAACTTAGTTTAATTAAACATATTCAGGGTCTTTTTTACAGTAGGACACTATTAGATAGTTACTAGAAAAGGAAAACAATATTAATAATAATACCTAAAAAACAATGAAAGCAAAACTCTGAAATCTTAATAATGGTAGGATCACCTCGGGACTGTATGATTGCTCGGCAACGATTTCGTAAACCGTCAATGACATTGTCTATAATGTTTTATAGTATTTCATTCCATTCCTCTTCCACAATAATCTGTAATTATTATAGATTTACCATGGCTTCTGGGCGGTTTGTTATTTTTCGTTTCAGGTAATCGCATATATACTCTATGGGATTAGCGTCTGATGATGTTGGGGGGGCCAGTCCATACGGCTTGGCTTAAGTTATTTTGCTCAAAAAAATCATTAACAACTGCAGCTCTGTGAGGTCTAGCATTGTCATGCATGTAAATGAAATGTGGCCCAATAATATTAGCAACTGGCGGAACATGCTGCTGTAAAATCTGCAAGTAACGTTGGCTGTTTACAGTTTGGTTAATAAATACACAAATTTGGCTTCTGCCTCCTCTATATATGGAACCCCATACTGTAAGAGAGCCTCCACCAAAATTAACTCTTTCAACTTAATGCCCCTTTAAAAACCTTTCACCTCTTGCACGAGAGACGCGGATTCGATTTTATCAGGAGATAGACATATTCGGGATTCGTCTGCAAAAAGACAGTGACCTCATTGTTGCAATCCCCAGTTAAGATGCTCTCTGGCCCAGTTCAATCTGCTCACTCGATTTGCGGCAGAAATTCTGGGATCTTTGAACGGCCTGTACGCATGTAGGCCACGTGCATATAAGCGCCGTTTAACTGTAGATGCAGACACTAGAACGGAGATGTCTCACTGTCTCGGAGAAAATTTCTGAGATTTGTAGAATTTTGGAAAGGATTACGCCTTACAGTCATTCCTAAGATTCTATCTGTTCTTGGTGTAGTAACTGTTCTTCCACCACCTCCATGTGTATAATTTATAGAATTATTATTGACAAACCTCGCCCAACACCTTCCAATAACCGAAGTGACTGACAATAAAATACTGGGCAGTCTCTCATTGACTTCTACCGCTTTGTATCATGCCTATAGCAAGATTTAATTCCGCGTTAAAAGGCATTATTATTTTTGAACTATTAAAATTTGACAAACCGAACAATAGAGTTATAGGTATTTATTTTTCATGACTATCTAAGTTAATACAATACAGTATAAAATGTAAAGGTGTACAGAAAATTACGTATCTCCAAAAATAGAAGATATCGGAGGTCTGCAAACTCTGGTAATTTGAGGAAGAGCCTTTTTAAAATATAGAGTAATTGGCAAATTTCCGCCATCTTCATCAGATGCTATATAGAGACAAATGTAAATATGGCATAGAAAACACACCGCAACAGAACGCCCTGTATTAAAAAATTTGTATAGCTAATATTAGCCTATTACAACTAATCTTGTAGGGGAAAAACGGACAATCCTAACAAGACCAAAATCACAAAGATAGAGCTCGTAATTTAAAAGTTACAGGACTTTGAAATGTGTGATAATTTAGGGTGGCCCACCAAGTGAACGAGTAAATTTAGGATTAGGCGCCATTTACAAAATACATACATCTCCGAACCGCTCATGGATGTTTTACTGAAATTAAATACATACCAATTCTAACCCAATGGAATTTGCATTGTCATATGCGTAGGATTAACGTTTATGAACATTTGGAACATTTTCAATATCAAATGATTGAAGCTCTATACAATAAGTTTGTAAATGGAGGAGTCGCTGGTATAAATAAAATACATTCAGTATGTAATACATCATTCAGATTTGCACTTCTTAGTTTAAATGTATACGGGGCGTTTCTGGATAACATCAGTAACTCGGCATCTATTTGGACGGTTTTCGTGAAAATTTATACAGGGAATTTTAAGAAATTTTGAATTCAATGAAATGATATTCAACTGCGACAAATTTCCGGTTCTACCGGAAACGCATACCTACTAACATTTTTATTTCAAATGGTACCCGCTGCACATAATTATATTTTTTAATTGTTTATTATTTAATTATTAGTATACGTTCAATTATACGTTAACTTTCATAAGAAAGTAGTATATCTAACCACGATGGTTTTTGAGAAAATATTGAGCAATTTTCAATTACTTTGGAGAAAAACAATGTTAACTTATTAAGTAGCTACAAAATTATTTCCATAAAATATGTGAAACTTATATTTCCCTGTTATTGACACTAATGTATCTGCTATTTGTTTGTAGGACCGCTCATATTTGACTTTTATTATATACAGGTTGTCCTATTTTATCAGTTAATTCAACTTTGAGCCAAAGAAACGTATATTTTTTTAATGAGACACGCTATAATTATATCAACAGCTAGACGCAGGAGTTAATTGCCCATCAATTCTTTTTCAATCTACCACAAACGTCTCATCATAATTATTACATGTAATGAAATATTTTATGTATCAAATTGATATTGAAATCTTGATTATTAATTAATCTGCTCTTTAGAAAATTTACTAAATAAATAAATACTAAAACAATAAAAGCCCTGATTATCTCAAAATATTCACAAAGATATAAATTAACTTTATGCATGTGTATCATCGTCTAGTTCATCAACCTTTAGTAAGTATAACTAATTTGGAAAAATTCTGCATACATGTAAAATGACTTTAGATTTTTTGTGTTTCCATAAGTTTATTTAAATTATAATGTGATGGGGATAAAAATAAATTACATATTATTTACTATTATAACAGTCTACGCAAACATCATATAGGATAGAATGGTTTTAGGTACTATCAGTAAATGTTGTTTTTATTAGGTTTTCCTAGGTTCAATATAGTAAAACTATAAAATTTCCGTTAAAATATAATATTTACTAATGGTTTAGGTAATCGCTAGCAAGCTAAGTTACTGAATTTCCAACTATTACTGTAACATACATAACGTACAAAAAAACTGATTAATTTATATAAAAAATATCTACTTACTTGAAAATGTTATATCCTGGTCTAATGTAACTTCCTGAAGTTGGCTGGGGCTAGTACTAGAACAAACAAATTATGTGTACTAATCTCTGCTAGTAATAATGATTGTTTAAATTAATTAAAGAATACATTTTAGTTTTATCTAAAGCATTAACGCTGAAAGCGTGACGTAGAAGGGGTTGATGAGTCTATCTCTAATAGAGAGTCATTAAAAGATTCAATAGCATAAGAAAATAAGTTCTATGGAAGTTAAAAAAGGAATACTTTATCCAAAGTTAAGGGTTAAATAGACCTACTTCTTATATTTAAATTCGAATTTGGTTAGTGGTATTCGAAATCCCGTCGGCTACCGTCCTCGTAAAGGGCATAGTGGCTAAAAATTGACTGAAAACAGTAAATTTTTACATATATTTAGAGATAATATGAATGTAAAAAGTCTACATTATCTGGTATTAACCGAAATATAGTATTTTCATAAGTTATCATAGTTAGTCATAAGTTATGAACTTTTGAATAAATTGAGTTGAATAAAAGAGAGTTCGACGAGTTCGAGTCACTTTATAAACAAACTGTAAATGATATAATATACATATTATATGAAAATAAAAATTAAGTGATAAGTCTATATAATAATTTCCGAACTGCAGTCATTTAAATGTCTCAATGAATGACGCAGCACGCAGACACAACAGGCACAAACAATCGACCAGATGAGCAGACGTACTATGAAAAAATAGAAAAAGAAATCAAAGCAAATAAGAGCAAGTGGATGCACACGTTGGTCTAAAATTAAATCGACGCCAAAACGTCCCAATGTGTTCTTCCTGCTTCATGTCGCCGCATAATCGAAAGAACTGGGTCTTCAAAACACCTAACTAATTTTATTATAGCTTGAAATTTCACAGGCATTCCAAAGGAGTTGATTCTAATGCTTTTACAGACTGAAGAACGCGAAAATTACCATGTAGCGCCTACCACATATTCTAGCCAAGTTTGAATACAGGGTCGCCCCCTTGCCATTTTCCCTATCTATCTTGTAGACGGTTTTTTTTTTGCAAAACGGACATTTCTACTAATCTACTTCTAATAATAAGGAATAAATGTCGAAAAGGCATTTATGCATCATATATTATTTTCAACAATAATATATTAATTATATATTATTACACTGTTTTGAACATATCTATATAAATATTAGAAAGATACGGATTTATTGGGACATACTTATGTTTTATCAAAAAATGTGAAAATATACATAAAAAAGAAAATGTAGGAACATTATGTAAAATTATGCGTTAATGTTGTAACATTTTCTTTTTTCCAAAATTGATATAATTTTATTTAAATGGAGCGACTTGTGGATATCAGTTTAATCCCAGTATACATTTTAGATAATAGCAGCTAAAGGGTTTCCCTGATATAAGTAAATAGTCAATCGATTAAGTTATTTCTAAAACTATTATATAATTAATTATTATATTAATTATTTTATTTATTTGTAGTATAGTACGTTTCCAACAGACACAAGCCTAATTACAACATACGGAACAACAAAATTACAATACGCATGGGTATAACAATAAATATGTATAACAACAATAGAACGTAAACAACAATAAAAAAATATACACCAACAAAGTAGACATAAGTACAATTTATAGATTACAATAACACTAACATGCTGGCACAGATATGATTGGCTATACAAGAGCATTTTTAATCTGTAGAATGGTACTAAAGAAAATATCAACTCTATATTCTATTTGACAATACTGCCAAATCATTTGATATACAGGAGATGCTTCTAGAACATTGGTAGGTGCAGTACGAAGATTCAGGATGTGGTTACTCCTTGCTGAGATTCTAGGAATCTTTATGTCGATATTATTTATAATACCCGGGCAGTCCAAAATGTTATTAAGAGCTTTATATAAGAATATGTTGACCTTCTTTTTGCTAGTTCACTATGATTAAACCGCTCAAGTAATAAATTGTGCGGGTAACCCACCAGAGGATAAACACCATCAATTAAATACACGGCAGACTTCAGAAATCGTCTTTGTATTTTTTCGAAAGTAGCTATATGAGTTGTGTAGATTGGACTCCAGACTACGAAGAATATTCAAGTTTTGAACGTACAACAACCGAAGAGTGGATATATTAGTAAATCTTTTCGAATTACGTATGATGAATCCTGAACTTGTAAATGTAAATGCATTTTGGCTTGGTAAAATGAATTAATTATATTAATATAATTATATGTTTTTTATCCAAAATCATCAGATCCAAATGGTCACGTACACAGTAAAAAACTCAGCTTATAAAATAAATTCTACTGGATTGACATGAACAATAAACAGTGCAATGCCCGCAGCAATAATAAGCCTTGCGGAGCATCGTTTTCTCTAAATATGTATGTGGTATTGCATACCTATTATCGCAGATATTTTCTAAAGCTTCTCACTTAATGCATATAAATTCTCATAGTAGAATTAAAATGTCCGTCCTGTAATGCAGCAGAGGAACTACAATAAACAATATCTTTCAGTGCATACTTCCAGCCAGTTGTATTCTAACAAAAGCTGCAGTGAAAATAAATAAGTAGTCAAAGTTACTTTGTTTACCAACAGTTTCTTTCAAAGAATAACAAAACGCACAGTTGGGCCAGACAAATGGTTCTAGACATTTGATATCATCCATCAATCAAATTAATTGCTAAACTCTATTTTAAGAATTTAACCGTAAGCTCTTAGTAGAAAAGAAAAGGCAATAAAGAAAATCTATAATGGGAAGACTAATGTGACATACGCTCTTTCAGGAATGAGGAGTTTAAAAAAAAAGGAATAATAGGAGACTCTATATTAGGCCTAAGTAATAGGTAGTGGTAGTAGTGGTAATAATATAAAAGGTGATTATTGCATCAAGTCACACTGTGGTAGAGTTCGTCAATACTAAATAGTGCGACATCAGAAGTTATAAAAAAATATTTTCAATTAATACTTATAGCGAAATTCATTAATATTAATATGAAATTTTCCATTAGCATAGAGATGAAAGACTGTACAACGAGGAAGTCCACCGTTCCCGTTAATATGAATATTTATATTGATTGATTTGACCGATTTGACCGTTGGCAGGACACTTGATTAGTAAAAATTCCTTTCGTTCAAACAAAAAAATTTCTATAAGATTTATAAAAATGTATGCCTGAAAACTTAGAAGCTTTAGCTGTCCAAAATTATTTCGTCAAAATTTAAAAGGCATATTTTAGGCAACGGAAAATTTTTAACACCCACGATGATTTTAATAAATCAAACGCTGTTTACTGCTTGTATACCTACACTACACAACCCACATAATTGTTCCCTGTTCACAACTTGAATAATATATGAAATTAATGTTATATGAGAAAAGCATGTTTTTTTGGTAAAAATGCGGTTACAAAATACACCCTTTGAGATGAAAGGAAATGTGTAAGTCACAGAATTTCAATTCGGTTGTGGAACTTAGTAATGAGATGCAGCTGCTGTAATTAGGTCCAAATTTAATAATTCAGAAATAAGTATACTATTAATGTATCTACTCTCTAGCTTTTGGTAGATTACCCATTTACGTAAATTTTAGTTCCGCAGTGATACACCTGCGGAAAGGTTGGTTACATATGGATTATGACGAGATGATGTAAATCGTGAAATGAGGGTACAAGGTGACTATAATACCTTATATACTGACGAATTTCAAATGCCTCTATGTTTAAAAAACATTATTAAAAAACACGTTATTAGAAACATTCTTACATGTTTTTGATGTATTTTGAGATGTAACACATACTACATTGTCACCTGTTTTTTTACTTTCCCGTTCTCAGTAGTAAGTAAGCCATGTAGCCGTATGTACCCCGTGTAAACTGTAAAATTGAACGCCGCCCCCTCCCGTATGTCGTTATTGGTAAAGATATCCGGATTTTGAAAAATTGTGGCTTACACGAAATTTTCTGATTTTTTAAAAATCGCATCAAAAATTAGCTACCTGGCTGCCAATATATGCAGAGTGGTGAAAAGTCAGATTTTTCAAATGGGACACCCTGTAGCGCAGGAAGCATTACATAGGTTTGTAGTACTCAGCGAGCTGATTTCAAAAATAAATAGCGTTTTTCCCCCAAAGGGATAAAAACGAGTATTTCAGGTCTTGCCTAGGCTTGACCCTAATGAGATTACACTACGTCTTACCTTGTATATGCTCCATGCACCCCTCTTATATTTCAACGTCTGTCCTTGTCCCACGTCTCAAGAGTCGTCCGTCTCCGCCCAACGTGCGGAGCGTGTCGATCTTCTTCAGTACCTTCTTTGGTAAGTTAGTCGTCAAGAACTTACTGGGTCAAGCCTAGGCAAGACCTGAAATACTCGTTTTTATCCCTTTGGGGGAAAAACGCTATTTATTTCAGGGTCTGTGCCGTCGGCTTGACCCTAATGAGAAGTGTTTGGTGTCTGACGACGTGGGAAGCGTACTGTGATTTAAATGAATGGGATCTTTTTATTTATTTATTTATTTATTTTTTTTTTTTTTTTTTTTTTAAGCAAGAACAACATAACAAAACAAGATATTCCTAAACAGGTACAAAAACTTCTTTGGTTAAATCATTTACATGCGAGCTGGTTTGAGCCCGGCTAACTTCTTTGTAATAATATCTAAAGAAATTTTCTTGTCCTTTCCAATTGCCCGCTTTGAGAATAGAATCTAAGGGCATCTCATTCTGGTACCTCGACGAAGCCACCGCTGACCTGATACTACCTGGAGATGATGCAATTCCAGCAGCTATAAATGCTGTTTTTATCCAACCAGCAATTACTGCCCTAGATGCCGGTTTTACTTTTCCCCTTGTTGTTATAAAAACCTGGCTTAGATTCTGCTTAGCTCCCCTTCTTTCCGAGGATAAATCAATAAGATTCTTAATCCAGGAAACCGGATCTAATGATGGATCTTGGGATTTCATAAGTTTCCATCCGGACTGCCTGTAGGTGCTTTTGTCAGTTTTGGAACCGAAGCTAGGCCAGAAGGTTATGGAATGCTCCATTATGATCATATTTTCGCCGTCTAGCCTTAATAATGTTAAATCGTGGATTCTTCTACCCGAAGCCAACAATAAAATCAAAGCTACCCGACGAGCTACCTGGAATAGACTGGCTCTATCAATTTGTTCCTCTTTCATCCAAACCACGAGATCATTTATATCCCATATGAAGTTCTTTACTGGCGGTGGCCTACTAAGGTCAATAGCTCGTAGCATATGTTTTATTAAGGGGTGTTTTGAAATAAACTCACTATTTATAGGATTTGACAAGGTTGCGATAGCTGACTTGTGAACTTTGATTGTAGCTGGGGCCAGCCTTTTTATTCTATATAAGTAACTGAGGTACTGGGAAAGCTCCTCGGGCTTGGGTTCATGGGGAACGATACCCTTAGCTTTAGCATACGCCAGCCAACTCTTCCAAGGCGCATTGTAAGTCTTAATTGAAGACTCGCGCCAAGACTTTTCCAGTAGTTCTCTGTCCTCTATTGGCCAGTCGCTTGTGCACTTTGACCACCCCGTATCCTCCAAACCTCCAAATGTAATTTTCGAGCCTGAGGTACCTGAACTAGTGTTTTGGCATCGCGTAGGTGGTGGCTGAGATTTCGTATTTGAAACGGGGGAGCTAATGCTCGTCGTCTGATATCTGCTCTCCAAAATACCTTCTCCCATTTTGGAACAACTAACAGGTAAGTTCCCCTTGCCGAATTCAGATGCCGGAGCACTCGCGGAATTAGAGCAGGAGGGGGGAAAATCCAAGCAAGTTTGAACTCCCACTTCCTGCTGAAGGCATCTGTGAAGGCAGCCATCTGATCCCTGGCATCTCTTGATGCATACTTTGGCACTACCCTGGAGAGATTTGATGCGAATAGATCTATTTCCGGCTCTCCCCATTTCTGAAAGATGCGCTGCGTTACTGTTCTTGAAAGCTGCCAGTCCGCTAAAGGTTTGCCCCGAGAGAGGCTGTCTGCCAAATCGTTGCATTTTCCCGGAATATACTGTGCTATCAGCGTGATGTTCAAGTTGTTCGCTAGTGTAAGAAGGCGGTAAGTCAAATCCAAAAGAATTTTTGACCTGGTCCCGCCCTGGTTCCTTATATAGGCTACTACAGTTCGATTGTCGGATTGAACTAGTACTGTTTTCCCTTCCAATTCCTCTGCGAATTTCTGAACAGTGGCCCACACCGCATACAATTCTTTTCGGTTTATGTGCCATTTTTTCTGATGCGGAGTCCATGCCTGACCGAAAGAACTGCTCCCGATATGAGCTCCCCATCCTACATCCGAGGCGTCTGTAGTCATGAATACCTCCGGATCCTTCGGAAACAGTGGGCTTGAATTGTTTATGTTCCTCAACCACCACCGACATTCCTTTATTACTAACTCCGATACAGGATATTGCTCTTTGGGAAGAGACTCTGGCAGAATCAAACTTTCTCTTTGTATTGACCTCGAATGAAGCCTGCCCAACGGAATGGTGAAGGATGCGAAATTTAACTTTCCCAGAAGACGACGTGACGTTATCCAGTTCCAGCGACGATTCTTTACTATATTTTTCAGGTCTTTCTTTAGAGAAATTCTCTTTGCTTCTGGAAGCCTCATGGTCCCCTGATCTGTATTCCATTTTATGCCTAGAAATTGTATCTGTTTCTGAGGTTTCTTTAATGATTTGTCCCCATTTATTAACCAACCTAATCTTTTCAGGAGAGTCATGGCATAGCGTTGTTGAGCTCGAAGCACTTCTGAGTCCTGATTGGCCAGTAAAAAGTCGTCTAGATAGACAACTACCCTTATTCCGTTGTCTCTCATCAGATTCGCCAACCAATTTGAGACTCTGGCAAACGCCAGAGGTGCACTGGACAACCCGAAAGGAAGGCATGTCATCTGGTACACTGCTCCTCTGTGAACCATTGAGAGGAACCTGCGGTGAGACTGTTTTATCGGAATATGACAATAAGCGTGAGCTAAGTCTAGTTTGACCATGAAATCGTTCTCTTGCAGGAAGTTCGGTATTTTCTGGTGATGCATTAACCGGAACTTTTTTGGTTGCAAAAAACGGTTCAGACCTTTTAGATTGAAGATAGGTCGGATACTTCCATCGAGCTTCAAAATTGGAAACATCTTTGACAGGAATCCGGTCTTTGCCTGTGAAGGTTCTAATATGCCCTGAACTAACATCCTGTTTACCTCTATTTCCATTCCTGAAGTTGCGAATAGCTGTAAGTTGCTGCCCGACAGAGATCTGAGGGGCGGTTTTACAATAAACGGAATAGCATAGCCTTTTATAGTCTTTAGAATCGTCGTTGGGGCACCTAGTTTCTGCCATTCGCCGAAAAAATCCGCTAATCGCCCCCCTTTGAACCGACCTGCTGAATCGTCATTGTCTTTTAGATCCATAATTCGTGGTTCGTCTCTTATAAGACTTATCTCTTGGAAATGTTGAACTATTCCTTGGAAACTTTTTGTCCTTATCTGATGATTTCCCAGTACCTTTCCCCGATGAGGCACCAAAAGTTGGCCTGGACGTTGAGAACGATGGTTTAGGATAAGCTTTGACTACTCTACCCTTTTTTATATGGTGTAAGTTCCCGGATTCCCTAGATTGAACAGGATTACGAAAAGAGTTAACATGCTGTCTGTACAGTTCATTAAACTCCACCTCCTCAAAGAGATGAGTAGTTGAGGGTGGGATTTTCTCTAATAGGTTAGCCACATAGGTACTTCGGGGTTTAAGAGCCTTCCTACGTCTTTCGATCGCTTCCGCTCTTCGCCCACATGTATATTGTAGTAAATCATTAGACAGTGTTTTAAATTTAGAGTCTGAACCCCACAATTTCTCTTGAATGTCTGCTTGCAGTTGAGGATATTTAGATGTTAAGCTTTTTATGCCTACAGAAAAGGCTTCTCTTTGTAGAAGAAGGCCATGGGATATTGTACCTAAGATGCCATCCATTTTTGATAAATATTCCAAACCTTGGTTTGTAGAGTTTATGTACGTTAACTGAGGGTTAACTCGAAGCGCTGCAAATACTGGAGAGGCTTGCAGACTTTTTTGTACTTCGACATATCTAATTTTGTTATAAGACTGTCTGCCAAGCCTTTGGCAATCTATTCCCTGCAGTTCAATGTGGTGCATAGCCGCCGCAATGGCTGGCTCCTGTTCCTGAGTTTTTGGTTCAAAATCCAAATCCTCCTGCTTATCCTCAGCCTCATGTAAAACTGGTGGTTCCCAGTCCTCGGAATCTTCAACTTCTGAGTCGGGGACCGGTGGAATATTTTCCTCATTCTCTGAAAGATACCCCTCCGGACCAATCTCAGGTCCCTGACTACGTCTTAAAACGGCTTCTAACATCTCCCTCATCTCGTTTTGGCTTCTTTCCATCTTATCTAAACGAGATTCTCTTTTCTTTGGTTGATATTCCGGAGGGCTATTTTCACCCGAGTCTTCAGAGGACCCATCATTAGCATCACTCTGGGCCAGCCGGAGACAAGCGTCTCTTCGAGATAGTAACAAGGGCTTCAAATCTCCCAGGGCAGCCACCACTAATTCGTTTTGAATAGCTGATGATCTCACTCGGGCCGCTACGGCAGGCGGGCCTATTATCAACCCAATACAAAAAGGCCATGATAGCATTTTCACTTTATGATCCCTATAAACGCGTTCTGGCAAACTCTTCGCCTCCGGATTAAACGCTCGGGCTATGCCCACCGTTGGTAGAGCAAAACGGATTTTATTCAGAGTCTGTGGATCCAAACTATCTCCAAACAGCTCAGCCTTGTCAAAGTTTACTATTTTCCATTTTTTCCAAGCCTCAGGAAGACACTCCACTGCTAAATCCTTAATTCTATTGAGAATAATCTGATCCCTTTCATTCTGTGCAGGGACCTCTGCCAATTCAGAGAGCAATACTGAATTAGGTCCAGTGTCCAGCGCCATCTGAAATAAAAACCATATATTTCAGATGATTAAGGTATCATGAGGTATGCTTGTCTAAATGCATCCTAACACTTTAATACTCTGAGATGAAATTAATTGAGAGCATTAGGGATCGATCTTAAACCAGCGTCATACGGCTGCTCCGTACAAGGATTGTTATAGGCAGCCGCTGCCTTTCAAGCAGTTAAGTAGCGGCTGCCCTACGCCTGATCGAAACGAGCTTTACGGCTCATCGAACGAACCATACAGGTGCTCAAAACGACCCTTACGGCTGCTAGAATGAACCCTTACGGCTGATTGAAACGAGCCTTACAGATGTATGAAACGAGCCTTGCGGCTCATCGAAATGAGCCTTACGGCTGCTCGAATCGAGCCTTGCGGCTGCTTGGATCGAGCCTTACGTCTGATTGAAACGAGCCTTACGGCTTATCAAATCGAGCCTTACCGCTGATGGAAACCAGCCTTACGGCTCATCAAAATAAGCCTTACGGTTACTTGAAACGACCCTAACGGCTGTTCAGAACGAGCCTTTCGGCAGGTTGAATCGATCCCTATGGCTATTTGAAACAAAATTTACAGCTGTCTTTGTGTTTAACATAGAGACAAACTATCCAGCAGCTGCTGATAGCGAACTGGCTGATTTTTTTAAAATTGAACATTCACTAGACACTGATGTGCGCTAGTACACACGAGGTACATCCCTGTACCTCGAAGAACTCCTATAACAAGAAAAGTGAAAAAATCAAATACTTACATTTACAGCGCACGCACACACACACTCAAAAAAAAAACGTCGATTATTAAACCCTTAATAATCTCGAACGGTACTACGCCGTTATAAACAAGTCACAATGAGGGATGCACGATGCACACACTTGGAAAAATCGAAGCGTACTGAAGAAGATCGACACGCTCCGCACGTTGGGCGGAGACGGACGACTCTTGAGACGTGGGACAAGGACAGACGTTGAAATATAAGAGGGGTGCATGGAGCATATACAAGGTAAGACGTAGTGTAATCTCATTAGGGTCAAGCCGACGGCACAGACCCTGAAATATATAATTCTTTTGGCTTTAAATACAAATTGGCTGAAATAATCAAGGATGAACATGGAAACTATTATTTGATTTTATGGAGGATTTTATATTTTCGAAGCGGCTTTGTTTTGTGGCTTGTTCATTATTCTTACCTGTCAAAATATTTTGCTTTACATCTTAATTGTCATAATTTAGTGAGAATAAGTAATTGTTGATTTGGTGAAGTACTGTAAATTTTATTATTTATATTTTTGTGAAAATGGGATATTCTGCCGAAGAAAGGTGTGCAATGGTCCAGATTTTCATCGCATGTGCCAAAATTAAGCTGCGGCATGTCAGGAATTTGTTAGGAGATTTCCCGGAGTTAGAACCTATATAATGAGTTTATGGTAATAAACTTGGCGGATAAAAAGAGGAATCGCGCAAGGACGGTACATACTTACAGATGAAATATTCTCTTATAGGTATTTCATAGAAAATAATAGAAGATCCATAAGAATGACTCAAGATCAATTCAGAATTTTTATAACAAACATACAATTTTAAAGAAATACAAGTATAAACCCTTCAAATTTTTACAGTGTCAAAATCTGTATCCCCGCAACCCGACTTAGAACGCAAGGCTGAATTTTTGTCAAGAAATTCTTTGCATAAGTGACCGTCACAGATTATTTTGTGATAAAATACTACGATTCATCGTGTGGTCATTCATCTAGTGCACCCACTAAAGCAACAAGGATGAGACAGTATCAATGTTTGGTATCTCTACCCTTCATTCTATTCACAAGGGTTAGCCCGAAAGTCCGAGACTTGTATAGGAGAGGGAACGGCATATTATTATTTCGCGGGCCGCATTTGCGCCTCAGGAACGACTTACGTTGGTAGGCCCTAACCACCATTCAGTGCTGGAATGAGGGAAACCTGGAAAACCTCATTAGTTAGGGGGGGACAAGTCAAACATCAACTGATTTTAATCTCTCACATAAACACCAAGTTGACATTCTTTCCAACCTAGGCCATCGCCAGGATAGTTGCCAAGCCATCCCTGCGAATAAGCCTTGATCTACGAGTAAACAATTTAATTAAAAATTGTTGGCGGAATGGGAATTAGAACCCACGACCTCTGGGTTGAGCGATCGAGACGCTAAGCCCTGAGCCACCGGCCCGATACTATATGATAATAATCCCGATAATAGGACCTATGTTTATAGAGGGGAGGTTGAAATAGAAGACCTATTAATTTAATAGGGTTTAATATAATATTAAAACGCGTCGATTTTGTCTCGCTCTAAATTCACTTAATCGACAAAGTTTCTAAGCTATCACCTCCGAGCGGGGATCGCTTCGCGATCCCAGCGTGCGACCCAAGGCCGCCCCAAGCCTTTGTCCTATGCCTAGGCGGATTTTCATCCCATTCTAACACCATATGGTAACTTTAGTTACAAAGCGGACAAATGCACCATAAGGACAAATAATTAAATTTTTTGTAATACAGAAAACCATTTACAAAATCATTCGTAGTATTACGCTATCCAGGTTTTTGTTATTTGGTTAGACTCTATTCATGATAAGGATGACATTATAGAGCACGTACCTCGGATCAAATACTTAGAGACATTATTGTCTTGTGATACTATTTAAGTACAGATAGATTCCAAGCGGAGTTTACACGTTTTGTGGACGCTTTCGTAAGTGACCTATATCCACAATTAAACTGTTCAATATTTCTGCAGGAAAATACTTGTTGATGTATGTCTGGGAAAAATATTATTAAGTTTATTGTTTAATTTGTCATGCGAATAATTAATCATTATAATTACGAGTATAATGCTCCAAATTTGAAATAGGACATCCCACAAATGTATTTTCAGTTATTTTAAAATTACTGTAAAATGCTTAAGACGGGGATTAAAATTGACTAAAATCGCCTAAAATACTTTGAACACCGTACATGTCCCCGTATTATGCAATTTTCGGTTTTTTGAAAGGCAATTTTGTGCATTAAGTTCTGATTAGATCATCAACCTACGGTTGTAGTACATGTTGAAATGATTTTTAAAAGTTAAACTGCCATAGGCATGCAATGGTTAAAAAGCCGAAAATTACATAATATGGAGACATGTTTTTAACGTACTTTTTGCGATTTAGTCAATTGCAATTAGTATTTCACTTCGAATTTTTAGCAGTAAGTATATGTAACAATAATTGATGCAAATTTTTAGGAAAAACAGTTTAAGAATTTACCCTTTCACGTGGTTAACCACAGAAAAGTTATTAGAGTTGTGTAGGTCAAAATGAATTACTCTAAATCTAGGATTCAATGTAGAATCTCAATATTTTCATTATCTTGACCTTGATGAATACAGTAATCGTTTTATTATATCGATGTAACAAATAAGAACTTAAATGTAAAATAAGAAAACACTATAACAGAGGGAATACTGGTTACCTCGATATTGAGAAATATACGAGTGTTCCTGTATTAATTAGTTTAATTTTAATCTGGTTTAGAATGTCGAGGTGGATAGCAAATTACCTACTTTATTTTGTATTTCCATAATTTATAGATTTCTATATACTAAATATTACTACATAGGTACATCTCCGTATTTCTATGACTTGATGTAAGTATTGTGCAAAACTTGGTAATGGTAAATAATTTTTATCACTTACTCTCTGTTTGTCACCAAACCCACATGCTCCTTTCTTCGTGGGTTTGTATTTACATATCTAAATATGTATGGTTTAATTATACACATATACAGTCAGGACTAAATTCAATAGCACGAACCCTCATCGTGAATATCGCGAAAAGTTAATTTCTAAAATCATTGACCTCTGAACCAGATGAGTGATTTAGGCCTTAACTATAATTTAGTAGGATTGAATCAGATCCAAAGGCTCTAAATTACTGACTTTGTAACCATAAATTCACACTTTGGAAGTTACATATATCTTGAAAGGGGTTGGAACCTTTGGTGTGAAGTTAACACTGACGTAGTTTTCCACGTAACATCAAAACATTATACTGCACTCGACGCGCGTTTCGCCCACCAGTTGGCATCATCTGGAGAGCATCAAAACTAAACCTATGCTAACACTGTGTCCTATTTACACCTAAACTATTGCTACCGTTCAGTGAACCGTGACTTACTAACCAATAAAGCGGGCTGTATGGGATTGGCCCTCTGTCATTCATACTAATTGATGTACGAAGTATAAATGGTGACAGGGGGCTAATCCCATACAGCACACTTTATTGGTCAGTAAATCACGGTTCACTGAGCCGTAGCAATAGTTTAGGTATAAATAGGACACAGTGTTAGCATAGGTTTAGTTTTAATCATTTCCAGATGATGACAACTTGGTTGGGGAAACACGTGGCGAGTGCAGTGCAGTGTTTTGGTGTTATATGGTAAACTACGTCAGTTTTAAAAAATACATAGAATATGAGGCAACGGGTCTAGCAAAAATAAAAAAGATGAAGAGTAAAATTTACTTTTCTCATAACCTACGTGGGAAGAAGAAACGACTATTCAGTAATATTATGGGGGGTTTACAGAGTTTACAGAGACCAAATGAAAGAGTCCACTTCTAACAACTTTTTCAGTTTCCACTACCCAGCGTTACGGTCACAACCCTGAAAATTAATTTGCACATATATGTAGATATCCAATAGGATGTTTAGGATATCCATTTTAATTACTAGTTAGACTAATACAATTATCTACATAATTCAATGGTTTTCAACGTTGTCCATAAGTTTGACTTATGGAAAGAGACTTATAAGATCAGAACAAAGGTTAATTGACAAACTGGAACCTTTACGTGTAACCTTGTATGTATGCCCCCACATTTATGTTCAACCTCGTAATTAGTTTCAATTGTAAATGGGAGCCATGCGCTTGCACTATTTATGCATTGTTAATTGAATCATTTAAGACATCTCATTAAATCATATAGGTTACACCATCAAGTAGGTAAATAATTATGAATTGCATTATTAAGTAATTATTATTGTCTCAGCCGAGTCTATTCTGTGTAATTCATTATTATAAGTTCGGTTACTTATCAGTGTTATCACTGGTAACTCGTAAGATCGGTGGAGGTCAAAGTTGATATACCAAGTATTTTTCTATTAAGTGACTCACATTTATTTATATTTGATTTTCTTTATCTCTTCACCAATTCCACTTACTGTAAAAGGGTTTTAATGACAGTGAAAATAATTTATAATGTTTGCAGAATACATAAAAGGAAATTGTTACTGACGGCAAATAGATAACGACGAACTAATTTAGATTATCCCAGTCTATTATTACATCTAAGAACATAAAGTATAAAAAGTTAACATGCACACACCTACAGTTTGTGGAATATATGCGCAACCAATGTTGAAATATTTAAATATGTATTTTAAATTTGTAATTTCGTGCAAATACACAGATACTCTCCTAGCAATCTCTGATACCTGTATTCCCAAATTTGAATGTTTAACGTGGATTTTTGTCTGTATCACAAACCGTTTAAAATTACCTAATCATATTGCTTTAAATATTTATAAATCTCTATAAGTGGATCAACGTATTATTTACGATAATTTACATTAAAAATCGTGAGGGAATATACAAATAGTGAGATATAATCTATATAGATGAAAGAGGGTTCGTTTCCATCTGATGTTTTTAGCTATATTTCTGTACTTAGTACATTAGTAGACAAATCTACTAGTAAAAGAAATGGTGACAGTTAAAATTGTAGCTCTATAAGTATATAGGTATATCTAAATCACTTATTTGATCATAATTTTTAAAACAGAACAATTTTAGTTGAATGATGTTAATATATTTCTACGGAAATTCATTAAAACAGATATTGAAATGGCTCAATGTTAGGTACCTAATTTAAAGTCAATTTCAGCTGAATTAGTAATTTGAGCACATTAAATCCTTTGAGCCTTGAGTCAATTAACTTACTAGTTGGAAGTCTTCGAGTTATTAGCGCTCCTGATGTTTCTCGTAATTTTATTAAATGTTTGTTAACAACTTTAACGAGGCATTATCGTTTGTTTGACTTGTAGTTAAACGGCCCGAAATAATGAATCGCCTATAATCGTTGTTTTTGTTGTTAATTTTGTTGTTAATTTGAATGTTGTCTAAGTTGAAACTTCTAAAATTTTTCGTGACAAAAGTATGAGATATTTTCTTAAGGAACGATATCTGCCCAATATGCAACAATACTTTTATTTCATTTGTCCTATCACATACTGTAAAATTGTATCACAACAAAATAAATGATTAACATCAATGATCCCGCTCTGTACATGCAATTTTGTTCATATATTAATCATAACTAAATAGAACATGTATTCTAATTAATTGCCGGACGGTATTTTTATACGAAATAATTAGATGGTAGTAACTATTAACTAATATAAATACCATAAAAAACGAACAATTATGCCAAGTTCTAAATATAAGGCTAAACTTATTTACATATTCTGATGAAACATCCCTTCAAGAATATTCAATGATACTAGGTTGTGCAAGATCTTAATAATAAAGTATTCTTCTTGAAATTTACTCTAATCTACAAAGATATAATTGAATTTTTATTTATTATACTCATTCATTATGTTTTTTACAATTCAAAAATTACTATTTTTTTAATATACCTAATATGTTGTGTATTGATGTTAGTTACACGCGCTATTTGAAAAATCTAATAAAAACACTGTTTATGAAAACAGTAATGCGTTGTAGTAAGTGCTTTTTTATTCTGGGTTGTAGGTACAAAGAATGACAATATTGTCATTGTCAGGTATTTATTTAATCATCTCTAGTAATTATATATATGAAACTGTTATTTCTCACGTCACACTAGGGGAACACTAAGAAAAATAGTTGTAATTTTGTATAGTTTTATAAAAGCAGTACCATTATTATAGTAGGCTGGTTATTTTGTCGTTTATTTTTCGTAAGACTAATGAAATTTGAGCAAATCAACATTGTTATCCCAAAAAAATACATAAAACTTGTAAAACTGTTCAGGGCTAAAATCTTCTTTTCAAATTTAATAGTTTAATTCACAAAAATAAGTCAAATCGAGTGTGCGAATGCCAATTATTGATCACTACAGTGTTTGGTACTAAAATCGTGTACCTATGCATGAGGCACCTTCCTGATGTTTAAGTTGCAAGAGCCGTGACACGGATATAGCTTACATTATGTTGCAAGCCAACTTAATGTAAGGCCCTTCTGTTAGGTGCAAGGTATGGAATCGGTACTTGGTACCATCAGCCTACTAGATTTCATAGCCTTTTTAAAACTATGAAGAAAAAACAAATTATAAATTTTCGTTGTGTTCTCTACTTTACTGGCGCAGTGTATGTTACATTCTTGACGTGATAAATCCGAACATTACAAAAAACAACGATTATTTTAGTGCATGCAGTAGTATTTTATAATTTTTTTTCATAAATTTGTAGAATACCCAAAAAAATAATACTTTCAAGCATAGCCTGAATGATATAAGATACAAGATGCAAAACTAAATGGAATAAAGATTTTAGTGATTTAAAGTGCTCCACAATACTCCATATTTTACATGATGACTTGATGACTACTTGATGACCGTCACTTCCATAGAGGACCACAATTACTTCGTTTTTTTCCCTCAAAAATACAGACCATCAAAAAATCTCGATTCCACTCAGTTATTATTAAAGTCACGTTATCACCGCCAATGCCGCGTTTTATGTTATCGCTTAAAAAAAACATTGTCCTTAAAAACAAATTGATGAAATTGTTATTAGTCTCGGAGTTCTTAATGAAACACACCTGAAAATGCCGATAATTTTTCTTGTCGTAAGTTGTCGAAGAATATTGACGCCAAAAATGACGTGCTATACGACCGATTCATTCAACACGCACCACATTTTACAAAATTTTAGGAAATTCAATAAAAATTTACGTAAGAACTATTTCTCTTCGGAGCAAATAGTTTAAATTACATAAATTACAAAGAAGATTTCCTGCATTGGTCATAATTGCTTAATAGTTTCATCAAGGTGGACACTACTGACAAAAAGAAACTAAATTATTTAGAGATATTTTGTGTTTAGTGAGTTACCGTAGAAGACAGAGCTTAACTATTTTAAGGACACTAAAAACGTATTAGACACATGTCTAATTATTCTTTGGCAATTATAAATGTAATAATGGGACACATTGACTGTTTCATATAAGGCTATTGGATTTTTGACGTGCAGATAAAAATCCCTAAATAGCCGTCGACCAGTACGGTTTTTGATTAAAATGTTACAATTTGTTTGGCCGATTGTATTTTCAGTGCGATATCTATGTTTTGGTCGGCTTAGTTCACACTGACTACGTTTAATTCATCCTTTAACTGCTTCATCAACAAGGGAGTGCAAACGCGCCCTTAAGGAGCGTTCTATTAAATCAGTCTAAATAATTTTAAAGTCTTCACCTATACAATGAGGGAGGAAAATCCACTGCTGTGCAGATAACTAGTTCATATAATAAATAACAGCATAAACTGTGTTATTATTAATATGGAGGAGGCATTACACGAAAATATTTATCGCTCTGTCGCTTCCTATTTCATAACTCTGGTGGTCGTCTAAACTGGTCAAATATGTGAACTAAAAATAGGCACCACCCCAAGTAACGCACTATAGCCTGTGGCTCGTAGATTACTTTAACGTCACAGCACACCACATAAGGTCGTTCTATATTTTGGGGACACAGTTAAACCACATACCCACAGATGGCACAGAATAATTATATAGTCTAATATTAATTTTTCTGTGGTCAAACCATATCATCTTATTCTTTAGTTTAGTGTTAGTAATGAAGTATTAAGAGAAGGAGCCCGAACTCTGTATTATTTAAAATGGTTTAAATAAGAGGACAAAAGAACAAATCAGCGCCTCCTACATTAACTCCGTTAAGATTATTTAGGCAGCGGTGAGCAGAATCACAATAATCAATAATCAAGATAAATAACAAGCAATAATCTTCCTTATAGTTAAAACGGAATCAATCTAGGAGGTGCTGAGCAGAACCAGCACCTCCTAGATTTACTCCGTTTTAACTCCGTTAAAAGATTATCTATAGGCAGCGATGAGCAGAACCATCAAAACTACATGGATGGCTACCATGCTCACGAATTATGAACTTGTTTCAGTAATTTGCGACCATGCTAGACCTTCATGAAACAATTTAGCCCCTTTCCACTCCATCTAGTACATTTCTTTTTTTCCGCTGGCAACACTGGTCATGGGTTAAGTCAATACTATTAGTTTCAGTAATTATTCCTGTTATTTATTTATTTAAAGACTAGTACCAATTTCACAGATCTTGTTTATTTATACATTTCCCAGTTAATAAAATCTAAACAGTTAATTCTGTTTTATGCGGCCTTAGCTCGTCACTTTTACAGCCTTCAGCGTCCTATTTACAAAATGAAGAGATGGGCAAAACATTCCAGAATGCGCCATTAAACAGGTATTTGGGATATTCACGTTAAACTGATATTCATTACAATCAAATTACACATACTCGAGTTTTTCATTGTAATCCATCACACCTAATAAAATGTAAGATATTCCTGGAATGGCCAGCTGCCAAAAGGAGAAAATATATAGTGAAAAATATATCTAAATACATACCACAATTTTATACTTGTATTTATATGCGTTTATATCAACACGCATATTATTCAAATTGTTTTTCGATACGCTAAAAATGTTAATTGTAATAAAACTTATATGTAGCATAAGATCAATAATAATTATAAAAAACTGAAAATAAAATATCGATAGGCGCAAGTGAAGTTTGGTGATGTTTCAAAAAATCATTACACAGAACCTTCATTGATGTAACAACAACATTGCAACAATAAATGTAGAGCCGAGTATCGACAGAAACTTTGGAAGAAAGGAACTAGTGAAGTTTTCAAATTAATTTTCTTTCGTTACCATAATTGTTGTGTAGTAAGGTTCCTTGAACCGTGGAGTATTTTGAGGAAAAGAACCATCCAGCGTTAATTAATTCATTGGAACTGTCTGGTGCAGTTAATCTCAAGCATAGCTTCCCCACAAATTTTACTGAGTATTTTAACTTCAGGAAGGCTAATTTTCCTCTGCTATATGAGTTTCTATTGCATACTGATTGGTCTTTTATTTCGACGTATAATGATGTTAACATGGGCTGTGACGGGTTTTATAAGGAACTAACTTCGATTTTTGAATTCTGTGTTCCAAGACATAAAGCGTCCCATACACATAAATATCCTCCATGGTTTAATTACAACATAATAAGTTAACATTAAGTTACGTCTAAACTGTGGCGCAAATATAAGAATTGGGGGGATACTGATGCATTAAATGTTTTCAAGCACCTTACAGTTTCTATTTCATCAGAAATAAATGTCTCTTATAAGAATTTTCTACAGAGAATAATATCATGTCTGATCCAACTAAATTTTGAGCCTTTTTGCATAGTAAGAAAGGTGAAACCAGGATTGCTAAACAAATGAATTTTAAGGGGAAAGAACTAAGAACTACGGATGACAGTTAATTATTTTGCAACTTTTTTAGTGATTCCTTTGTATAGAAGATACTACAGAATGTGATGTTGAGGATTAGGACCCACAAAATTTTAATGCTAATCCTATAATCATTTCTAGTTTTGACGAAACTGATGTACTTAGTGTATTACAGCAAATAAAGCCAAAATTTACCACTGGACCAGATGGTGTACCGGCATTTTTGATCAGACTGTGCCCACGTATTTTCATATCCGTTGATGGTGTTACTTAATGTATGTCTTACCACTTGTACCTATCCTAATTTGTGGAAACAGTCTAAAGTATGCCCTGTATTTAAAAAGAGGGAGAAATTTGATATCCCAAATTTTAGACCCATTTCTATCATGTAATTTTAGCAAAGCGTTCGAAATATTGCTGCATAGTCTTATTTTTTATCCCAAAATAAGCAACCTAATGACAATACGTCAACATGGGTTCATGAAGGGTAGATCTACATCTTTCTACTAATTTACTTTGTATTACATACTCAGTTTATTTCAGAATGTTTAGATGTGCAGATGCAGATGGATGTAATTTACACCGATTTTTCGAAGGCGTTCGACAGACTTACCCATGTCTTGCTTATTAACAAATTAGACAAATTTGGTTTATGCAATACCTTGGGCTTTCAGGGGTTCCCCAGGGATCAGTTCTTGGCCCCATGCTGTTTAATATTTTTATCAATGATATCACTTCTGATCTTGATGTGCATTGTTTATTACATGCTGATGATTTAAAAATGTATTCTGTAGTTGAAAGTATGAGTGACTGTCAGCGACTTCAAACATAACTTTGATAGATTTTGTCAATGGAGTACTGTGAACAGGTTGCCTCTTAATGTTTCTAAATACTATGTAATGTCTTTCACGCGCAACACTACTACAACTATGTTTGCATATAATATTGATAATATAGATATCTTTACAAAGACCTGCGACATTTCGGGACCTTGGCGTTATCTTTGACCCAAAACTTAGCTGGAAAATATTCAGAGGAAATTTATGAGAGTATTACATTTCAAATCTAATGGCGTTTACCCACCAATTGGATTTCCTCAAGAACAACTTCTGAAAGATTATCCACAATGTTGTGGATTCCCAGTACGTTCTGAATCACTTGAATTTTCTGGTCCCAAGAACGAATTCCCGATTACCGGTAACGTTTCACTTTACCTACAGCTCGGACAAATATGCGGCATAATTCACCAATTCATTTTATAAGTAAAAATCCTAATAATCATTCTGGAAACATCGACTTTTTTAATTGCAGCCTTCATAACCTTAAAATGTATTTTAAACATTAATTTTTAAGCATAAAAAAAAGTTTTTGTTGCTTTTTAAATTTTCTGATTTATACCGAATGTGATTCTGTACGTGTACATATAGTTTAACTTTTCCAATGACTTACTGTATCCAACTTCAGAACAGGAGGGATGTTCTGAAGTTGGGTTTAACCCATAGATTAAGTCTATGGTTTAACCTGTAAAACAGTGTAGTAGTAAAATAATTAAATAAAATAAATTAGAATTTACATAGCTGCTACAACACAAAGGTTTGCTACATTGACGGTCCCTTAATATAACGTCCGTAATCTTTGTATTTTAATGCACATAATATAGGGCTACCCTTCTTTTCGAGGATTAAAGAAAAGGATAGCCGGATAGCTAGTTACGGTATCAAGCCGCAAGAAAATCAAAGCTTAACACATTAAATGACCTTATTACTTTTTATATAAGCCTTATAACATAACTATATTATATTATTATTAAAAGTAAATATTAGTTGTGTAGATAATCATAAGCGAAATGTTTGCAATTCTCACGAATTGAGATGATGACAAATTCAAATGACCGAATAAAAATGATGATGTTATTTTAACTATGAAATTGACGATAAAGAAATTATTTGCGAAAATATAACAGATAATACGGTTTAATAGGCTCAATAGAACTGGCCTTGTACACACATTATATTAGTAACATTGCATAGCCAGAATCAACGAATTAAGAACATCAAGTTACCACGTACACTGCACAGTTCGCTTCATTTTCGAGATACAAGACATTTTCGATAAAATCAAGCAAATATGTTGTCACAAATCCTCGATCGACCTGACAATCAAATTTTTTCATACCACGGTCTCAACACATCTATAGTTGAAAATTATAAAAAGAAAGACATTGTTTATCAACTTAGGGTGCAGAGATAATGTCTTAAAACCGCTGCATCTATATTTATTTATTTTCAAAACTCGACCACTTACCCAACCTCTTAACAGTTTATTAAAAGGGATATAACATTTAAGGAAAATCATCCGCGATAATATCTACAATTTGTAGGATAATTACAAAGAAAATATGAAAATCTTTATGGGAAACTATTTTGCGTCCTACTCTGATGCATGTACTACGGATTAGCGGGTTTATTCTTCTTCTTCATTTGGGTCGGTATCTCTGAGCAAGTCGCAAAGGACTGCGGTCCCAGCTAGGCCTATTGTGCATCCCACAGATGTGGAATCCTATTCAGTGAGCACCTTTGTTCTTTGCATAAAGTCCAAAAGTCTCGCCCTCGCTGAAATTTCCCTCAACTCACAAGGTTCCTAAAATGGTTTACCCACGAGCGAAGCTAGCAGCATATAATTAAATGCAATGCTAGCCTTGAAGATTTGATTTAAAAAAAATTGCGGGTTTAGGACTGAATAAATAATTCCTATATTTATAAAATGGCCGAGGTTTTGACTTTTATTAAGTCTTTATCAAGGCCGTATGTATATCAGGAGTTATATGTCGACAATTATTACATATTCTACCCCAAGAAACCTTTGAGGAAAACACTGCAATTTTCAACAATGCCGACAAGACAGACAACTCGCTAATCCGTAGTACATCACGTACGTTTTTATTACTTAATTCTACAGCTGTATATTTATCAAGGCATATTTAAGGCCTTTGCAATATAAAACGTTTATTATTCACTCCATCCGTTGCATTCTTATTTCCTTTTTTGCTACAAACGTGGGGCTAATAAACTTATCATTTAGTGTACACAGCTGGTGTCTAC
The DNA here is from genome assembly GCA_963924545.1 of Pogonocherus hispidulus. NCBI lineage: Eukaryota > Metazoa > Arthropoda > Insecta > Coleoptera > Cerambycidae > Pogonocherus > Pogonocherus hispidulus. Next base: position 101,723 of record OZ004694.1, read on the forward strand.
TACAATTTTACTTTACCACAAAGAGCGTCTCCGGTCTCCGGTCGCTAGACAAACACCACAAGCGTTGATAAAAACAAATCGATTTCCTAGGTCTTAATAAACACATCAAATACGCAGATGAATCTAGGTAATAATGACGTCCGCTCCAGGTCAACAATTAGTTGGTTTCCTGACAGAAACTGACCGAAATTGACAGGGTAGTGGCACTTTATATGCTGTGGTAGTGGCATGTAGACACGAATAGTGTCAGTTATTATCATCGCTACTTAGTATTTAATTCTTGTGTTTGTTGACCGTACTTGACTTCTACGAATAACCACGTCAGAACCACGAATCAGAAATGTGCATAGGCGGTAGAACGTATAAAACAAATTAGTGACTCTAAATTGTGATAATGAAATGTTAAGGCCCGTTTTCACGCTCATGCTATTTGTGCAAATTGATTTGTGCATGCAATTTGCGCAAATAGAACTGAAATGTTGTGGTTCGTTTACACGTTCATGCAAATTGCGCAAAATGATTTGTACAAGCAATTTAATAAACTGAACTGTTGCATACTGGTCAGGTCTATACAAATTTGTCCCTCAACCTCCAAATTCCCCAAAATTCTATCCCGAAATCTCTCTGTCCCCAAATTCTATCATGAATTCTTTTTCTTTTTTTAGACTTATTATACTTTGATATTTTGTCAAACAAACAACACTAAGTAGTAACACCGAAATATATGAAAATCACGTGGAGGGTGCACGTAAGAACAAAAATTCGCTACTACTAAGCATGCGCCGAGTTGGAGTGCCGTTTACACGTTCATGCATTTGTGCCAAACACATGCAAATTATCTGTCCGATCAGATTTTACTCAAGCCAAATTTTCTGGCTTGTGCAAGTTAACAATTTTGGTTTTCACGCTACAATTTACTTGTACAAACTGGCATGCACAAATCAATTTGTGCAAATTCCATGAGCGTGAAAACGGGCCTTTAGTCTAGATATGAAATACCTGAATTTATAACAACATCCACCCCGTATTAAATAATGTACTGTAGTTGTTAATACTGTAAGTACTTCCATATTGTCGGGTTATAATATGTTCATAACTTGATGCAAAATAATAGCGGATCAGTTTGAAAGTAACTATTGTTTGTAATGCACCAGTACAACCACTACAATCATATTTCAATACATTACAGTTCATTACAATGAACTGAAAATGAAATGAAAAAAGAAAAAAATTGTTCCGAAATATTAAAAAAAAAAATTTATTGAACGCCCTGTATCTCAGAAATTACGTTACTTACGATCTAAGGAAATAATTTTATATGCCCTTTTCTTTATGAAATCACTGGAGATAGCGTCTCAGTATTTCAGATTACTTAGGAAACATCCCGAGAAACATCTACACTATGAGTAAAAAATATGGAACTAATTCGATAAAGAAATATTGTCGAATTTGTCAAAAAATCCTGGGACCCGTCAACTTTTTTGAAAGTGCATCTTTTTTGGTAATTTCCGCTTCCTTACTGTCTTTTGTTTTCAGGATGTGAAGTCACCTTCGACAACATCGTGTATATCGACAACACTTGTTGCACTATAATAAAAGTGTTGACAGTCTCATTTTGTCCAATACGACAAGATTTGTTTTGTAGGAAGTTTGAGACGCATGACTCAAGAATTTTTCAAGTGTCTACTTAACTACGTATTTTGTTCGATTGGATTATTTCTTGAATAAATTTTAGAATCAAGTATATACACACAAATAAATCCAAGACACCATGAATTTTGCAGATCTGTGCAGCTCGACGCCCTCAGAACAGCCCAGAGAATTTGCAATTCATTTGACACAAGCCTGGTCAATATGGGTACGAAAAAACTCATTTAATCAACTCCACATACATGCCATAGTATCTACGATTGTGCCTTTCTATTTTTGAATTAAACGATAAAGTCTGTAGTAGGTGAAGTGTCAAAAAGCACAGCAATACAAAAATCCATAAAAACGAACTTAAAAACTATGAGAAAGTTATCTATAAAGTTAGTTATAGCTTTGTATATAGATAGATAGATTTTATATACAAGGGTTAAAGGCAAAATTTGTTCTAATAATTTCATTTTTGCGAAGAGAACATATTAATCTAAAAGATATACAGTTTATAAAAACAGTTCTATTCATTTATTGTCGCATATCTCAACAGACCAAACGGATCGAAAATATCATCTGCAAGCAACAAAGTATGCCGTTTAAATAATATCTTACATTTTCATGCAGCCACCTACGCAAACGTACATAATTTATTGTCAAACCCTGTTAAGATCATATTTATATACTGGAATTTATTGTTAAATTTAATGAGGTATTCATGTATTCATAATTATGGATTTTAACAAAAATAGAAATCCTGTTGCAAAGTGGGAGCATATAATAAAATAAAAATGAAATATTTAAAAATGAAGAAAAAAATGGAGAACAATGTAGCCATGCATATATTAATGAATGTAAATAATCCTTTGAGAAGGCTAATAAATATTAATTGTATAAACCTAGTTACTAAGTAAAGGTATTAATATAAATAAGTAAATAATAAATAATACATTAAGTTTACCATTCGCAAACCAATTGTTTGGAGTGGCGTGATAGCTAATAGGTGAGTATTGCATAAACAGTTTTCACACTTCATAATTTCCAAAGATATATGCAAACACTGCCTTTGCTAACTTTCCAACAGACTTCCTGGATTCTGTTTATAAAATTTCGTTTATTAAGAAGTGGCCGATATACATTAATAGCATGCACCTATGTTACGTTCTCCTGCAAAAAAACATAATGAAAAGTAGTGATGCAAACAGTTCTATGGAATGGTCACACTAAATTAACTTTCCTCATTACTCATTTCTTTATTTTCGGATTCTTCAGGGATACTTCAGGCAAGAAAGATCTTAATAATAAACAACCCGATAGAAGTTGTACAACAGTTAACTCTACAACTTTAGAGATATTGCATCTGCGTATCTGTGTATGCGTGCATCTTATATATGCGAAAACAATTAAATCCATACAAAATTTATTTCTATTTGGTTAAGCCATTTACGTTTACATTACTTGTCTAGTAGAAAAATATATGCCTAATATTTGTAAGTAAGCTATTTGTCTACAGTCTACCACATATACATAAAGCAAACAATACATACTTTGACAAGCTTAGCAGTCTAGATCTACATCTAGATCTAGAGCCCTTCTAAAATTTACGATGATGGGTTGCCCACACGGGAAGCTTCTTTGGCTATAATACTCTTTCAAGAGACATTTTTACAAATTGGTGCTTCATCACCACATTTAAACTTTGAGAGAAATCTACATCATGAAATGAGTTTAAAGTAGGTACGAGATATTTTTATATCGATTTCTGACAGGACAAACATGAGTGATCTCATGCAGTATTTTGGAAAGACGGGAAATGTTTACAATATAGGCATACGAAGCAAATTATTTGGAAATAAATGTGAAACCGTTGAGATGTTAAATTTCAAAAAGGAAGAATCTGTATTTGCAAATTATATAGGTATATTAAAAGAGAATCATAAGAGGTACTTTTATCGCAAACGTCCAAGTTTAGAAAACAAGCCGCAAAGCTACGAGTTTTCCAAAGGACAAGTGCGATAAACGCCTTATGAAACGCGTTGTTTATACTATTTTTTCTATTTTGCACGTTTTGCACATATGAAAGCAAACGCCAGAAAATGCTCTAATCACCCGGCAAGAATTTTTCATAATAATAATAATATGGCTCGTATCATTTGCCACTCTGCGAAGTGTCACTGCCACATGTATTCTCATCTAAGAAGCAAGTTTTTTATGTTTCCGACCGTTGCATTACGGGTATAAGAAAACACAACTCTTCCGTTTCCTGTGAGGGACAAACGACACAATAAGTATGTACCGCTTGCCACCGATCAAAAATAACTTAATTATTTTCGAAACCACGGAACTAACAAAGAGAAGGGCTTTCTTTGACTTTTTTTGTATATTTTCTGACACGCTTTTCGTCTGTTTGATCTTTAAATTGATAAAAAATAAATACGGAAAAATACCTCTTATAGAATACTTATTTCAGATTCATAGACGGAAATTTATTTTTATTTTATAATTGATATACCTATACAATTTATTTAGAAATTTAATAATTAGGTACCATATAGAATATATGAAATTTACATGATACATAAAATATATGAATAAAAAAATGGTAGGAAGGCAAAAATGTAGTGATATAATTAAAATAATTAAACTGGAACGTCTGCGTAAGATGAATGAAGAGATGGTGATGTTTTCGCAGAAAGAATAAATATAGAGAGAGCATTAACTGTCCTTACTTCACATACGGGGAAGTATTATACCACAGAGGCGAAAACGAAATATTATAGGAGTTAATAGTGGAATGAGACATTAACGAATGGATTTTTAATTATATAATCATCACCAGCAACTCTCCTCATAAAAAGCCAATACACAGGTTGCTATAAAGATATCGACCATGCCTCTATGCTCATGCTTATGCTCAAAACATATCCCAAATAGAACTACAGTCATAAATTATGCTATAGGTAATTTTACATGAGAATAAAATGGATAGCATATTAAGTATTGTTGTTAAATTGTATCTGAGTGCTAGAGAAGGAAGTTACTTTTTTCTTAGCGCCCCCATTTCCTATTAGATTTTAATATAAGAAACGGTTTACTTCAAACAAATTATATAAAAAACAGTTACACAAATAATTTTACGGGTAGTATAAACATAAGCTCAGCAAAATTCTTCTAAATATATAGAGCTAGTCAAGAACATGGCTAACTGAAAATTTCTTTGCGTCTAGTTTTCCCTTTATGCCACCTAATACACCTAGTCTTTCTCCCACACATCTCGCAGTGACTCCTACACTTGATAAGCAATACTAACTAGCCTTCTCACACAACACTGACCATTTGTGATTTCTCAAGAAAATGGTTAGAGCTGTCAAAGATATAACGGTATAACCAATATAGAAATTGAAAATGCAGCTTCTTAGCTCCAGGAAGACCTTTACAAATCGAATGACGAAAAAGACTTCACCTATCACCTACCGAATATAAAGTCCATGCAAGCAGATATCTACTTACCACCTTTCTAATATAAAGCCGAGTATAAAGCCCATGCAAAGACGACCGTTCAACACAATCGTTTATTAAAAGCTTACGAACACTATAAATGTATAATCAGAAGGTGGTAATTCCAAACGTTAAAAGAAAATAATTTCAGGAAATTGTATGAGTCTAGTACTTTAAAAAATTTAACAGGAAACTGAACGGGATGAAAGACGGGATATCAGGAAATTTAATGTACAAACAACAAACTAGGCCAACAGAGCAAGCGAATCGTAATTTGCAAGAGTAGTCACCTTTAATCCCAGGTAAATATAGAATACATATGAAAATAGATCTATATTGTTTTTCTCTATGTTTTGAATATTACTCAGTTCTCACTCTTGACAACTTGCAAGTCGCAACATTTATTTCAGTTACCTGCTCCTGTCCACACAATAACATATATTAAACGTATAATACGTATAATAAACAACATTAATTGTATACACAATATAAACAAAAAATTTAGATTAAGGGTACAGCCACCTTACGTTTCAGCACAAGTATAAAGATATATACAGTAATTTCACTCGGCAAAATCTCTTTGATGTTGGTGTCCTTAAGTTTTGTTTTTTTAACCCCCCAAAAAGACCACTGCGCATACTACCCAAGCACAATCATGCGCATTAGTGACCGTTTTTGGGAGACACGCACAGGCCCGGACTATTATTTTTTGGTGTAAAAAAGGTGGCCTAACAGAATTTCGTTTACAAATGAAACAATATTTTGTAGCCATGTTACACACAATACAAAACCCTTATCAAAATCACAAACACAAACGCCTAGACACACAAACGTATGCTGATTACCTGTAAAGCAAAAAGCAAATGTGCGCCCATAAAATAGCATACGCCGGCCCATTCCTCCCCTTCTACATCTGTACCAACGCGCATACTACCCAAGAGCAGACATGTGCATTAAAAACTTTTGTACAAAAAATTTAAAGAGTGAAACTACTGTATATATCTTTATACTTGTGGTTTCAGACTGAATTGGGACCATATTTTTTACTTAAAACTGTTGGGTTGGGAAATACGTACAACCTTTTATAAACAAGTTACATCTTTCATTTTTTAAAATGGTTTTTATGGATTGTGCGGATTTTTCGTATATTTGAAGATATAATTCAAAACACATTTTAAATAGTTGCACCTGAATGTTCTTTGTCAAACTGAAAAACAATAATTATTGTAGTTTATGGGTGTCACTATCAGTTATACATATTTCTGGGTTGTAAAATCTGGAGCAGATGTTGAATAATATATTAGATCACAAGGATGAATCTACACAATCCTCATAAGGAATATCTGTCATCCACATCCGCTTTTCAAGATACTAGTGAATTTTATAAACATTCTTTCCTCTACAAAAAAGGAAACATACAACGTAAATGTAATTGTAGAATGTTTAAATACTTGCAAATCTGTGTTAAAAATTTACCCAGGAAATGTTACTAGAAAATACACTACCATTTTTGGCGGTGTAAATTTGATTCTTAATTCGCATTATCTGTGTAATTGAAATTACACAGGTACTTAAACATAATTTTTCGTTTTCTTGTTTTCACCGCAACTTGTGTTTTCTTAAATGGAACACATGTAATTAATTTTTAAAATAGAAAGAGAACTGCTCAAAATGGATTCCAGATACATATAGTATACAAGGTGCCCATTATCTATCTCCTTACATGGCTAACTTTGTTAATAGTGGAGATAGAGAATTGGTTAAATTGGCAAAATTGGAAGAGGAATTCAGTGCCTCCTTCAAATTTAATTTTAATTTTCAACTTTTCGAGATATTTTGAAAAAACTGAAAATTGACAATATTTTTAAACTCGAATATCTCGAAAACTATAAGATATACAAATAATATAAAAATAGTGTGATAGTGTTTTTTACGTGAAATTAAGCGGTGATATTGAAAATTTCACGGGCATCTTAGTTTTTGAGAAAAAAAATAAAGTTATATTTTTTTAAATGACAACTATAGTTGGCTATGGTATCAATAAAAAGCTTATTTTTTTTCTGATTTCAAAAATATAATATTTAATATACCTTTCTCTTTTCTTTTGTTTACTGTAATGAACAAATAATTCATAAACATAGTAAGCTATGAAAAACCAACGTAGATCAGTAAACAACAATAAAATATAAATGTCAGATCACCCTAAAGTCACATTATAAACGTCAAAATTAAACGTTCATCTTATAATAGTTATTGTGAAATGTACACAAACGAAGAAAAATACGATTTATTAAATATTATATTTTTGAAATCAGAAAAAAATTAGCTTTTTATTGATACCATAGCCAACTATGGTTGCCATTTAAAAAAACATAACTTTATTTTTTTCTGAAAAACTAAGATGCCCGTGAAATTTTCAATATTACCGCTTAATGCCACGTAAAAAACACTATAACACAGTATTTTAATTTTATTTGTATCTTTTATAGTTTTCGAGATATTCGAGTTTAAAAATTTTGGCGATTTTCAGCTTTTTCAAAATATCTCGAAAAGTTGAAAATTAAAATTAAATTTGAAGGAGGCACTGAATTCCTCTTGCAATTCTGCCCAATTTTGCTAATTTAACCAATTCTCTATCTCCACTATTAACAAAGTTAGCCATGTAAGGAGATAGATAATGGGCACCCTGTATAGTTTATATATTATGGTCAGTGAAGATGATGATATTATGGCCAGTGGCAAGGTATAGAGGTAAATTTTCACTGTTTTTGTTTATTAATGAAGTGATGCAATAAAACTTCATGATAACAATGACATTATATGCCACCACAATATTTATTATTATACACAACGTTTTCAGGTTTTCAATTTACCTACTATATTAATACATCCGCTAAAAACTAAATAGCAACTCACCAAAAGGGGCTCGTTGGACTCTTAGCGCTAGAAGGCCTCTTAGGCGGACTTAGGTAATCATTGAAATTAAAAAATGACATCGCGACTATTCAACTAAAAACCAATAACAAAAAAATTGCGCAGAGTGCGTCTTTCAACAAAAAACCGCGCGCTAGTCTTCCATTTTTAAAATTGGTCCGTCCATTTATTCAAATATGCGTTTACAATAATTCCACTGGCACCACTGTAAACACTGCAGTCCTATTTACGAATAACGATACCGAAACAAACGAATCCAGGCCTTATCTAGATACGACTAAAACTATCAACCGCCATTTAGCGCACCGATATATCAAACTCGCGTGACTGACAACGCTCGACTAAAAATCTGAATCTGACTAGAAATAATCAGCCTCCGGCTCGAATGGACCACTTGGGATGCGCATTAATTTGCGACGCACGTCCCAGACCGTATGGATGCAAGGATCAAGAAGGGTACAGGTTGAAAGGTGGTTTACTTGGTCCTTCGTAGAAGGCAGGGATGAAATATCGATCAACGAGGGGTGAGGGGTAAATAATAAACACGTGCCCGCCCTTTCGAAGGGGGTTGGGTGCTGCTGCATGGCATTCTTTTCAACCCATGCCCACCGTGAAAATAGTCAATCATAGATTACTAGTCAATCGTATTCCTAATACAATTGACTTCCAGCATGTTTAGAGCTGAGTTTTTGAAGTACCTACTGACTAATGACCGTAGTCTATCCACAGGGATTTGTCACAGGTTTGAAATGTTATTCGAATAGATATCTTGAAAACCAGGATTAATGGATTTTGTCTTTTGTGGCTGCTGCGTGGAGCACGAGAGCCACCTCGCATGGAGCAGTGCACCTCGTAGCACACCTTTTCGTCTAATAGAGATTAATTGCCTCCGAAGAAGGATAAACTCCAAATCCGACTGAACCTAAGTGTAATAGGGATACCATATTATAATAAACTAGCCTATATTATCATTTAATAGAGCGAAAGTACCTTTAAAATCAGAAAAAAATATTAAAGAAGCATAAAGTAAATATGGAAAAACCGATTTCTTATACAATTTTGTTATAGTATGACGGTATCATGCAGTTGAAAAAGTACAGTGTTGATACTGAAATGATCCGATAATTTAATTAAATCCCCAAATTGATTTTCAGCACAGCGTAGGTTCTTATCCTTAATCATCGCCGTATGTGATACCGTATCTTTTTCAATTTTAATTTTTCGATATTCCACCCGAATTTTCCGACATCCACTTAAACGATTATTTTATTATCAATATCTTACTAACAAGAAAATACAATATATTATCCACCTATTATTGATTTTAAGACATGGCATGTGACACATGTGATCAACGGAGTAGGTATATCAGTAACAGGTCTAAGTACAAAAATTTGCGGCTGTATGTTTGTTATAAGGTGTTATTATGTATACGTGAGTTTAGCGATACAGCATTTTATTATCTATACTAAAAATATGGTACCTAATTATTAATTTCATAAGGTTAGTGACAATATTAACCTACACCCGTGCATGGGGCGATCCGCAAACTTTTTTTGTCCAGGGGTTTCTTTTGAATTGCTTTTTCTATAGAAGTAATTGAATGGCTATATCGTTGAACTCAACTTTATAAATTTTATTTTGATAAGATACAAGACAAAGTCTATACATAATTTCGACATATTTTAGTGCACCTCTGTCCTACATGTGTAGAACCATTAACTGCTTCATTTATTTGATTTCCTTCACAATAACAACTTAGGGCGCTTAACCACAGGAACAGTAAACAGAAATAGATGTCTAACCGGACAAAATAGACGAAAAGAAATTTCAGGTTGGAAATATTTTTGTTACAAGAGTCTTCACGTTCGCTTCGCTGGATCCATTATTAGTATCGGATTTATTTTTACTTTGAGCGATGCTCCACAGAGTTTTTTGCAATGACAGTAAAAGAGCATTCAACTTTGTAGATACAAAAATGAATCGAAATCGAATCATTTAGGCGAGTACGTATGCATTTTTCATACACAATACGTCCAGTCAGAGAAACAAGATCTGTACGTAAGGAGAGGGTGCTTAAACTTTGACACTTTGCCAAAGTTTAAGCAACTCTATAAGATATACAGATATATTAACAAGAGTGCAAAATCCGAGATCCCAATGGTGCGGATCAATTTGACTCCATATACATTTGGTTTACAAATAGAATAGATAATAGATTTTGGTTTATCCCCCTTATTATTGGACCTACCAAACCATATAGCAGAATATTCCTAAAATAATGCTGTATCCAACTCTGTACAAAGCAAACTTAAGACGGGCCTGCTTCTCCTTTATGGAACGCCCTAAATTTGATCAGAGGTTAGAAGTATGCCTCAAAATAGCCTTTCTCGAAACAAAAATCCGAGGTGTTTAATGATTTTCATTTAGTCAAAACATTTACGGAGTTATTCAGGGTGGTAATTTCGAGGGTAATTTTAACTGGAATGATCTATATAATAATGCTATAATAATTGTTTATAATATAATACAGGGTGTCCATCTACAAAGTTTCACATTTACACAACAGTTAATAACTCGAGAACGAAAAGAGCTATCGACATGCGGTCTCTACTGAATTTCTTCGATTTTTTAAAAAAAATTCCTGCCATTGTTGCCAATTCTTAAATGTTGTCAGAAATTATCGGAAAGATGACCTACTTCAATACAAAATTATGAACTTTCTTTAAATGGAACAACACTTATCTGTTACATCCGCCTGAAAGCCTGATTCTTTTCCTAATAAAATTACATAACATCTAAGTTTAGTGAAGACAGGATACTTAAACTCTAAGTTCTCTAGTTACAGGGCTATAATGTGTTATTTTTTTAGGAAGACGTTTTCATATGGTCACGTAAAAAAAATTAATATCTCTTTAAATCCCTTCTGAATGGCACCAATGTATACATTTCCTTAGAGCAAAAGAATCTTGCGTTCAGATATATGTAACAGATAAGTGTTGTTTCATTTAAACAAAGCTCATAATTTTGGATTGAAATATTTGTTTTTGCGATTATTTCTGACAATATTTATAAGAATTGGCAACAATGTTCTTTGAGCAACAACTCTTTCCGTTCTCGATTTATAAACTGTTGTTGAAATGTGATACTTAATAGATGGACACCCTGTATTTTATATAAAGTGAAATTCTAAGATTCAATACTATTACTTTTCTGGAATCAATAAATCATGTTTGTCAAAATTTAATAAATTATGTATTACTAAGGACCTTTTATAAAATAAATAACGTAACTCGCTATTCCTTATATGATGTCTTGGACATCACATACTATACATTTTTCATATATAATATATCATACAGGTATATACAATCCCTGACATACTATCTACACAGGGTGTGTCATTACTGGGTAATTGTTCGATTACTCACAAACGGTACATTATATCAAAAATCTTTTTACATTAGCATTAAAGGTACATATTGTAAAAATATTTTCAATTACACAGGGTGTTCCAAAAAGTCGGGACAAGGTGCAAGTTGGTTATTTGTATAAGATGTTCAGAGGAATATCTTCAAGATAATTTAAAAGTTGATTTTCCAAAAAATGCAAATAAATTTCTCCATTACAATCGGTTCAAAAAAATATCACCTTGTCGCCTAGAATCCCCCCCATACATTAATCTCCACCTATGCTGCATGTCTACCGTCCTAAATACTGTCAATGGAGAAATTTATTTGCATTTTTTGGAAAATCAACTTTTAAATTATCTTGAAGATATTCTTCTGAACATTTTAGCAGGGATGCGGTTACAGCATGACGGTTGGCCTGCACATTACAGCAGTTCAGTAAGGAGATTTTTAAATAGGGAGTACCTACACTAAAAGGCGGATAGGAAGGGTGGACCTATCTCATGGTCTCCTCGGTACCCGGACCTTAAAAAATTAGATTTTTGTTATGGGGATACACAAAAGATTTAGTTTACATACACCATCAACTATACGAGAAAATATGATGAACAGAATTCGTGGTGCTTTTGAGAGCATTTTGGAATAGTGCATCTTGCATATAAAATGTACAGATTACACAAAATCGAATATTTATTTGACAGTTAAATAATTCCCACAACAAAATAAATTGTTTTCATAACTTACTTGACTATAATTTGTAATTATCAGTTATGGAAGCTAAATTTTCAAAAAATCGTGAATATCTCGAAACCGGTCAACTTTTCGTATAGGACATCCTAATACCATTTGAAAGGTAATTAAATTCTACATCTCATGCCATAAAAAAATTCAGGGTGTTCCATTTAAAAAAAATGAGATTTAGGCAATTTAACATTGTGAAATATAAATCACGATAAAAATCACCCTGTATAAAATGGCCAAATAATTTCAAGTGCAATATTTAAGGTATCCCTTGTGGTAATTGACAGTACATTTTTTTTCTTTTCACATTGTGTCATAGAGGAAAATTTATTTATTTTCCAATGCAGTGTTACGAGGTTTTTTCCATTAACTGTTAAATATCTCGAAAACGAAAAGAGATAGCTATGCTATAGGGAACCTTAATACAAATATATTCTTAGTAATCCCTAGATTTCAAAAATATAATAATATATAGGGTGTCGCATTTGAAATAACCAACTTGCTCCTTATCCCGACTTTTGGAACACCCTGTGTGTTTGAAAATGTTTTTACAATATGCACATTTAGTGCCAAAAAACTTTAATATAAAAAGTTTTTTGATATAATGTACCGTTTGTGAGTAATCGAACAATTACCCACTAATATGACACACCCTGTGTATATACTATATACAGGGTGCATGTAAAATGTGCTTTTACTAACCCTATATACATACCTATTACTTGATTTGAATTTGTCTATTTTCTCGGATTTAAAAAATATATAATAGCTACTTGTATACCTATTTGGTGCAAATTTATGGCATTTACAGAAATCGAAAAAATTTACAAACTCATTGAGCAGGGATCGGGATGATAAGTGCAATGTTTAATGACTGGATATGTCAATGACTCACCATACTGTACTGAAATCTAAATTTTTTACATTGACTCCTGAATGAACTACTAACTGTGATTGAGGTAATGATTAATAAGTACTTACTTTTTTCAGTGTCTTTAAATATTTATATAGGTACCTACATTTAAAGATTATAAAAATTCGAAAAAGCGAAAAGAAGAATATGAAAATTAGGTAGGTATATCATGCAATGGAAAAATATATAAAATAGTACCTAGGTACCTAGGTAACTAGGAATATTCCCAAAAAAAAAAAAAAAACGAGAAGGCACCATTTACAATGTTGCTAATCTAAAATTCATCAAACTTGAATCAATGAGTGAGGCCTCGAATGAGGTACCTACTGATAACAGAACAGAATATCCCAAATTAAAGATTTAAAGTTCAGGCAGAGCACTCCAAAACATACTCTATCTGCTTTTCTTTATTTGCTCTCTTTTAGAAATTGAGACAATACTTACTCTGTCATATTAATCATATCATACAAGAGATGTGAACCTAAATGTTGCAGATGTGAACAATTTATTTCCATATAAATTTATATAAACTCAAGTTGATAACATAAGAATAATTCAGAGTAAAATCATAATTTTCCTTTTCATTGTACAGTTAGGATGGAAAAACAATTCTAATGGTTTCAAGCTGCCTAGGATATTTAAAAGTGATCATCATTAGTACTATAACAATAATAGGTATCAAGTGGGTATAGTCAGTTCCCATCTCATTTACTTATTCACAATTATAAACAAATCGAAGGAGGTGGAAACATTTATTCTGTGTTGACATACTCGTATATATAAGCTACCTATACTTACTAAAAATTGATTCATACAGTTTTCTATAAAAAATAGTAACAGTAACAGCAATAATAATAAAAATTCTAACATCAAATTTGAATCTGGCTTTTTATACTACTCTGACAATAATTGCCATAATAATACGAAATAGGGAAATGCTATTAGTCAATTTTCAAATTCTAGTTGCTATTACTACTATTATACCTAATGTATATTTTTCCTGACCATAATTCTTAGAACAGTTAGATTTTCAGTGATATCGATTAACATTGACCGATATACCAGGAAATGTAACTATTCTTATTCAAAACTTCATAAAATTTACCGATTACTGTTAGATTGTTCCGGTAAGTATAACTGTATGTTATTGCTTTTATATTAAGAATCAGATTTCTTGTAATTTTGGGTTTGTAAGGAACTCTAGACATACTTATATACTGAACAAAACTACTTACAGAAATATATTTAATAATAATCATTTATTAATAAGATTTGTCAGGTCACTCAACACTGCTCAATAGTTCGTCAGAATCGGCTGAAACCATTTAAATTGCAATTTTCAAGTCTCTCAACTACAAACTACAAATAGGTACTTATATGCTATATGATATAAATTACATTATCATTTATAGATATGTAGGTACTCGAGTTTATAGAATTCAGATGAAAACAGAAGAAAATAGTGGAGTACCTACCTATAAGAAAAAACTATTAATTTTTATTATTATTAAAATTAAATATTATAATATGAACTATATACCTAATCCTGGGTTAAACCAACTGTCCAAGGTAATGTTTTGCTCGAGGTTTTGTTACACAAAATGATTATAAATTTCATTTTAATAAACAGTGAGGAAAATAGGATTATTTAAAAATCGCAATCTCTACATTTGTAAGTACTGACTGAATTAAGTTGTGATAAGATAGATTCCTTATTATATATGTATAATAGAAACAACAACAGAAACATAAGTATTTCTAAAGTGTGTATTAAATATTTATGTATTATACTCACAGGTCAGCTAAACTTATGGAACAATCTGCATTATCCGGGGCACTTCCCTCCATATTTTAATTTTTATAAGCTTTGTAGAAATATATTTAAAAATATAAAACAACAGACACTATAGACTTCAAAGCCAACACAAATTCCACCTCTCTTCAGTCAACAGTCAACAGATAACCAACAACCAACCATGATACAACTACACCAACCAACCGTTAACGAATAATGGATGACATTTTTTGATTTTTAAATAATTTTTGTTTTGACCCAGTAATGTTTTGATTGGCGGTTGCTTGGTGATGTACATGTCTACCAATACAAAAATTAAAATAATTCATTTTCATTTATTCACCATTGAATGTTGAATATTTCATGATTTTATCGTGGAGTGGGAATGGATCATTCGTCCATTGAGCTTCCTTAAATATTATGAGTTTATTTTGAACATCAGTCCTAGACAAATTAAAGCAACATCAGTATAAAATATTAATTAATCTATTTTCCGTTTTGTTCAAAATGGAAACGAGGGGAGTAAGATAATACTACCAGTGTTGCCAACCTTAACACTGCTTATTGTAGTCTAGTACAATAGGGTCGAAATTAGTACAATCAAAAAAATTATAGTACAAATTAAGAAATTAAAATCTAGTCAAAATTATGCCCATATTTCTAAAGGTAGACTTATATGCGACAATACCTTTGTTCCAACAAACGCTAGATTCAATTTAGAATAAGAATAAGACTGAGCAATACTAAGCATGCGCAGTAGTGACACAAGTATCATGATACAACTACACATGTAGTGTAGTTGTATCATGCACAAGTATAACTTTATACTTGTGGTAATCTTTCAAGCACAAAATAGAAAAAGACTTTCAAGCTTTTATTCATTGATCTCAGTAAGTGAAGTGATCATTTGAAATTATAGTATGTATCTATTATCTATGATTATAGTACAATTCGACGGCGACGTAGGTACTATTAGTTTTCTAAAAATACATAGTACGTGGGACTAAAATAGAAAAAGAACTAGAATAAAAAAGAAAAGAAAATAGTACATGTACCATAATTATAGTACGGTTGGCAACTAAACACTACGCAATAATAGATGTAGGTACGGTAATTTGGTGAAAAATTATAAACCCATGGACCACAAATACTGTCAAATGATTAAAATCACATAATATTAAAATCATATATATAATACTATATATGTAGTATTATACTATGTATGTATATACTATGTAGTATTATATATATGATTAAAATAATCCATAAATATTGATAGAGATACGTGAACTCAGGATTGCTCGATCCCTATTCCTCAATATAGTCCGTTTTAGTGACGTCACTACGAGACCCGGATACTCTTTCTCTTTCTGTATTGTGCGATTCCTTATCTATGACGCGTTGACAAGTCACTGTCACTATCTAACTCATATATTTTGTATATCAATCCGATGACGTAGCCGCAAGACCCAATCACGTGATACGGCTAATAAATTCTATGGATCGAGCAATCCTATATAAGTTAAAAATCCTTGACGTGAACCTGAACCCTAGATAAGGACGTGAACTATCTTAAAATTTGATAAGTATAATAGGTTTATGTTATACTGTGGTATAGGGTATATTTACCATTTTGTTATATGTATACCATCGGTGCGTTGCGCACCTATACCTATCCAAGAACCCTAAACAAAGAAGGACTGATCAATTCATTCCATAGATTTATTCATAAAAATTTTAAGATCATTTTCAACAGATTTCTCGGACTCTCGGACACGTCAGTGCAAAGAATATCGTCAGTGGATCCCCTATTGCCAAATTTGTCCCTTAGGTTGGTGTGACACTACACTAAAATTGGAACTAATTTTAACAATAAATTTAGTACCATAGATTAATTACACGGAATTTAGTACCTCACGATGTTAAAAAAGACATCTTTGCATCATCCGACCAAATAAGTTTGTATCCATATAAATTCCTAAAATAACTGATTTTAAGAATAAAATACAAAATATTTTGTCCTAAAATCTACAATTTCATTTTTCATGCTTGTAACCCTTGTAACTACATGTACAATTTAGGTGTGTGGACCAGTGTTACCAATAAGCGGGTAATTACCCGATTTGCGGGTAATTTCGATATTGTGGGGGTAATTTTCTAACACGCCGTTTCGGCGGATAATTTTCGGGTAATTTGTAATCCTCCCTCCCTCCTATTTGATAGATGTAGTAATAGATGTAGATGTTGTAGATTGAAGTAATATATTGTTGATGTATTAGTTACATATTTTTTATCTGTGTGGCATTTTGTTATTAAAATTTTATATTTTAACTGTAATTTGTTGTTACTTATTCATAATTATTTAATCTGCGCCTAACCCTAATCCGATTCTAGTAAGTTTCAAATTTGTATTTTGTGGATACCTAGGTAAAGTCAATTATCTAGTCTAGACAAGAAATTTTTACTATTTGCATTTCTACTGGTGGTAACATTATATTCAAATTTTACGTCACCAGAAAAAGTTTTTTCAAAAGGAGCCTTAAAAAGCCACATCTAATGATGTCGTACTGTCCTACTGAAGGCCTAGGTTTTGGTTTATAATCTATATTTCTCACACACATATTATGTGATACCGTTGAGTGACGAAGAAAACTTCGTCACTCAACGGTGATACAAAATATAAACAAGAAAATTTAGAATAAAAGCCAATTTCGTGTCGTGCGGATAAAAATCGGGTATTTTAAATAATCCAACGGGTAAAATGGGGTAATTTGGGCTAGAGCTATGGGTAATTTAACAATTTGCCATTGGCAACACTGGTGTGGACATAATATAATCATGTTTTACTTGCAGTGGGATAATGTTTCCCATTATAGGTATATAAGCAATATAAAAAGCAAATTTTTTATCATTACCTCTAAAATCTAAATAACTTCTAATATCTAAATAAATAAAAGTAACATATTATGTAAAAAAAAATACATTTGTTTTATTTATTTTTACTTATAAGATTTAATAAATCATCTATCTTTCGTTTTTCTTCTAATTTGTTAATTAATTGATCTAAGGATTCCGCACCTTCTAAAAATACTTTTAAGTTGTGAATATTAGATCCAGGAAGCCTATGGTCTGTAATTCGGTCTTGATTATAATTATAAGTTCTAATTTTTTCATTTCTATTCTTACTTCTGACTTGACTCTTTCTTGTTGCCTGAGTCTCTGCAATCTGACTATCTAACTCTTTCTGATATAATAGGGCATTTAAACGGGCCATGGCCATTTTTCTATTTTTTATTTGCGATCTATCTACTTGACACTCGACAGTTATACCACTTGGTAAGTGGGTAATTCGAACAGCACTATCAGTTGTATTTACATGTTGTCCACCAGCTCCTGTTGATCTTTTTGTTTCTATTTTTAAATCTTTAGAATTAATATTTACTTGTATCTCTGTGGGTTGAGGTAAAGCAGTAACCGAAATAGTACTTGTGTGAATTCTGCCGGCTTTTTCAGTAGCAGGTGTTCGCTGAACTCTCTGTATGCCAACTTCATGCTTAAAATAACGATAAACTGAAGGTCCATTTATTAACGCAACTGCTTGTCGGACACCACCAATATCAGTTGTAAGGTAGTCAGCAATTTGTAGCTCCCAACCTGAGACGATTTTTTAAAATTACTCTTAGAAAAATGCCTATTTTATATTGTTTGTACTGTACCTTTGAATTCTACAAAACTGCAGTACATATCAAATATTTCTTTTGCAAATAGCATAGCTTCTTGACCACCTACTCCAGCTTGGACTTCTAATACTATAGCACCACAAGCATCATCTTCATTAACTGGTACAAGAGCTTCTACTAGTTGTTCATCAAATTTTTTAATGCTCTTTTCAA
The DNA here is from genome assembly GCA_963924545.1 of Pogonocherus hispidulus. Lineage (NCBI taxonomy): Eukaryota > Metazoa > Arthropoda > Insecta > Coleoptera > Cerambycidae > Pogonocherus > Pogonocherus hispidulus. The sequence continues at coordinate 120,545 of OZ004694.1, forward strand.
ATTGATGCTGCTCCTCTTCAGCCAGTTTTCTTATTTCTATGTCATTTTCCTGGAGTAATTCTTTCAAATTACTAATATTTTCTATACATACTTGACGCGCTTTTAAAATTTGTACTATTGAATGTAATTCCATCCACCGAGAATTTGTAGAATAATTTTTATCTTTACATATATCTGCATACTCTTTTTCTATTTTTTTAATATAATTGTTTAAGGTCACATTGTTTATTTTTAGATCTATACCATACTCACTAGACCTGGAGGAGCTGCTGTAACATTTTTGAAAATAAATATTTTCCTCGGATATGCAACATTTCCGGATATTATTTTTATATTTTTTGATAGAACTAGCAAAAGCCCTTCTTAAATAACTCATCACTTTAACTATATAGTATATAAAATGGTTAGATAGACAATAAAATACTTGTTTAATTAAATATTAAAGGGCTGGTCCGCTGATTTTAACCACCACAGAATCATTACAGAATAATTAAAAGAATTTAAACTAGAGAAATAGACATTTCTCTGCACAGAATTTTCTCTTTCTCTGATTTTTTTAACTATTTTAAGCTAGAAATGCTAGAAATCTAAAAATCAACACAAAATAAGGATATTTTGTGAAAATCAAAAACATAGTACGCAAAGATACCACAGAATACATAGGGTATAGGGCAGAGAGAATATCTATGGTATAGGGTATAGCACAGCACAAAACAGAAAAAGAGGGTATAGCACTTGTCTGTGCTATAGCATTTCTCTACTATGGGGCACAGAATATCTATAAGACTATGGAGGTATAGGCAAGGATTGTTAACTGTTTTAACAATCCTTGGGTATAGGGATCACAGAATATCTATAAGTTACGCATAGAACTTAAATGACATGAGATAACCATACCATAACCCATAGATAAAAAATATCTACCGGAACCAAGGATTGCTCGATCCCTAGAATTTATTAGCCGTATCACGTGATTGAGTCTTGCGGCTAGGTCATCGGGTTGATATACAAAAGTTTTCGCCACGAATTTCGGGAGAACGGTCACGCGTCATATTAAGGACCGCCCACTTCGGCGCAACATTCTATATTCTATAATCAGTGCTACTCTACTCTACTCTACTCTTATAGATATTCTGTGGTGCGTACAGTGCAGTGCGTACACTTGCGCGGCAAGAATCATAGAAAATTAATTATTTGGGTGTATAATTCTGTGGTATTAGACTATTCACTATTCTACTGGCAAGAATTTTTAATTTTTTAAGTTAACCTGTTCCAAGTTCCAATCCAAACATTTTGATATAATTTATTCTCTACTTTGGTAGAGTAGAAATATTAATTACAAATAGAAAAACATGTCACGAGTACGTACGTATATTACATTTAAATTATAGATATTTATGTAATCTTTATTTCCAGGATATCAGATCATTTTTTAATGTACTTTCAAGGAATTCTAATAGTGAGGGAAACCAGCCCCAACAACGCAAACAGAAAAAAACAAAGTCGATTATAATCGATTCTGATGATGATGTTATTGAGAGTACTCCAGAAAAAAGCAGTCGGTCTAAAGCAATGGTTATCAAAAGAAAAAATAAAGTTTTAAGTTCAGATTCAGAGGAGGACTCCAAACAAAAAATGAAAACTCAGAAGAAATTAACAAATAAGGATGATAGTGAACTAAAACTTGTTAACATAGATGATGTATTTGGTAACACACCAATAAAACAAAGCAAAGTGGAATCAGTTCCGCTTCATCATATTGAGGCCAATAAATCCAAAGTTACCGAGACGAAACATATAAATAATCCTAAACCTAAAACTCGAGCTAAAACTGAATTAGGTATACATAATGATGAAGATTTTGAAAAAACATTATTAGAATTAGATGATGATGTTTTATTGCAAAATGTTGAAGTTTTGGATAAAACGATAGAAGAAGCTTTGCAAAAGAAAGATGTGGACATTCAAAATAAATCACAAAAGAAAAAGGATGAGTATGGGATGGGGAAAAAAAGACAAAGGAAAAGCTCCACAGAAGGTAAGCTAAGGGAATCAGATATGATTCCCATATATGGGCTTCGATCCCCAGCTCCGGCACTGGCAATGTCAGTGGGTATGGGGTGTTTGTCTCCGTCTTTTCAATGTGTGACCCCTTTCCGGACAGTCTTTGACTTTGAATTTGGAGGTTTAATCAAATAACAAGTGTTAGATTGTCACTATATTCAGTTTAACAATGTCTAACGTAAAGTTAAAAAAAATAATTGGATTCTTGTTTTGTACCTTTTTATGTTAAACCATTTATTTTTTCTAGGAACACCACATAAGAAACCTAAACTTGAACACACTGATTCAGGGATTGATCAAGATCAAGAAGCTTTTGAGAAGAGAAGATATTCTGCTATGTTATATCAAAAATATAAAAATCGAGGTGGACCTAAACATCATGGTGAAAAAGAAATACCTCAAGTAAAATTACCTTTTTTTATTGACATTTTTTTACTATACTTTGTTTTAGGGAAAACCTGATTGTTTGAAGAACCTTACATTTTTACGTACTGGTGTCCTCGATTCCTTGGATGGTAACGAATTTGAAAATTTGGTTAAGGAACATGGAGGAAGAGTAGTACATACAGTTTCAAGTAAGGTACTGTGTTATGTTTTGACTTTTATTATCTTCAGTGATATTTTGTTTCAGAAAAGGTAAGCTATATAGTTGTCGGAGATGAGCCCGGTCCTGCAAAATTAGATAAAGCTAGGGGCTTAAATATTCCAGAAATTTCAGAGGACAATCTTTTGGATATAATCCTCACCAAATCTGGAATGAAACCTAAATTTGCTAAAACCAAGTCTGATGCATCAAGTGAATCCGGAATTGCAACTGAGGAAGAAACTTCCCCTAAATCAAAAAAGAAGGAAAAATCATCAAGTGATACGGTACTGAAAGATAAACACGAATGTAAACTTAAACACGTAAAATCGCCACACAAAGAAGATAAATCGAATAATAGTGAAAAGACTGACAGTAAGCTTAATTTTAAACAGTTCTCTAATATAAAGAGCTTAAATACAAATGGTGATATTAAACATAAATCTCAAGATGAAAAAATACCAATAAAAAAAGAATTTCACTCACCCGAATCAAGTTCGGAAAGTAGTATTCATATTAAATTAGAGAAAAAAAAGAAAGTCATAAAATCTGAAAATTTTTCTCTTAAAGAATCCATAAGAATAGAAGTACCTAATTTTGCAATGGCTTGGACAGAGAAATATAAGCCGAAGGATGTTAAAAGTATTATTGGCCAGCAAGGAGATAATAGTAACATGAGCAAATTAAGCAAATGGCTACAAAATTGGTATAAAAACCAGCAGCCTGCGGTTCATAAAAAAATTCCCAGACCATCTCTATGGGCTAAGAATGACGATGGGGCTTACTATAAAGCTGTATTGCTTAGTGGACCCCCAGGCATAGGTATGTCAATTTTTATATTTATTTACACCTTGGTGGTGGTTGGAGACATCTACTTCACATTTTTATTCTGGAGTAGTGATAGTACTAAAAATAAATAAAATTGTTTAATTTATGTTGCCTTTTGATTTTAATAATTTTTCTATTTAAAATTGCATTATTATTAATTATTATTATAATTTACAAGTTTTATCGAACCGGTGGCTCAGGGCTACAAGGTTAGGTTAGTGTTGTGATCGCTCAACCCAGAGGTCGCAGGTTCGAGTCGCCATTCCACCAAACCATTTTTAATTAAATTGTTTACTCATAGATTAAGGCTTATTTGTAGGGATGGGCTGGCGGTGGCCTAGGATGGGAAGAACGTCAGCTTGGTGTTAATCTGAATGACTGAAATCAGTTGATGTTTGACTGTCCCCCTAGCTAATGAGGTTTTCCAGGTTTCTGTTATTCCAGGACTGAATGGTGGTTAGGGCCTACCAAGCTAATTTCTTGAGGCACAAATGCGGCCCGTGAAATAATAAAATGCCGCCCCCTATCCACACAAGTCTCAGACTTTGACTAATCCTTGTGATTGGAATGAGGGGTAGAGATATTATTATTATTCTTATTGTCGTCTACAAAGCTCTGAAAGAGACAGCTAAAATCAAATTATTTCTATTTCTAATATTCTGAGTTTTAACTCAGAATTTTAAAATTGTGACCTTAAACTCGGAATTTTGAAGTAGGAATAATTTTGTTTTTGGTGTCCCTTCCAGAGCTTCCTACCAATTCTGTATTTAAAATTATAAATACATGTCAACCTCAATTATCGCGTTCTTTTATAGTATCATGTATCCCGTGTTATTAAAAATATTATTTTAAGTAACATTAAATTCTGGGAGGATAATTTATTAAACTTACATTAAAATAATAAATATTAAATCATATTTCCTTACCTTACCAAGGCAAAACAACAACAGCAACTTTGGTTTCAAAAGAATTAGGATTTGATGTCGTTGAATTTAATGCGTCTGACACAAGGAGCAAGAGGTTATTGCATGAAGAGGTCTCTCAATTATTGAGCACAAACACTATCGCAGGATTTGCAGCAGGTGAGAGTAATAATTGCAACATTTTCTTTTTAAAGATTTCTGTTTATATTATTTATTTTCAGGCAAAAAGACTACTGATAAAAAGAGAGTTTTATTGATGGACGAGGTAGATGGTATGGCGGGAAATGAAGACCGAGGAGGAATCCAAGAACTTATAAATCTTATTAAAACTTCAAGTATTCCCATTATTTGCATGTGTAATGACAGAAACCATCAAAAGATGAGATCTTTAGTTAACTATTGTTTCGATTTGAGGTTTAATAAACCTCGTGCAGAACAAATCAGGGTAAGAGCTTAAGGCGGGTATAAATACATTTATATATTATTACCATGCATCTTTTAGGGGGCTATGATGTCGATATGCTTCAAGGAAGGCATTAATATAAGTCCTAATGCTCTATCAGAAATTATACAAGGCACAGGCTGTGATATCCGTCAAACACTAAATCACTTGTCAATGTGGTCGGCTGCAGATAAAAATTTGTCTATTGAAACTGTAGAGAAGGAAGCAAAAGCAGCTAAGAAAGATACAGTTCTAGGTCCGTGGGAGGTTATAAGGATGGTTTTCTCTAAGGAGGAGCAAAAAAATATGAGTTTGTTGGATAAATCCAGATTATTCTTTTATGATTATAGTATAGGTCCTCTTTTTGTCCAAGAGAATTATTTGAATGTGACTCCAAGTTGTGATAGGTAAATCCTGGTTTTTTATAATAATAGTTTATTATAATTTATATTTTCTCTTGTATAATACCCCGTCTGTATAATATAGAATAGAGTAATTAATTTTCATTATTAATGAAATTGCTCACTTGAAACCCACAAAATACCCATCATTAGAAATATAAGAACATATTTGGCATGACATGATATAAGATGAAGTTATGACGAATATATACACTATATTCTTGGCTGTGTATTTTAAAAATAAAACAGTTCATATTCACACATTATGGTTTTAAGAATGTGAATTTATTAAAAAACTCAACTTTTAAAATATACATGGAAGCCAATTTGTTGTAAAATTATATCATTTTTCTTTTTTGGAGGATCTTGTATTTTCTTTGAATGACAATGTATCTCTTAGTTTAATTTTTTGACTAAGTAGCTAAATAAATGCGTAGACAGGTAAAAAGTCAATAAATAATAACAAAAATATATTACTAAATGATTTTGTATAAATTATATTGACAATTTTTTTTTTAGCAAAGATTTCATAAAAAGAGCGGCACTTACTGCAGATGCCATCAGCACTGGAGATTTAATTGATTCGAGAATTAGAAGCGCAAATAATTGGGCATTACTAGAAACCCAGGCTATATTCTCATCCATTTTACCAGGATTTTATATGTCTGGTAACATAACCAAAAGAATAAATTTCCCTTCATGGCTGGGTAAAAATTCTTCTGCTAACAAAAATAAGAGAATGCTCTGTGAATTACATGCTCACACAAGAACCAGCACATCTGGCAACAAATTAGCATTAAAATTGGACTATTTGGTACCATTAAGAAATGCCATTATAACTCCTTTGAAAAAATATGGTACAGACGGCGTCCGTCAGGCTATAGAAGTTATGAAATCGTATCATTTGTTACGTGAGGATTTAAATAATTTAATCGAGCTGTGTCAGTGGAAGGACATGAAAAATCCATTTAATGATATAGATGCAAAAGTAAGAATTTCAAATTGGTAGACATAGCCATATGAAGTTTTTCTTTTTAGGTAAAATCTGCTTTTACTAGAATGTATAATAAGGAAGCTCCCCTTTTGTCATTTGCTGCTAGTGCAAACATATCGAAGAAGAAAGCAGTTGCTGCGGAATCTAATCCGTTAAACGAAGAGGAACTGATGGAATCTGATGATCAGGACGAAGATGACTTAACTACAGATGCCATGATTAAGGTTTGTAGAGAACGAGTCATTTTTTGTGCAAAATATGCCACTTGTAAAGAAAACCTATTAGCTTCTATTATTTTCAGGTTACAACTAAAACTGACGCAAAAAAGAAAAAAGATAGATCTAAAGCCTCATCGAGTAAGGCAAAAGAAAGTTCTAAAACCAGTAAAGGAAAAAGGAAGACAAATAAATAAACTCTTTAGTCATTACTGTCTTATTATTTTATTAAAAGAATATTTAAGTATGGAATAAATATATTTTGTTTATGTATAAACCTATTGAAGTATTTTTACTCTCATGTCATCTACCCAAAAAATGTATATACATCACAAGCTATTATTGTATCTATTTTATTATTTTTTTTTAATTATTGATCAAACAGCATTTATATATACCCATGTTTGATCAATAATTTGTTAGAAATTGTATTTTTGTGAATCAGTTTTTATAATAAAACCTATTTTAGAAGTGGGTTATTCTATTTTACATCAAACAGTGTATTTTTTTTCTGAAGAGATAAATTTTACAATGTTTTTTCATCAGAAAGTGATCTTCATCTGGAACAAAATTAGGAAGTCGGTTGTACATAAACTTTTAAAACGTAATGCTTGTTCAATTACCTGTAAGCAGTCAAGAACAATTTCCATAGAATAGTTTAGGGAAAATATATCAAGATGGGCAATACTGAGAGTAATGTTACTAGTGGTGTTAAGAAACAAGCAGGTGCTTCTATGCAACCTATTTATAAGTTATGCGATCTAAAAGGTACTAATCTAATATACCTTTAATAGTCTAAATTTTATATCTTATTTCTAAAAGCACCATTTTTATTAACTTGATAAACAGCAATAATTAAGTGCTAAAATTGTGCAAAATTAGTATGGAAGTCGCATCATTTCTGATCTATCTATAATAAAAAAGAAAAAGGTTACCGATATAATCAATAACTTTTAGGTGGTGGATTACTCGTTGAACTAATGAAAAGAGCAACTCAAAATAAACAGTTTGCAGAAATAGACCACGCAATAAAAACAAAAGTACTGTATTGTAGTTTTTCGAATATGCGTCTACATTGCTTCGTTCTAGGTAGAGCAGTTCTTATATAATAAAGGAGCTGGCAGGTATATAGCTATTTCAGATTTAGTTCTTCTCAGGAATAAAGAAAGGGCAAGGCATAAACTTGTAAGTTTAACTTTTAATTATGTTACATAAAATAAATAAATCATTTTGTGTAGTTACCTCCTTTAAAAGCAATGGAAAACCCTGATGAATATGAGATTAATGATGAAGGTCCTGAAATAACTGAAGAAGAGTATAAAAAGAGTAAGTAGGACAAAGTGCAGTTCAAGGTTTTTTAAATTGTGTATAAATTAAAATATATTTCTGTTTCACGGTATATAGTGTGTTTAGTGGGTCAAATAATTCATTAAAGAAGTAGGATTATTGTTTTAAGGTAGATGATCCGACAGATAAATTTACATATCTGTATGGAGCTGCAGCTATTTAACGGAGGCAATGATGCTATGCACCTATAGGAGTCATATGTATGTGTACAATGCAGTCACATAGAAAAATGGTTTTTATCTATAGAATACCCCTGAAATTGAAGCATTAAGCCAATAAAATTACCATATCAGAAAAATGCAGAATCCTAATATACGTCGCAGGCAAATTAGAGCAAAAATGTCTTGTTTTTGATATGTACAGCACGTGTACACAGGTTATCCAAGCCTGTTATTATGGCATCTTAGATACAAGATACAATGATGCACTTGAATCGACTCGCTAAACATGCGCATGGTGCATACTTATGTAAAAAAATTGATAAATTTGAAAATTAATGTGCAGGAATCTGTAAATCGCTCAAAAGTAATTTACTTGATATATTCTTATTTAACTACCTGAGCAAATTTTAAAAGTTTTTAAAAAATTACGTCTCAGACTTCTGCCACTTCTGGCACCTATATAAAAAGCAAAACCTGGCACAGCTGTCTGTATCTAAAGTGTATGTATTTGAAATATGATGAAACACATTGTATCTCACAGAACTGAGGGATATTCATTATTTTACAGATTATTTTTGCTTCAAAATTTAATATGAAGCATTATCTTATTTAACTATAAATAATTGTAGATCCTCATCTCTACAGACATGTGTGTTGGAAATTAAAAGATAGAGGAGCAGTAGGAGAGACAATATTGCATCTGTGTCTACTTAATGCCACTTCATTACATGCTGATATTGCCAAGCGTTTACTAAGATTCTACCCAAAACTGATAAATGATATCTATATTTCCGACGAATACTATGGTATATAAAATTAACAAATCGCCAAATGCAGAGACTTAATGTATAAGTCTCTGCCAAATGATAAATGTTATATCTGGAAGTTTTTTTTAGGAGAAAATGTTCTACATATAGCAATTGTAAATGAAGACCCCTCCATGGTAAGATTTCTCCTAGATGCTAATGTCAACTTCCAGGAGCGATGTTTTGGCAATTTTATGTGCCCTGAAGACCAAAAGTCTTCAAGGACAGACGCTCTGGATCATGAGTGGGTTAATGTATATCCAGAGACAAACTATGACGGGTAATTAGTATAATTATCGTAACTTCCTCAACATAAAGTAAAGAGTTTATATATTTTATTTATAGGTATGTTTACTGGGGAGAGTATCCTTTAACTTTTGCAGCATGTTTAGGACAAGAAGAATGTTTCAGATTGATATTATCTAGAGGAGCCGATCCAGATGCACAAGATACTAATGGCAATACGGTTTTACATTTACTAGTTATATATCAAAAGCTAGTAAGTTTAATGATAAATATTAAATATATTATTTATCATAAATTTAATGATAACCATAAAAAAAGTTTTACAGTATTAAGGCACAATAAAAATTTAAGCTGGAACATATTTTACAAGAAAATAATTTCCTATTTTATAATTTTTAGGAATTTTTTGATACAGCTTATGAAGTTGGCGCAAGCTTATCTATTAGAAATGTTTTAAATCTAACACCATTAACTTTAGCTGCAAAGTTAGCTAGAATTGATATGTTTTTTCACATTTTGAACCTAGAAAGGGAAATATATTGGCAAATAGGTAATAAGTGTATTGAAAGAAGTCAGTTATTTACAAATTTTATATTTTAGGGAGTATAACATGTGCAGCTTATCCTCTATCACAAATAGATACCATTGACATAGAGACTGGTCACATTAGTAAAACCTCTGCTTTAAATTTGGTAGTATTTGGTGTAAGTATAAGAAACACTAATATATGTTTTATCTAATGTGATATTATGTATCATTTGCTGTGATATGTTTTAGGACAAAGATGAACATTTGGAACTTATGGATGGAGTATTGATTGACTTATTAAATGCCAAGTGGAATACATTTGTAAAATTCAAATTTTATCGTCAGTTCTTTACATTTGCTTTCTACTTTTTAATATCCCTTGTAGCATTCACTTTAAGACCAGGACCACCAGTCAACAATGCTAAAGCTGCAAATAGTACAAATATCACAGTTTCACATGCAGCCAATAAGACAAACTTAAAGAATAGCTCTGTAGAAAACTTAAATTCGTTAAACATCACACATGCTACAATTAATGCAGGTAATGCTATCTAAATCTAACTAAAGAAATCACCAAATGTTAAAATCTATTACCTCCAGATAATTTCAATATTTTTTGTATTATGAACTGCTCCCGTATAATTATTCTACCTCTGATATGTGATAAGAATGTATCTATTCAATAAATTTTTTAATTGTATTATTGATATTTATCTTCGTTAGGAAATGATGGTAGTGATGATGAATATGATATGGAAGAGTGGTGGGACAGTTTACAAGAGGAATGTCGATTAATGCAGCTCGAGATGCCTGAAGCAAAAATCAGATTTGCCAGTGAAATAGCCATGACAATTGGAGCTTTTTTATATCTAGCAGCTGCTATTCGTGAGGCTAGATTTTTGGGAACAAGGATGTTTTTTGAAAACCTGGTTAGTGCAAATTAGTTTTATTAAATTAGAATAAAAAATATAAGATTGAATATAGGTGTAGTAAAATGCACATATTCACATCCTTGAGAAGTGAAACTAGACTAGAAGGAGAATGTTTTGAAATATATTCGTAGCTTTAAAATGCATTCTGATCTTGCTTTAAAACATTATGATCTTAGGAGATGTACAATTTCCAGTAGATCAAGAAAAATAATTTTTTGTTATACAAATTTTTTCTGTAGATCCAATTTATCCTCCCTTTATGATGTAAAAATAATACTAAACAATAAAATAATCATTAAAGTCCTGTTTAATTATGTTCTTTATGTAAGGAGTTGAGTACAAAATAATATGAAATTATTAAATCCTGTAGATTAAAAATATGAACCTGATATATTTTTGTCAAAAATGTTCTGCTCTTCATCGCAATTTTATTTTTAAAAACCTTCAAACAGGCATCAGGTAAATACTTACTAGGGCAGTCATATTATATAACAGCTCCTGACATCTAGCTTTTTGTTAAATAATCAGATCTCGATTCGCCTTTAACGAATAATTGTGATTGGAATGAAGAGAAGCGGGAAGCTACTACTGCAAGGCAGCTTTTTAAATTGTTGCATTATACAACTTCTTATATAATTACTACACTACTATTATCTTTATAGGTTCTCTGAAGTATCTTGAGACCCTTGTATTAAACGTATAGTTCAACGTATAGTTTCTTCTTCTCTTAGGATGTTAGGTTTTGTGATAAGGCAAGGTCGTGATTTCCTCGGTAATGATGTACTGTTCAGGTTATTTTATGCATATGTCCGCTCCAAGTTAGAGTATTGTTCACTTGTTTGGAATCCTATGTATAATGTTCATATCAATCTCATCGAGTCGGTTCAAAAAAGGTTTTTATAATTCCTCACGTTTCGTTCAGACAGAAGATATCCTGCAAGAGGCTGCGACTATAAACTTTTGTTAACTCGTTTTAATTTTGACTCACTACAATTTAGAAGATACTTCCACAGTCTGAAATTTTTACACGCACTCTTGCATAACCATATTGACTGTCCTGATATATTAAGCCAGTTAAATTTTCTAGCAGTTAGATCAGCCAGTCGTGCTCCACTAACATTTTATTGTTCTGCTGTCGACACTAATCTTGGATTAAAGTCTCCCATTAGCGTTATGACACGTAGCTATAATGGCATTTGTAACTCCTGTGATGTCTTTAACTGTAATGTAAAAAGTTTACATAATGTTTTTAGAAGCGTTAGTCAACTTTAAATTTTGATACTTTAATTAAATCGAATTTGAGCACTTACTTATATATACATGTTGTTTTTTTTGTTGTGGTTTAAGTCACACTGTAGGTTTGCATACACGTATTTTTTTTTTTCACTTTTGATCTTTTCATGTTCTTTTATATTATACTTTGTTCTGTAATTGGTGTTTACACTGTTGGACAAATAAAATTATTATTATTATTATTATTATTATTATTATTATTAAAGCAAATATTTGTAACATTTAGCGCAATATTATGATGTCTTAATTTGTTTAATTTTAGAGGACCTCTCCATCTCGAGTAATGTTCTTGTTTTCCTGCATTTTGATGCTTATTATACCCTGGCTAAGACTTGCTTGTCAAGATGAAATGGAGGATACTGTAGCGGTTATGGTCATGTTAACAACTGCCCCATACTTTTTATTCTTTTGCAGGTAAAATTTACCTAGTTATGAAATATATTTGGAATATTTTCTCTCAATTCTTGGAAACGTCTAAAATTGATTTAATTTGTTTCTAGAGGCTTCAAAACTGTAGGCCCTTTTGTTGTCATGATATACAGAATGGTTATGGGTGACCTTATCAGATTTGCTTCCATTTATTTAGTATTTGTGATGGGATTCTCTCAATGTAAACATTAAAAAAATGTACGTATTTCATTATACATTCATTTTTTTTTATAGCTTATTATATAATATTTCTATCATTTGACAATCCCTTAACACCTGAAGATGTAGATGATTCTGCAACAAATCCCATGTCAACACCAATAGAGTCGATTATGGCCATGTTTCTAATGTCGATGACTAATTTTGGAGATTATTATGATGCCTTTGCAAGAACAGAACACGAATATGAGGCTAAGGTAAATTTTTTGTCACACAAGTAATAACTTAATTGTAACAATTATTTGACTTACCGTTTCAGATTCTTTTTGTTATATTTATGGCAATTGTGGCGATCCTTCTTATCAACATGTTAATTGCCATGATGGGAAATACTTATCAAAAAATCGCTGAAACTCGAAATGAATGGCAGAGACAGGTATTAATTTGTTTTAAATATATGTTCTTAGTAGTGACTGCATTAAAGGCATTTTGTTTCTATAGTGGGCAAGGATAGTCCTAGTAGTAGAGCGAGGGGTAAGTCCTCCTGAAAGGTTGAAGCAGTTAATGGTATATTCTCAGCCCATGTCTGATGGAAAAAGAGCTTTAGTTTTGCGCTTAAATCAATCGGTAAGAATAATTAGTCTTCAGGTTAGTAGTTGTATTGCTTTCCCATGTTTTAGGATGAGGATAAAGAGGAAATGAAAGAGATTTTGGAAATGAAACGGAGACATGAGAGACATATAAAAAAAAGAAAAGAAAAACTTCAACCAAACTCTAATATAATTGCACCAGTTCCATCACAGACAAAATTAATGTAGTGTCAATCAAATGATGAAAATTAGGCAACTATATATAATCCAAAATATTTATGTTAAATTATTTACCCACATCTAATAAATATTAATAAGCTCTCATGGTATTAAATATTTTTTAATCTTTCCTTACCATATCTTATATTAACTAACTATAATTATTAATTTACACTCACATGCCAAAAAAAAACGCAACAAGTTAATATTTTTGGTAAAATTTGAGGTTTCATAATTTTTTTTATTTTTAGTTGATTTTTCATAATTTTTTTAGCAAACTGTAGATAAAAAGACATATCAACTTGCCTTGCGCATCATAGATTACATAGATTTTGCACATCTCTTTTGTAAAATGCACAAAACAGGTAAAATGCTGACGTTTTAGAGAGATTTTGAACCACTTAAATTTAGCACATCGTTAATATGCGCATGCGCAGTGCCTAAAAGAGTATCATTTTTGGCACTGCGCATGCGCAGAATAACGATAACGACGTGCTAGAATTTAAGGGGTTCAAAAACTCTATTCTGAGCATGCGCAGTTCCAAAAAGACTATAATTTTTGGCACTGCGCATACTCAGTATTACCATAACAAAAAAATGTTATTGTCTATGAACATTGCAATATAGTTAATGGTTAACTAATTCCTATTCACAAATCACATAGGTAACTCAGGTAACTCTTTGATAAACGAAAAGGTGAAACCCTCGTGAAACCAAATATATCGTGACCATAGACATTATAAAAATTTTTATAATAGAGAGTTTTTGAACCCCTTAAATTTTAGCACATCGTTATCGTTATTCTGCGCGTGCGCAGTGCCAAAAATAGTATCATTTTCGGCACTGCGCATGCTCAGAATAACCATAACGATAACGTAAATTTTAAGGGGTTCAAAAACTCCCTAATAGGGAGTTTTTGAACCCCTTAAAACTCCCTAATAGGGTTTTTTTGAGTTATGGTTATGGTTATTCTGAGCATGCGCAGTGCCGAGAATGATACTATTTTTGGCACTGCGCATGCGCAGAATAACGATAACGACGTGCATCACATCTTAAATAGAGAGTTTTTGAACCCCTTAAAATTTACGTTATCGTTATGGTTATGGTTATTCTGAGCATGCGCAGTGCCGAAAATGATACTATTTTTGGCACTGCGCATGCGCAGAATAACGATAACGATAACGACGTGCTAGAATTTAAGGGGTTCAAAAACTCTCTATTGTTGAATTTACGAAAGCGCGTTATGATGAAAATATCTCGTTTTTTGAGAATGACTCATTTTCCCCATTTTAAATTAGTGGCAACCCTGGTGATAGTAATTAAATTAATCAATGTTTATTCTTATTCTGTGGTTATGATCCTATGATCTGTGCCTATTACTGCCTATGACATAGTATAAAGATAAAGAGAAATATACTCTGCCTCTTATAGATATTCTGTGCTCTGCCTATGATCAGAGGTTAGATTAGAATAATAGTTGTTAATAGGTATGTTAATTCAAAAAAGTTGGGTTTAATATTAATCTGAAATTATTTGGGGTTTTTAAATAATTAGCTTTAATTTTTCCGTGTGTATGTGGAATGAAATGTCTGAACATGGAGCAGTATTGCAAACTTACAATCAAGAATTAGTAAAATGTAAATTTTAAAATTTTTAACACCAGCACATACGTTTTGTTTCTAATCAATACATCCCAATTTTAGGTTTGGAAGATTTAAAATTTAAGAGAAACGAAATAGTGGACGTAATATATAAGGAAGAAGCTGAAAAAGTAGTGTTAGAAAAAAATTTTGAAGCCTTGAGGAATAGATTAGCACTGCTGAATAAAAGTTTAGAGCATCATAAAAGTATGTATGAAAGCTACGATAAAACTATAAAGGACACTGAAAGTGGATTTAAGAAGGTATGAAGAATACTAGATGATACACAAATGAAAGCAAAATTCAGCTTCTTTTTTTAGATCTTGGAAAGCAGTCAAACCCTTTTGCATTTAGCTCAGCAAGAAGCTAATAAGTTAGATTGCAATAGTAATACAAATCCAAAACAGGAAATTTTCGTACAGTACAATAATGATAACATTAATAATTATTAATTACTAGCCTGTTAATAAGTTTTCTATATTTTTTATTAAATAAAATGCAAATATCCTGCCAATTTTTTATTTCAACAATACTTTTAAATTGTAATATACATAAATACTTAACTTCATAACACATTGGAGAATATGAGATTCATTGCATCAATTATTATTTCACCTAGGCGTTTCCTAAACTTTTTTGTTCTGTCCATATTACTAATAACTCTTCTGGATTGTTATATCCATGAGAAGCTATGGTATATTTGAAATCAAATTTGTTGTATTCCTTTTTGTAAAAGTAAAACTCGTCACAGTGTAGAGGTTCAATCTTTGCTTTATATGCTAGTAAGCCAACATAAATATCATCAAATCTAAAATGCTGAGTATAGAAACTAGAGTAATACATATCTCTTAATGCAGATTTTGATAAAATGTAGGCACCCGCAGTTACATAAGGTGGCCACATATGATAAGGATATTCTTTTAGGGGAACATACCATTTACTGAAGTAATGCCTATGAGGAGCCGATTTAAATGCATAACCAGAATACAATTTTACATCATTTTGCAGTTCAAAGTTCATAAACTGAAGCGGTCTTCTATTATATCTAAATAACATGTTCACATTTGCTATAGGTTCTCTAAGGTACAGAGGATATTTTGTTGGGTAGCGAACAAACCTCAAAACATTTTTAGTGGAAACATAGTAATCATCATCGACAAACATATAAAATTTTGCATTAGGACAAAACTTCATAGTCCACTGCATGCCCATCATAGTCTTGAAAGTGTTATTATAATATGTATCGTAAAAATTAGCTTGGATAATATCATGAAACCTGTGAGATTCTTCATTGATCGATTGTTGTAAACTTTCGGATTCTCTTGATCCAACCAAAAAAACAGTTCTTATTTCCACATCAGAAAATCTATGCTCGTATCCCCAAGTACTACGTATGGCTATTCTACGATCAAAGTTTTCTGGAGATGTTTTAATCAAATAAACCAGTCTTAAATTTTGAACACCCATACATTTTTGGCTGCAATTCTTATAGTACTGAAAATCGTATGAGTTTATTGGTTTCACATCTGGTGTAACGTTGTTTTTCAATTTTTGTACGAGCACTTCAATATCGCCATCATATGGGTAGTGAAAACCATCATAAAAATTACTTTCGAAGGCGTGGTGGAATGCTCCAAATATATATAATACCGATGTAATTACTACTAAAACAAAAAAAACGCGTTTAATTATTTTACGGCTTGGGTAAAACATTTCTGGTAGACGATCATATTCCACATTTGAAGGTAGTCACAATGAAGCATTTTTTAATTCAATTAAAAATGAAGTAACAGTTAAATCGTATAAAAACATACAAAAAGGATAACAAGTAAACAAAAAATTTACTAGAACAGATTGATTATGGTTATCATCAGAAAATACAAAACAAATCTGTGTCTGATACTGACATGTGATAGCTGTGATCTGTGATAGCACAGAATAGTGTGATAGTCTCATATATATAATACTACTATATCGCGGGTAGAGGCCCAAAAATTCCGAAAACAACACGGCGCCGACATACAATCTCTATCCTTATCGAGAGTACCTTAGTCAAATATGCGCATGCGCATGAATTTCGCGACATCCAATAAGCATGCAGCATAAATACTGCATCTTTGTCTACCGACTTCTTTTAAAAAAAGTTGAAAGTTGGGAAGTCTGTCCATATATATAATACTACTATATCGCGTATTTCCTATGTTAGCCCATAAGCGGTTTCTCCGAAAACATCAAAGGACACAAGATATAGTGCTATACGGTTCCAGAGACCCTTTGTTCGATTTGCGCATGCGCAGATTTTGTCAATATCCATGGTTACGGAAACTGACACATTGCTTATAGGTTGACAGACTTTCCAACTTTCAATTTTTTTTAAAAGAAGTCGGTAGACAGAGATGCAGTATTTATGCTGCATGCTTATTGGAAGTGGCGAAATTCGTGCGCATGCGCATATTTGACTAAGGTACTCTCGATAAGGATAGAGATTGTATGTCGGCGCCGTGTTGTTTTCGGAATTTTTGGGCCTCTACCCGCGATATAGTAGTATTATATATATGAGTCTGTCAGCCTATAAACAGTGTGTCAGCCTCCGTAACCATGGAGATGGTGCATGCGCAAATCGAACAAAGGGTCTCTGGAACAGTATAGCACTATATCTTTTGTCCTTTAATGTTTTCGGAGACACCGCTTATGGGCTAACCATATATATAATACTACTATATCGCGGGTAGAGGCCCAAAAATTCCGAAAACAACACGGCGCCGACATACAATCTCTATCCTTATCGAGAGTACCTTAGTCACATATGCGCATGCGCACGAATTTCGCGACATCCAATAAGCATGCAGCATAAATCTGCATCTCTGTCTACCGACTTCTTTTAAAAAAAGTTGAAAGTTGGGAAGTCTGTCAGCCTATAAACAGTGTGTTAGCTTCCGTAACCATGGATATTGCGCATGCGCAAATCGAACAAAGGGTCTCTGGAACAGTATAGCACTATATCTTTTGTCCTTTGATGTTTTCGGAGACACCGCTTATGGGCTAACATAGGAAATACGCGATATAGTAGTATTATATATATGGGGCTAACATAGGAAATACGCGATATAGTAGTATTATATATATGGATAGTCTGATAACCACAGAATAGACTGATAACCATAGATAAATAGTTCTGATAACCCAAGAACACTGTACCACAGCATTTAAAACAAGTTTATAGCTGTGCTGTACTGCACAGAATATCTATACGCGATTCTTGCTAAGCAATATGCTACCTACTGGCGGCACGCACAACTAACGCATGGGGTATTGGTTCAGTTTTGCGTATGTATGTCTATTGTGAATTTTGAAATATCCGTCGTTATATTAGTTAATTGCTTTGATTAGATATGAATCATTATTGTTGTCAGCGTCATTGTTCCTCTTGTACAAAGAAAAACCCCGAGATCAGTTTCATACTTTTCCAAAAGCGGGAAAATCTGGAGCTATCGCGGAAACTATAAGTTGAGCATTACAGAGTTACAGGAGACAAGTATGGATAAAGAAGCTAAAGAGCGCAGAGTAGAAAGTGTGCTCTTTACCTTTCTCTAAGGATGACTATTTCCATAAAGGTATGTATGCCGTATGCCCAATAAAGAATTTGACATATTTTGAGGTTAAGTTTCATTTTCAGATTGAACGCTCGAAAAATATTGAAATCTATTTTAATTTTATATCACTACTTACCCCTTTCAAAATAGTTTTACAAGCTTTTTACCTGGTTTTAAGTTCTCGACAACAAATCTTTGATGAATAAAATTTTATACGTCAGTGTCAGTGAACGTAGGTTAGTATACGTTACTGCCATTTTGGCGCTTCGATCTTAAAATCAATCGCGTATTAGGTAATTCCTATTAAGTTCGGACCACAGATTATAAAGAGATTGTTCGGAATGTTCGGACTCCTTCTCTTTATACTTCATGGTATGTTCATGGTGTTGTCATGCAGAAACTTCCTTTTTTTTGTGGAACATTAATTGTTTAAAATTTAAGGATTTTGATTAGTTCAAATCAGACCACTAAATTATTGGAATTCTTTAATTAAGTGGTTGAGCCACTATATTATAGTATAGATATAGATCGACGAGGGATATCCTCTATATCTCTGGGATGGATACATTCACGCCTGATACCAAAGAAAATAGTGATAGGCAACTATATAGAAATATGTTTATTTGAACATGAACTTAAATAATTATTTTAAATATTAATAAAAATAATGATTAATATAATGGGTTTTACATACTAGGAAAAGTTATTACAAAAATATATTACAAGTAATGTAAGTATTTAACAAGATGCATGAAGGCGAAGGCACCATAAGTAGATTAATTCCTAGACAAATTAACCTGATTAATTACAATCATAGATAAAGCTGTGGATAAAGCCATTACAAGTCCTATATAACTATTTGTCTATGATTACAAGAAGGGAGAAGGAAGAAGGCATATATATAATAGTACTATATCGCGAGTAGAGGCCCAAAAATTCCGAAAACAACACGGCGCCGACATACAATCTCTATCCTTATCGAGAGTACCTTAGTCAAATATGCGCATGCGCACGAATTTCGCGACATCCAATAAGCATGCAGCATAAATACTGCATCTCAGTCTACCGACTTCTTTTAAAAAAAAGTTGAAAATTGGAAAGTCTGTCAACCTATAAACAATGTGTCAGCTTCCGTAACCATGGATATCGACAAAATCTGCGCATGCGCAAATCGAACAAAGGGTCAGGAATATAGCACTATATCTTTTGTTCTTTAATGTTTTCGGAGAAACCGCTTATGGGCTAACATAGGAAATACGCGATATAGTAGTATTATATATATATGGAAGAAGGCAAGGCACATCATTTAAAATATTATTAGTGACTTTAGTTTGACAATTGCTGTGCTGCCATCTAATTGCCAGACAGGGAGTTAGGAATTTTTCCCTCTGGCCCTCTGGGTGGTTGTATTTATTGTTAATATATTCTGTGTAGATCTGATTTGTTTTACTGGTTACAGTGCAATAACATAAAACAGAACTATCAATTGCAGATGGTTTATTTGTAATTTTATCCATTAATTTTTAATTTGGTTGTGCGAGTAAACTTTGACCATTAATAGTTTACGAACTTCGCAAAATATGCAATGTATTCGGCCATGTTTACCGTATTGAAAGTAGGCTGTGTGTTTATTTGTACTTTTTGAGTGAAAACTTATCTTTGTGGTTCTGAAAAGTGTCCGGGGGTTTTTCGGGATAACTATGGACACTACTGACAGAGGTAAGTAATACATTTGTTAATTTTACAGATAAAATGTGTAATGTCACAAACCGAAAGGGCAATGGCAAAGTCAGGGTCGACCTATTTGGTTCAGTGACCGCATTTTCCAACAAA
This sequence comes from Pogonocherus hispidulus, assembly GCA_963924545.1. Classification (NCBI taxonomy): domain Eukaryota; kingdom Metazoa; phylum Arthropoda; class Insecta; order Coleoptera; family Cerambycidae; genus Pogonocherus; species Pogonocherus hispidulus. The sequence goes on from OZ004694.1 coordinate 140,771, forward strand.
TCTAGACCAGGGGCCCTTTAAATGAAAATTATCTATCCAGTCTGACTGAATATTTTGTTATGTATATTATCCATCGTTATTATAAGGCATGCAAAATGGAGCATATTTTGCTATTATAAAGCTAGGTTTCTTTCAGCTAGATGGGTATTGAAATTTTATTTCATATACATTTTTTTGTTTTTATTTAAAGAAGATCACTGATCAGATTCGTGTTCTTAATGTAATTTCAGGTTTTTATTTTGTATAATGAATTAAAAATACATGCATACAAGTTACATAAAAATTCTTATAATAGCCAGAAATTATTTTTATTGTAGGTATATTATATTATATAGCATAAAGGAAATAAATTCCTTTATGTAGAATAGATACCTAACTGCACAGAGTGGTAACTGTATGCTGAGTATAGACCATTTGTGTTGAGATCAGCGCTGCCTAGATAAATTTTAACGGAGTTTGTTAAAACGGAACGGAGTAAATCTAAATCTAGGAGGTGCTGGTTGAGACGTTTGCAATTTCATCTCTGATGCGACAGGTGTCGCTAGCACATAACATTTATGTGGTCGCTATAGTAAGTCTAGTCTACGCAACGTCGTACGTCACATACCAAAGTTTAAACTTTGCACATACCTACTAGGTATGTGACTTATTTTTATTTCAAATCAAATGCGAGTTATTTTGATTTCAAATTCCTTCATGCAGACTCTTGAATTTTGCGAAAAAGTCATCCAAGTCCACAGAGGGGTGGAACATTTTTTTTAAATGTGCTGCCCTAGTTAAAAAAGTGCGCTGGAAACGGTGGTAACATTCAAATTGAGATAACTCCAAAATTTCATCCCCCGCTCTCCCTCGGGGGTGGCACCAGGGCTTGAAATTTTAAAGGATCGTAGGTTACCCTTACCCTCCATAGACACCGTGTACCGAATTTCAACGTTCTGCGTTTAGCCGTTTCGGAGATATGGTCAAAATTCCTTCATAATTTCCTCTTACACGGTGGTGCTATGAAAATTGGGATATTTTCAAAATTTCGTCCCCTTCTCTCCCTGAGGGGTGGCGCCTGGGGTTGAAATTTTACACGATCGTAGGTTGCCCTCCATAGAGGCTGTATATCAAATCCCAATGTTCTGTGTTTACTCTTTTCCGAGATATGGCCCTCGCTACCCCTCCCCTCCGGGGGGTTGCGCCGGGATTTGAAATTTTTGTATGTGGTCCTGGGTAAAAAAAACGCTAGAAACCAGAGTAACATGAAAATTTTAGAGGATTGAAAGGAAAATTTCAATGTCCTGTGTTTAGTCGTTTCCAAACTATGGCTCCCGCTCTCGCTCGGGGGGGGGGGGGGGGCACCGGGGGTTGAAAATTTGTAGGATCAGAGGCCATTCTGAATTGAGACTGACATAGCAAATTTCAATTTACAATATACATTGTACTTTGTAGTTTCAGAAATATGGCCAAAATCCCCTTAACCAGCGTATTTCCATTGCTTTGATTGTTATGTTGATTTGCTTCTTATTCTTAATAATTGTGAATCCATGTTTCATCAATACTTTAGAAACACGATCTAAAAAAAGTTTCTAAGTTAAATCTAACTTTCGAAGTAGACAAATAGATAATACAAATCATGCATTTGGGGATACATTTCTACGGAAGCGTAGAAGGGCCAACTAATTAAAAATATTTTTTTCCTTTAAATTCCGAGATAAAAATCAGAATTCTGAGATAAAAGTCGGAATTCTGAGATAAAAGTCAGAATTATGTTAATTCCGAGATAAAAGTCGGAATTCTGAGATAAAAGTCAGAATTCCGAGATAAAACTCGGAATTCTGAGATAAAAGTCGGAATTATGTTAATTCCGAGATAAAAGTCAGAATTCCGAGATAAAAGTCAGAATTCTGAGATAAAAGTCGGAATTATGATAATTCCGAGATAAAAGTCGGAATTATATTAATTCCGGTTGGTTATACTATGCCACAGCAAATGTATGCTGTGACTACGCTCTATAATATAATGTTTTGTGATGCTAATTAACATTGCCAAGCCGCAGGTTAGCTAATCCGTTACCAAAGGGCTACCTCATAGTTTATTATTCCATTAGGTATCACAGTTTATCAAATTATAGGTGCAGACAGATTATTAATAAAATGGTAATTTTCTATACAGTGTGGTTACTTTGAAAGTGTACACCATTGGGATGTTTTGAATCAGAAGAGCCTACAGGGTTGCTTATATGTATTACACAAAAGTTGTGCATTTTCAGTCAATTCTAAAATATGAAAACAAACTGATGATACATAGGTATTTATTTTTATAGGAATTAAGCCAAAAAAAAAAAAATTGGCCAAGAGACATAATAATCTATTATTCCATAAAATAGGTGTCAAAAATCATTTTCATATTTTTATATGACACACTCTGTAAATTTTTATGTTATTGTATAATTAAAAAGTACTCTAATCTCTAATAGAATAGCGTGTATCGGCATTATCATATACAATCAAGGATATTTATTATCACAATTTAAAAAAGATATTAAGGTCTTAGGTAATTAGAAGTAAGATCATGCCCAAACTAGAGAGCTAAGAGAAATATAGATGTAGGTGGTAGAATGGTAGAATTACAACTATTGGACAAATGAAAAACAGATACGAAGTTAATAAGATCGTGATAAATAACAGTGTTATTGATTTCCCGACCATATAGTTCAATATTACCTACTTAGGGTTTCAGTCAGAGTCCAGCTACAACTTATGCCTGTAATTTTTTAAACGGAACCCTATATATTTTTATATTTTTGAAATATGTATATAATTCTGATTCCAAATAAACTTATAGGGTAATATGATCTAATATTGACAGGTTGATTTACAATATCAGACAAGAATGCCACGTCACAAAGATTTGTTAATTTCCGACTTTTATCTCAGAATTCTGACTTATCTCGGAATTAACATAATTCCGACTTTTATCTCAGAATTCCGAGTTTTATCTCGGAATTCTGACTTTTATCTCAGAATTCCGACTTTTATCTCAGAATTAACATAATTCTGACTTTTATCTCAGAATTCCGACTTTTATCTCAGAATTCTGATTTTTATCTCGGAATTTAAAGGAAAAAAATATTTTTAATTAGTTGGCCCTTCTACGCTTCCGTACGTACATTTCTGGTAATCGCATTCCGTTTTGTTTATGGGAAAGTTCAATGACTATTTAGCAATATACCACCTGATGTACGAGTATTAATAATTATTTTCAAAATTGTAAATTGTGATTATTTCTTCACTTGTGTTGCAATATTTAGTTAGTGTAAAGTTGACATTTTTCGAATGTTAGTAGTCATTGTTAGTAATTTTGGGAGTTTTCTATACATATAATTTAATCGCCACTTTGCCCATCCTATCAGCAATAAAATTCTACGCTTTTCTACCAGCCTCGGCTTAAACCGTGCGTGAGTATAGCAAGAGGCAGAAAAGAGGGTGTGTGTTTTTAGTCTACAGCGAAACCTTGACACGCAAGCCAGGACGTGCCAAGGTCAAGGTCAGCGACGACCAAGTCGATACTGCAACTGGGTCAGATGCGCTTCGAGTATGCAAACGGGCTCGCCGCAATCCACTAGAAACTAGGAATGGGTCCTTTTATTTTGCTGCCTTTGTACAGAGTGTTTTGTGATGCAGGATAATGCCACAGAAGAAATAATACCATGTCAGATTATCTCGCACAGTATTCCGGTATTCGCATGAGATAAAGGGTTCACATTATGTCTAATCGCCATGAGAACTGCTGTTGTGTTCGTCTCATACATACCATATAGAATGTAATAATTGCAAATTCGGACTTGCGAAATTCCTATTATGTCGTGTTGCCTGTTAGACAGAAGTTCTTTGAGTATTCAAACTGTCCAAAGGTGGATCTGAATATTTTAAGAAAATTTAATGTTGGTGGCAAACCGTTGAATGCCAAAAATGTTCTTACTTCATTTTCTTTCAATATATGACCATAATCATTAAAGGTACATACCTACCATCAATTTTAAAATATAATAATAGGATGCTTAAATTATTGCATTTAAATGCTGTGTCACTGTCAGTAATCTAAACAAACTTCGAAAGATGTGAAATAATTTAAGAGGTGAAGGTATTTATTGTGGAATTATTTAGATATTTTACTTTTATTTGAATATATATGTTTTATATATATAAGTATTTTATATTTGTATATTTTCAGTGGAAAAATTCCTAATTCAATGAGGAATCATGTCTTAATATTAGCCAGTAGTACAGGAGACGTCTTCATTGTTTCATGAATCTTAACAGACTGGATAACCTAGAAAAGTCGGGGAATTTAAATTCTCTAGTTACAGAGAATTCTAAAGAAGTTATTAAAAGTTACAGGTTACAGGATGTACCCACTTTCTGTTATCACCCGGTATATATATGGTTTAGATATATATGCATTTTGTGTTTTTCAATCATTAAAATTTAGATTATTTATATATCTTCTTGCGAATTCGAAAACCAGAATATCCAGAAAATCTATTTTTACTTCAGGGTTTTTTTATAAATGTTTATTATTAGACATAAAGCATCAAGCATCCTAATCAATAATCAAATAATCATGTATATTAAGTATATCAGTAAGTATAGTTTTTCTTCTCAACGTAACAACCCAAGAATAATTGACAAGTAGTTAGTAGGTAGGTATATAACTTATCCTTCCACATCAGAAGTTCTCTACAAAAAAAAACGGGTTCTTCTTGCGACTTGCGACTTGTACGAAAACTTGGATATTCTCGATGTCGACATGTAAGTGCGAATGCTTCTGTTTTCGACCTTGATTGACTGAACATGTTATTACCCGTTAGATAGTACTATCCGATATTAGCTAATAACGTTGATTATTGCAATCACATTGCACGGTATTGCATGAAATTATTATCTAGATCACTATGCGTAACTAGCGGCACATTCAATGTCTATACAAAATGACTGCTTTGATTAAAGATTATTTTGTACGGTGAATAGTAAAAGCACTCTGATACTATTCATGAGTCACTTTCTATAATTGTAGCCACAGACTATAATTTCAATACAAATGTAGGTAATGATTGGGAAATCCATAAATTGATTTGATTATTTAATCCCATCTTACAAAATGTCAACTATTTCTGAGATCCACTTTTGACCTTACAGTTTTGAGGTATTATTAATCGAGGTATAGGCAAATAAAAATTAATACTCAAATAGTACCCGATAATACTCAAATACTTACAATCAAAATACGTTAATAAGTTATTATCTATACTGCTTGCCGTAAATAAACCTTAGACAACTTTGTCTGGATGCAATATTTAAATAATATATGACATTTAACAAGGCGATATACATACATTATAATAATTTTAATAAATTTGGATTTACATGCATATTATACAAAAAATCGATTATGTAAAGCGTTTTAAGTGAGACATTTACCTTGAAGCGTAGGAAGTGTTTGATAATTAAAATCATATCAATACCATACTGGTATTTTAATATCAGTGATGTCGAAAAATATCACAAACACGTTATTTTGCATGACATAAAAATAAAATTCTGATGATAAATAAAAATAACGGCACAATAGTAGTACTCGAGTATTATAGTGATATACCTAACCTGTGATAAGAGTTTTATGTTGATTTCAAAAAATAATTAAAACGTATATTATTATTGCAGGTATCAGTGGATGTAGTTAGTACCCACATATATAATAATAAAAATAATAATACTAACATAATAATATATCTACCCCTCATTCTAATCACAAGGACATTATGTATATCTCAAGAAAAAAGTTATGCTCAGCGCCTAGTATGGCTATAATTAAAGTTATAAATTAGATGTAACTCAATTTTCTCAATAATCCTACACCAACAATTATTCCATCCCAATCTGAATCAACTAATTAATTACTTACAAGCAATAAATAAGTTACACAACCAAACAAATATTCATTTTGATTCAAGAGAGCAGTGCCTGAGCGTGTTTGCAATTCGATATAAACCCCAACGCCGGTGATATTGGAAGCGGCGTCGTTGCGACGTTTCCAGCGACGGCTGTGTCCTTGGATATTCCAAGGCTGCGTCCTCGCTGATGCTGCTCTATAAAGTAGGTTACAGCTTTGCGAGCTGTTTTAAAAATGTGTTGAAACACGAGGCATTTGCAACCATTTTCAAACCTTTAGTAGAGTAGGGAAGTAAATATTAATTTTATTATGTTAAATTTTAGACTTTCAATTTATTTAAATGAATACCTAGGTATATGTTTTAAATTCAAATTTAAATATGCATTTTTGTGTCAGGAGGAAACAATAAAGAACGAAGTCTCAGCAGATTTGCATAAAATCTACACTACCGTGAATTTACCTAAAACAATAAGTGCAAATCTCACTTTTAATATCCACTTATCTTACGAAATATTGAATTGGTAATCTTTTTGGATAATTTTTTCAATAGCTTCCGAGTATGTTATCGAAAACGCAAGGAGCTTCACGTTTACAAGATATTAACTTGTTTTTTGTTTATTTGACCACCCTGTATTTTATTGTTATATTCAATATACAACAGTGATCAGATCAACCATAATTTTAAGGAATATATCTTTTTTAATCAGTTCTTCTTTTAATAAGAGTTCCATAGTTTAAAAGCCACATTTTTTTCCATCCATCCAATTTTTCACTCTTATTGTCTACAAAGGATAACTTTCTTATCTTTTATCCTGAGAAATAACTACCATTTGATTTTTTTCGTAATTGTGGAATTGCAAAACTGTAATCGAAAAACTAATTGAACCAATGCCTTCATCAACGAGATATTACTCGTACAGTTATTTTTAATTTTTAGTAAACGGCAGACCGCGTATTTTATATTGCACCCTTAAGAATCAGTTTTGAATTCAATTATGTTCAGAAATAAAATAAATATAAATCGGTTCAGAAGTAAAATATGTAGTTCAAACTACCTAGTTCAAATTAAAAATTTTCCGAAGACAATTGCTAAACTAACTTTGAACTAGTGTAGTAATTACTTTATTTCTGAACCAATTTAAATGAACCCATCGTTAATTAGCTACTCTCCAAAATAGAGCAATAAAATACAGGTTATTCCGTTAATTTTTCTACTGCTGAATGGGAATCTACGAAAAAAATATGAAAAAAGTATATAAATATACGTTTAAAAAATATTAAATTTATATTATGTAAATAACAAATGTAAAAAAATTGAACAACCAACTGATATGTGGCGTGATTTTATTATTATTTTGAAATTATTTTTAACAATCTTATTAGAATAAGACGTTTTATTGTAAAATTTGTCGTCTATATGACTGTTACCATATTTGCAATTGCAATGAAATGAAACGCTTCCATACTTTTTTAACGAACAAAAAATGGTGTGTGCGGCTTCTTGGACATTTTATATTAGCCAGATATGCCGCATATCGATTTATTTTAGTCTAGCCCGCGGTCTAGCCGTCTCTACATAACGATTCGCAGGATAACGATAATAAAGGAATCTCTTTTGTTTCTATTTCTGTCCCTGTGTGATTTGTTTTATTCATTATCATTACTATGGAGTCCTGCTAGTAGTACTCACATGAAGAGAAGATGTAGGTAGACATGTTACTACTACTGTAATACTATCTGTACTACCAAAGTCTATACATATAGAATATATGTAAACATTGGTACTACTAACTGAATACCTAAATAAGGATTTTGTCACTCAACGATATAACACAATTTTAAAAATGCAAATAATACAGAAAATGTGAACCAGAATAGGTGTTTGGCCTTAGAATAGGAAGGGAATAACTACGTGCATTATTAGAACAATTTTGACGTAACATACGCTTAAAATTTTCGACATTTTCTTCATTTTTATTTTAAAAGGTGGTGATTACAGTGTAGTGTGTCACGCATCTACTTGCGTGATTTATATTAATAATTAATAAAAAAACAGCACAATTTATAGATAATTCAACAACGAGAGAATAGCCATGATAAATCATTAGCCACACACACTGCACTGCACTGCACATAGTTGACTAAAATGGTGTATCGTGTATGACATACCTAATACAAAAGAATTAACTTTTTTACTCGTTTGTAATTGGAACATTTGATTTCGTCTCACGTTGCGACTACGGATAAATATCCATTTCTTCGTTTTTGTTACATAACATATTATTTATGCAGATATTAGAGCTATATATAAGAGCAGTGGGTTAGAGAAATGATGATTTTTTGCCCTTTTTGTGATTTGCCGTAAGAAGCAAGAAAGTCTTCATGATAGACTGCCCTTATGGTGTTCTCTTTTGAGAACACATCTCTTATTGTAAGAGATAGGTAAATGCATCAAACCCTTGTACTCGTGTTTGAATATCCTATTCACAGTGTTGCATTTTGAAGATCTAAGATACTTATAAGTTGATTAAAATAAATAGTTTTTTACTATTTTACTGGTTTGTCGGCTATTTAGGAAACTAATAAATTTATTGAAGTTCCTTATGCCGGTGCGGACTATAAATGGTAAATTAGTCACACATTTTTATTATTAATAATATGAAACTAAAACAAGTTGCAATCAGTTTAATGTTTTATTTCTTGGGTTCGTGTTTTCATTTTAAATATTGCTAAATCTAGGTCAGAACCTACGCCAACTATTTCATAACATTTGCATAGTTTTTCGTGATGTTATAATGAATTTAGTTCACGTGCATTATTTTATATTCTAAATAAGAAAATATAAATTCCGAATTTTAATTCGCCTTTGTAAAAGCGAGCATGCAAGAGATTTTGTTTAATTTCAACTATAAACATGAATTAAATCGTTAGTTGACTTTTCAAAGATAAAAATTGTATCAATGGTATTTTATAATATTACAAGAATTACATAATATTATGTGTATATGTATATATTACAATAATGGCACAGTGGTTGGCTGTTAAAATAGAATTTATTTTTTCAATGAAAATAAAAAATAGAGGACTTTCAGGCAGGTCATGGACAAATATCCTGGGATAGAGGATGATCCCAGGATCCTAGGATATTTGTCCATGTATCTGGTTGAAAGACTTCTTTTTTTTTTTGTTTTTCGTTGAAGAAATAAATTCTTCTATAACTTGTTTTGAAGTTGAAGTATGATTATATTGTAATCTATTTTTATATTAACTGTTGCATAGAGTTTATCATTTTTTCTCACTACTTTATCGGGCACCATGATGCACGATGAAAAAGACAGGAAAAATAAACTTCTTGATTTAACTAATTAGCTTAGAACTGATATAGGATCATACTAAAGTGTTAATATATAAATTATTTCCAGACATTCAACTATTGAAAATCATCATTAAAAAATTTAGAAAAATATACACAACTTTTGTATTTACCTTTTTTTTTTTTTTTCATAAAGAAACATTAACAGTGGTAAGATAGTGGAGAAGCATTTTCTGTTTCAAATTATATACCCTACCAATCTGGCGGCAAGCATTTTACATGCCATGTGTTTGCAAATAGCTTGATTAAGATTATTTGGCAATGCCCTTGAGAAGCTCCAAGGGCACACGTTTAGTGCAGTTTGCAGCGGGTCTTTTCCAGGAACTATGCCTGAAACGTTTTAAAATAACCTTGTGCACTTCCGCCAGCCACTAATTTCGAAACAAGAGATTACACGTGCACTCGTCTTAACTTATAGAGTGTGTCAAATAGTTCCAAAAATATGATCCAAACAAATTAACATAAATGTGACAAATGCAAGCTATAAAACGTTATAAGGACACGTTTTATTTAATCGATGTTTGATACTCAGGACCTAAGACTGAAGGGGCTCGTTTATATTTTAATCAAGTGCCATTATAGTTTAGTCATACAATGTGGACCAAAGTAGTGTCTCCCGCTAAAAGTTTAATCAGGCAAACTATACAGATAACAAAATGAGAAGAGATAACAAGTGTGTGCGAAGTTCTCGACAGAAAGTCAACTAAAGCGTATAATACAGGGTGTTAGTTAAACATGCGGCAAAAATTCAAGAGGTTATTCCTTGGACTATTCTAAGGATATTTTATCCTTTGATGATTTTTGAAAAAGCGCTTTGTTGCGAAGATATAGGGCGAAAAATATTTTCAACAAATCCAATTTTGGTATTTTTCACATTATTAATGTAGGTGAAATAAAAGTATGGCGTACCACACTGGACGTATCAAGTAAAAGACATGTAAGAAAAAGGAGTTGTTTTTTCTTACCAACAACCCGTAATACTTCGGAGTGATTATTTTGTATGTTTTTGTATGTTGTGTTTTTGTAGTTTGTTTGTGTCGCATTTGTTAAGATTGATTGACGTTTGGCTAGTTGACGTGTAAACGGTTGTTAGTGAAGTCCTCTATCATGGCTCGCTATATGAATGCCGAGATGGCTGACATGCATTGAAGCTAGGCGACTGTACATTGAACGATTTCCTAACCACATTGCTCCCGATTGAAAAATCTGTCAAAGTATTCATCAACGTCTTCGAGAAAGGGGAACATTGAAGCGAAGTGGAGGACCTGGAAGGCCAAGGACTGTAAGAACGGTAGACGTAGAAGACAATGTGCTGGACCTGATAGAAGAAGACCCAGGTACTTCTACGCGAAGAATTGCAAATACTTTGAATGTAAGTAATTGGACTGTTTGGAAAATTCTGAGAAATAAAATTTGTTGTACCCATACCACATTCAACGCGTTCAGGCACTTCTTCCTGCGGATTTTGCTCCACGTATTGCATTTTGTCAATGGCTTTTGCACACATTGGTCGAAATCCCTCAACTACTTACGCTGATTCTTTTTACCGATGAAGCCAGTGGAAGCCAGATGAAGCCAGTAGAAGATGTGGACGATTTAAGAGATCGGATAATTGCTGGGTGTAACTCAATAAGAAACGACCCTGGCGTTTTTGAAACAGTTCGGGAGTCTATGAGGAGAAGATTGGATAGTTGCATCCGAGCTGAAGGTAGCAATTTTGAACAATTCGTGTAGCTTCAGAAATGTTACATGTAATTTTTAGTAATAAATTGTTATTTGTTGAAAATTTTTTTCGCCCTATATCTTCGCAACAAAGCGTTTTTTCAAAAATCATCAAAGGATAAAATATCCTTAGAATAGTCCGAAGGAATAACCTCTTGAATTTTTGCCGCATGTTTAACTAACACTACATTCAATCCTTCCATTTTTGACAGCATCGGTCTAGTTGAGGGCAAATTAAATACGTGCTACGCAAGTTTACGATGTATAGAAATTATCATATTTATTATATCATGCACATGCGCGGAATATGCTCATTCATGTCCCAAGGTTACCTGTACCCTATACAGGTGTGAGTAATATAATAATAATTGTCCCTTTAGTTGTTTATAGTGTATGCATCAGGGACAGGATTGCGCACCACAACTCCCTTCGTTTATTATGCTCCCTTTATTGTTTTTAAAGATCGTAATGGTGAAGACCAAATTTTAAAGACTGAATCGATTATATTATATGCAATCAGTGAATATTTAAAAGGTATGGTAAGTCCAAATTAGTTTCTTGAATAAACCAATTTTTGGCCCAACATATTCTGTTTCGTACTATTTTGTGAACTTATATTGCAAACATTATTAATTATATGAAACAGAAATTGTTATACTTAACGATAACTATTTACGATGCACTTACCTACAACTGCGGAATTTTGAAATATTTGGCGAATGCGCTAGGTGTGATATCGTAATTTCCCTAGAAAATGTGGAAAGATATTTTAAAGAAATAAACTATCATTTTGAACATTATTCATTCATAATAGAATGATAGGTTCCAAACACGCACTAGGATGTGGCGGAACTCCAAACAGGTGAATCAGAGGACGCCGACGACGGTTTGGCTAATGTTTTCGTGGCCGTGGGCAGCTTAGGCAGGCCAGCCCCAGACGCTCCGCGACTCGCGAATCGCTAACACGAATCGAGCAGGCGTTGTTTTGCCGCTCCGCTGCCAGCCACATGTATTTTGTTTATGGACTGATGAGCTTTGATCCATTTCGTGCTGAAAATCCGAATAGTGAGTTTCGCGGAAAAGCCATTCTGGGAAACCTGATGTAGTGCCAGACGGGCAGAAAAAAGTGATAACGAACTTTGTATGATTAACATCGGCAAAAGCGGATGAGATTGTATAGTCAACGATACATCTAATGTTTTGTGGACACAATAAATATTTGCAGTCGTTAAAAGCGTTTATTCAAGCTTACAAATCGAGTAAATAGGTTCTGTTGTGTCCCGGTAAAATACGGTGTTTGTGTTATTTTTATGTGTATGTACGATAAGTCAGTATTGATAAAATTTATCTGTGTTGTTGCAATTTTTGCAGTTTGTTTTTGTTTTGACGGGTAATATTGTATTGTTAACCAAAGGTTTGGAAGTTGATTTCGTTGTGATATTTTTGTGCATTGGTCTGTGATAATTTGTGAGCGAAAGATGATGAAGAAGGAAAAGCCAATGATGTCTGTCACTGCTATAATCCAAGGGGCGCAGGCACAGCACTGGGGCCGGACCCTGGCAGGATTCGGGGGCTCACACGTTCCTCTAGGTAATGATGCTAATTATAGGTACATCATCATACATCATAGCTTAGGATTTATTAATGATTATTTAAAATAATGTGTAAGGTACCTATACCTATACTTTTTTTTTGTTGCCTATAATTTCTGATATATTGGAAAACCAAAATAAAATAGTGTATTAGTTAAGAGTACTGTACGTAAAAAGATTCAGTAGGTATTACGAAGAAGCAAAATTGTGTAATTAAACTAAACGAGTTTTCTTCGTGTAGACCTTTTTTAAATTGTTTTCTATACTTTTAATGTTTATTTTGAAATATATTTTTTTAATCAAATCTGCATGATTTTTTAAACATATACCTACAAATTGATGGTATAGATATGTATATAGGTACTTTAAGTGGCGATTTCAGATGTTTATTGGGATTGTTAAGGGATTTTTTCTATTTAGCTTAAGACATAGGTAAGGTAGGTACATAAATAAATTTAAAGAAAAGTTAATATAGTAATTATTTTTTTTAATATTTAATATACCGTAACCTAACAAAACGTATAAGTATAATTAAAAAACTACAAATAGAAACGTTTCGATATCTTCTATATTTATTTTGATTCTCATTTTTTTTTTAAATCAGCTCCATGGGTACCTAACCTATTTATTTATTTGTTGTTCGATCGAAAACATTCTTGAAAGTTTTGCTTGGTTTTGTAAGGGCTTGTCAGTGGCGTGGTTAGTTATTTTTTTATTAGAGGATTTTCGAGAAAATAGGTAACTTCATTTTTGTCTTGCGGGCGTTACTTATATTCCAATTTATCATTTTCGAAATTGGCAAAATTTTCACTTGTATAATACCACTAGAGGTCAAATTATAGAGGAAATTTTTTAGAGCTCAAGAATATTTTAAAAATTATCCAGAGGCATTAGACGAGGGATAATAATAATAATAAAGAAAAACATTTATTGATATCACTACTAATTTTCTGACAGTATTCGTGAGCTAGAAAAAAATTCCAGGTATAATTTGATTTCGAGTGGTATTCTGTAAGAAAATTTCACAACAAAATGGGTTTACAATAGAAAAAAGCTATTTTCAATATTTATTGTATTTACTTCGTAGTAGTTAAACGTGGTTAAATATAAAAGGCTTTGATTTACGTTAAATGTCAAATACGAGAAAAATAAGTCAGTTGTAGTTGGCAATTGCTGTGAATATGACGTTTGCAGTTTAGTTTAAAACAAATGATTGCTATATATTGGTAGTATAGTGAGAAACACACCGTAGTGCCCTCTTTGGGTCTCGATGAATGATGTGGCGACTCCTATGGAGATGCCAAAGTCATCCAATGCCAATCGGGGGACATTGTCCATGGAGTGGCTGTTTTCGGCATCTCCTTCAAATAAATGGCTATCGTGAATATACAAGAAAATTTCTTTTGTCTAACTACAGATTAATCGACCTCTAGTCTAACCCAAATCTGTTTCTGTTTAGAGCCCCTTATATAGCGCTAAATTTATTTCTCTTCTTTCCAAAAGGCGGCTTTAATAAGCGGCTGGAAAAAGTGCTTCTGTCTAACACCAAATCTAACACATTAACTTAATAAATCTACCTACATGTTAACTCATTCCACAAATAATTGGAAACGTTAATTTTTCAATATTTTTTTTTAGTGATACCTTCAGTAATACACACAATGTGATGTTAAATGTTTGAAATATAACAGTGTGGTTCAAATTAGATGCAATAACATTGGTATCTTAAAAACCGTTTGAGATAGAGACTAGGTTAAATTGGGTCAAATTTGCGTAATCTGGTGACCAATATAATATCTATGCCTCAAAAAATCAAGAAAAAATGAAATCATGATTACTTTTTGAGATTTTTGAAAATTTGTTTGTGTAAAATTTGTTTGAAGAACTATTGAAATAAAAATGACGCTTTCTCATAGCAAGTTTCCATAGCATAGCATTTAAGAAATTCTGTAGGTTGGTATCTATAATAATTAACAAATCACTGTTGGTAAGTAATTATGATGATGGTGTTATGGTACCTTAAAGTAATATATACCTTCTTCACCAAATCTTTAAGCTAGTTTCGATTTCTCGGAAAAAGTACGTTAAACATTCTGGAATACTTATGATGGATTATTCGTGGCATGAACTTTGAATGCAATTAATTTCCCAAACCTCTATAAATAAGTATTACCTTCAAGAATTAATTGATATCACGGGTGTGAAGATATCCACATCCACAGATTTCGGTAGGACTATAATCGATAAAGTCGTGGTCACAAGATAAATTCTTGAAATAACGAAAATATCACTCAACCATCAACTGTTTAGTTTCAGGGTGGTTATAAATCATAAAATTAAATAACTGGTTAGTATCACATCACTTATCAGGTACCAGGTGGTAAGATGGGGATGAATTGAAAAAAAGAGGTTAAAATTGCATAAAAAAATAATAGCAAGTCCAAATGAAGATGTAGAGTTTTTATTTCACCACAGATCGATAGAGAATCAAAAAATACATTGGCCAGTACCATTGGCTTTATTTGTCAGGCCGTCCAAGGGGATGAAAAGGGGTTCAAATTAAATAAAAAAATTATAGCAAGTCCCAATGAAGCTGTAGAGTTTTTATTTCGCCACAGATCGATAGAGAATCAAAAAATACATTGGCCAGTACCATTGGCTTTATTTGTCAGGCCGTCCAAGGGGATGAAAAGGGGTTCAATTTAATAAAAAAAATAATAGCAGGTCCAAATGAAGATGTAGAGTTTTTATTCCACCACAGATCGATAGAGAATCAAAAAATATATTGGCCAGTACCATTGGCTTTATTTGTCAGGCCGTCCAAGGGGATGAAAAGGGGTTCCAATTTAATAAAAAAATAATAGCAAGTCCAAATGAAGATGTAGAGTTTTTATTCCACCACAGATCGATAGAGAATCAAAAAATATATTGGCCAGTACCATTGGCTTTATTTGTCAGGCCGTCCAAGGGGATGAAAAGGGGTTCCAATTTAATAAAAAAATAATAGCAAGTCCAAATGAAGATGTAGAGTTTTTATTCCACCACAGATCGATAGAGAATTAAAAAATACATAGGCCAGTACCATTGGATTTATTTGTCAGGCCGTCCAAGGGGATGAAAAGTGGTTCAAATTAAATAAAAAAATTATAGCAAGTCCAAATGAAGATGTAGAGTTTTTATTCCACCACAGATCGATAGAGAATTAAAAAATACATAGGCCAGTACCATTGGATTTATTTGTCAGGCCGTCCAAGGGGATGAAAAGAGGATCAAATTAAATAAAAAAATTATAGCAAGTCCAAATGAAGCTGTAGAGTTTTTATTTCACCACAGATCGATAGAGAATCAAAAAATACATTGGCCAGTACCATTGGCTTTATTTGTCAGGCCGTCCAAGGGGATGAAAAGGGGTTCAAATTAAATAAAAAAATTATAGCAAGTCCCAATGAAGCTGTAGAGTTTTTATTTCGCCACAGATCGATAGAGAATCAAAAAATACATTGGCCAGTACCATTGGCTTTATTTGTCAGGCCGTCCAAGGGGATGAAAAGGGGTTCCAATTTAATAAAAAAAATAATAGCAGGTCCAAATGAAGATGTAGAGTTTTTATTCCACCACAGATCGATAGAGAATCAAAAAATATATTGGCCAGTACCATTGGCTTTATTTGTCAGGCCGTCCAAGGGGATGAAAAGGGGTTCCAATTTAATAAAAAAATAATAGCAAGTCCAAATGAAGATGTAGAGTTTTTATTCCACCACAGATCGATAGAGAATCAAAAAATATATTGGCCAGTACCATTGGCTTTATTTGTCAGGCCGTCCAAGGGGATGAAAAGGGGTTCCAATTTAATAAAAAAATAATAGCAAGTCCAAATGAAGATGTAGAGTTTTTATTCCACCACAGATCGATAGAGAATTAAAAAATACATAGGCCAGTACCATTGGATTTATTTGTCAGGCCGTCCAAGGGGATGAAAAGAGGATCAAATTAAATAAAAAAATTATAGCAAGTCCAAATGAAGCTGTAGAGTTTTTATTTCACCACAGATCGATAGAGAATCAAAAAATACATTGGCCAGTACCATTGGCTTTATTTGTCAGGCCGTCCAAGGGGATGAAAAGGGGTTCAAATTAAATAAAAAAATTATAGCAAGTCCCAATGAAGCTGTAGAGTTTTTATTTCGCCACAGATCGATAGAGAATCAAAAAATACATTGGCCAGTACCATTGGCTTTATTTGTCAGGCCGTCCAAGGGGATGAAAAGGGGTTCCAATTTAATAAAAAAAATAATAGCAAGTCCAAATGAAGATGTAGAGTTTTTGTTGCACCACAGATCGATAGAGAATTAAAAAATACATTGGGCAGTACCATTGGCTTTATTTGTCAGGCCGTCCAAGGGGATGAAAAGGGGTTCCAATTTAATAAAAAAATTATAGCAAGTCCAAATGAAGATGTAGAGTTTTTATTCCACCACATATCGATAGAGAATTAAAAAATACATTGGGCAGTACCATTGGCTTTATTTGTCAGGCCGTCCAAGGGGATGAAAAGGGGTTCCAATTTAATAAAAATATTATAGCAAGTCCAAATGAAGCTGTAGAGTTTTTATTTCGCCACAGATCGATAGAGAATTAAAAAATACATAGGCCAGTACCATTGGATTTATTTGTCAGGCCGTCCAAGGGGATGAAAAGGGGTTCAAATTAAATAAAAAAATTATAGCAAGTCCAAATGAAGATGTAGAGTTTTTATTCCACCACAGATCGATAGAGAATTAAAAAATACATAGGCCAGTACCATTGGATTTATTTGTCAGGCCGTCCAATAGGATGAAAAGGGGTTCCAATTTAATAAAAAAATAATAGCAAGTCCAAATGAAGATGTAGAGTTTTTATTCCACCACAGATCGATAGAGAATTAAAAAATACATTGGCCAGTACCATTGGATTTATTTGTCAGGCCGTCCAAGGGGATGAAAAGGGGTTCCAATTTAATAAAAAAATAATAGCAAGTCCAAATGAAGATGTAGAGTTTTTATTCCACCACAGATCGATAGAGAATTAAAAAATACATAGGCCAGTACCATTGGGTTTATTTGTCAGGCCGTCCAAGGGGATGAAAAGGGGTTCAAATTAAATAAAAAAATTATAGCAAGTCCAAATGAAGATGTAGAGTTTTTATTCCACCACAGATCGATAGAGAATTAAATAATACATTGGGCAGTACCATTGGCTTTATTTGTCAGGCCGTCCAAGGGGATGAAAAGGGGTTCCAATTTAATAAAAAAATTATAGCAAGTCCAAATGAAGATGTAGAGTTTTTATTCCACCACATATCGATAGAGAATTAAAAAATACATTGGGCAGTACCATTGGCTTTATTTGTCAGGCCGTCCAAGGGGATGAAAAGGGGTTCCAATTTAATAAAAATATTATAGCAAGTCCAAATGAAGCTGTAGAGTTTTTATTTCGCCACAGATCGATAGAGAATTAAAAAATACATAGGCCAGTACCATTGGATTTATTTGTCAGGCCGTCCAAGGGGATGAAAAGGGGTTCAAATTAAATAAAAAAATTATAGCAAGTCCAAATGAAGATGTAGAGTTTTTATTCCACCACAGATCGATAGAGAATTAAAAAATACATAGGCCAGTACCATTGGATTTATTTGTCAGGCCGTCTATGGGGATGAAATGGGGTTAAAACTGTTTAAAAAAATACTAGGAAGTCCAAATTATTTGTCAGACCAATACGATATAAGGTAAAAATAGTATAGAAGCGGGAAGCTTGTTTCCAATTAAAGCCGCTTTCATGTCGCTAATAATTGAACATGTGGAAAAAGGCGGATTTCTGAGTTACAAAAGAATAATTATTACTTAGGACACAAGATGCAGAGAACCTAGTCCACATTTATTATTTTCTATCATAAAACAGGTTGGATGAAATTTTCTCTTGCACATAGAACAGGCCTCTGATTTGTCCCCGTCTGTATAACCGCATATAGGACATAGGTTTGTCATATCATCAGATGCTTTGATGAGCAGCAATTTAATTTGTGCTCTGTAACCTGTAATATCGATAGAATCGAGCAGAGATTTCTCTTTGACGATCTGAGATACAAAATAGATAATATAAACGCCACAGTTGTATGTGTCCATTTGTTGTATATGATCCACAAACTGTAGAGTCCAGGAGTCTATTAGTAGTCTTGTTCTTTTGTAGTTATTGTACGAATTAATAAATTTTAAAAATGTATTTAAATATAAACCACTAGTTTTTTTAGACCGACTGCCATTGGGGTCTATATATATAAATGACTGTTGGCCAAGGTCTGCGATAATAACACACCAGTGATTTCTGTTGATATGTACAGGTATGACTAAAATATTGTTTGTATCATAAAGTTCGAAATCAAGGTGAAATTCTTTTTCCAAATTGTCGATCAAATTGAATATAGCGTAAGTCTTTTCAACGGTAATCAATCTATAATTTTTGTTCAAAATTACATGCAAACTGCAGTTGATTACGAAATCGGTCAGCCATTGCGTCCCTGAAAGACTGTCAAAA
Organism: Pogonocherus hispidulus; assembly: GCA_963924545.1. Taxonomy (NCBI): domain Eukaryota; kingdom Metazoa; phylum Arthropoda; class Insecta; order Coleoptera; family Cerambycidae; genus Pogonocherus; species Pogonocherus hispidulus. The sequence goes on from OZ004694.1 coordinate 159,964, forward strand.
TCATTAATTTTTAGTTCTGGGCATAATGCCAGTTTTTTGTATGTACATACTAGGTAGTTGTTATAACTCACGCATTTTTGATAATAATTTTCGTGATATACCAATCCATTCGGCAATATGGTAAAGTTTTCATTTAGACAAGTGGTTCTTATCGACTGCTTCTTTAATACGTCTGTGCTGTAATTAGATGCACCAACGTTTTTCATATTATTCTTTGTTTTTAATGCACAGTAACGTTCAGTGTTTAGTCTTTTTAATGTGCGTTTCAAATGTGTTCCTTTGAAATTACTAGATCTTTGTGGCAGTTTTTGAGCCCACTGTTCTTGTGCGGTTAAATCCAAAATTGTTGGACTGATTCGGTCCTCGCATTCTCTGGGCACAATAATGCGCGTACAGTTACTTTTTGGTATATCTAGAGTAATTTCTTTGTGAATGGATAATACGTGTTTTCTAATTTCACGTAGGACTCTACTATATTTTTGATTACGTTGTCCGCTTAAAAACATTATTTTAAGCGGACAACGTAATCAAAAATGTAGTAGAGTCCTACGTGAAATTAGAAAACACGTATTATCCATTCACAAAGAAATTACTCTAGATATACCAAAAAGTAACTGTACGCGCATTATTGTGCCCAGAGAATGCGAGGACCGAATCAGTCCAACAATTTTGGATTTAACCGCACAAGAACAGTGGGCTCAAAGACTGCCACAAAAATCTAGTAATTTCAAAGGAACACATTTGAAACGCACATTAAAAAGACTAAACACTGAACGTTACTGTGCATTAAAAACAAAGAATAATATGAAAAACGTTGGTGCATCTAATCACAGCACAGACGTATTAAAGAAGCAGTCGATAAGAACCACTTGTCTAAATGAAAACTTTACCATATTGCCGAATGGATTGGTATATCACGAAAATTATTATCAAAAATGCGTGAGTTATAACAACTACCTAGTATGTACATACAAAAAACTGGCATTATGCCCAGAACTAAAAATTAATGATTTTGACAGTCTTTCAGGGACGCAATGGCTGACCGATTTCGTAATCAACTGCAGTTTGCATGTAATTTTGAACAAAAATTATAGATTGATTACCGTTGAAAAGACTTACGCTATATTCAATTTGATCGACAATTTGGAAAAAGAATTTCACCTTGATTTCGAACTTTATGATACAAACAATATTTTAGTCATATTTGTACATATCAACAGAAATCACTGGTGTGTTATTATCGCAGACCTTGGCCAACAGTCATTTATATATATAGACCCCAATGGCAGTCGGTCTAAAAAAACTAGTGGTTTATATTTAAATACATTTTTAAAATTTATTAATTCGTACAATAACTACAAAAGAACAAGACTACCAATAGACTCCTGGACTCTACAGTTTGTGGATCATATACAACAAATGGACACATACAACTGTGGCGTTTATATTATCTATTTTGTATCTCAGATCGTCAAAGAGAAATCTCTGCTCGATTCTATCGATATTACAGGTTACAGAGCACAAATTAAATTGCTGCTCATCAAAGCGTCTGATATGACAAACCTATGTCCTATATGCGGTTATACAGACGGGGACAAATCAGAGGCCTGTTCTATGTGCAAGAGAAAATTTCATCCAACCTGTTTTATGATAGAAAATAATAAATGTGGACTATGTTCTCTGCATCTTGTGTCCTAAGTAATAATTATTCTTTTGTAACTCAGAAATCCGCCTTTTTCCACATGTTCAATTATTAGCGACATGAAAGCGGCTTTAATTGGAAACAAGCTTCCCGCTTCTATACTATTTTTACCTTATATCGTATTGGTCTGACAAATAATTTGGACTTCCTAGTATTTTTTTAAACAGTTTTAACCCCATTTCATCCCCATAGACGGCCTGACAAATAAATCCAATGGTACTGGCCTATGTATTTTTTAATTCTCTATCGATCTGTGGTGGAATAAAAACTCTACATCTTCATTTGGACTTGCTATAATTTTTTTATTTAATTTGAACCCCTTTTCATCCCCTTGGACGGCCTGACAAATAAATCCAATGGTACTGGCCTATGTATTTTTTAATTCTCTATCGATCTGTGGCGAAATAAAAACTCTACAGCTTCATTTGGACTTGCTATAATATTTTTATTAAATTGGAACCCCTTTTCATCCCCTTGGACGGCCTGACAAATAAAGCCAATGGTACTGCCCAATGTATTTTTTAATTCTCTATCGATATGTGGTGGAATAAAAACTCTACATCTTCATTTGGACTTGCTATAATTTTTTTATTAAATTGGAACCCCTTTTCATCCCCTTGGACGGCCTGACAAATAAAGCCAATGGTACTGCCCAATGTATTTTTTAATTCTCTATCGATCTGTGGTGGAATAAAAACTCTACATCTTCATTTGGACTTGCTATAATTTTTTTATTTAATTTGAACCCCTTTTCATCCCCTTGGACGGCCTGACAAATAAATCCAATGGTACTGGCCTATGTATTTTTTAATTCTCTATCGATCTGTGGTGGAATAAAAACTCTACATCTTCATTTGGACTTGCTATTATTTTTTTATTAAATTGGAACCCCTTTTCATCCCCTTGGACGGCCTGACAAATAAATCCAATGGTACTGGCCTATGTATTTTTTAATTCTCTATCGATCTGTGGTGGAATAAAAACTCTACATCTTCATTTGGACTTGCTATTATTTTTTTATTAAATTGGAACCCCTTTTCATCCCCTTAGACGGCCTGACAAATAAAGCCAATGGTATTGGCCTATGTATTTTTTAATTCTCTATCGATCTGTGGTGAAATAAAAACTCTACAGCTTTGTTTGGACTTGCTATAATTTTTTTATTTAATTTGAACCCCTTTTCATCCCCTTGGACGGCCTGACAAATAAAGCCAATGGTACTGGCCAATATATTTTTTGATTCTCTATCGATCTGTGGTGCAACAAAAACTCTACATCTTCATTTGGACTTGCTATTATTTTTTTTATTAAATTGGAACCCCTTTTCATCCCCTTGGACGGCCTGACAAATAAAGCCAATGGTACTGGCCAATGTATTTTTTGATTCTCTATCGATCTGTGGCGAAATAAAAACTCTACAGCTTCATTGGGACTTGCTATAATTTTTTTATTTAATTTGAACCCCTTTTCATCCCCTTGGACGGCCTGACAAATAAAGCCAATGGTACTGGCCAATGTATTTTTTGATTCTCTATCGATCTGTGGTGAAATAAAAACTCTACAGCTTCATTTGGACTTGCTATAATTTTTTTATTTAATTTGATCCTCTTTTCATCCCCTTGGACGGCCTGACAAATAAATCCAATGGTACTGGCCTATGTATTTTTTAATTCTCTATCGATCTGTGGTGGAATAAAAACTCTACATCTTCATTTGGACTTGCTATAATTTTTTTATTTAATTTGAACCACTTTTCATCCCCTTGGACGGCCTGACAAATAAATCCAATGGTACTGGCCTATGTATTTTTTAATTCTCTATCGATCTGTGGTGGAATAAAAACTGTACATCTTCATTTGGACTTGCTATTATTTTTTTATTAAATTGGAACCCCTTTTCATCCCCTTGGACGGCCTGACAAATAAAGCCAATGGTACTGGCCAATATATTTTTTGATTCTCTATCGATCTGTGGTGGAATAAAAACTCTACATCTTCATTTGGACTTGCTATTATTTTTTTATTAAATTGGAACCCCTTTTCATCCCCTTGGACGGCCTGACAAATAAAGCCAATGGTACTGGCCAATATATTTTTTGATTCTCTATCGATCTGTGGTGGAATAAAAACTCTACATCTTCATTTGGACCTGCTATTATTTTTTTTATTAAATTGGAACCCCTTTTCATCCCCTTGGACGGCCTGACAAATAAAGCCAATGGTACTGGCCAATGTATTTTTTGATTCTCTATCGATCTGTGGCGAAATAAAAACTCTACAGCTTCATTGGGACTTGCTATAATTTTTTTATTTAATTTGAACCCCTTTTCATCCCCTTGGACGGCCTGACAAATAAAGCCAATGGTACTGGCCAATGTATTTTTTGATTCTCTATCGATCTGTGGTGGAATAAAAACTCTACATCTTCATTTGGACTTGCTATTATTTTTTTATGCAATTTTAACCTCTTTTTTTCAATTCATCCCCATCTTACCACCTGGTACCTGATAAGTGATGTGATACTAACCAGTTATTTAATTTTATGATTTATAACCACCCTGAAACTAAACAGTTGATGGTTGAGTGATATTTTCGTTATTTCAAGAATTTATCTTGTGACCACGACTTTATCGATTATAGTCCTACCGAAATCTGTGGATGTGGATATCTTCACACCCGTATTGATATCGTAATTATGTATTAATGTGTAAGTATTTGTTCGTTTATAAGATATGAATTCCTATATGGAACGGATTCCCAAATAAAAATCTGCTCAATTTGGAGACAAGGACGGGTTCATAGTAAGTAAAGTGTGTAACAGAGAAAAATAACGATGCATGGTGGCCGGAATTATCAATATCTATGGGTGGGAAAGGTGACATGGATCACAGAGGTCAGAGGTGTGGCCACAAAGGTGTCTGTAGGTGTGGCTCTCAACTACGTTCCCCCACTGAATAATGCAATTAGAAGAATTTTTCCACTACCTATTTTGTTGTCTATTTTCATTTAACTATCATGTACTAATATCTCGTGTCTTTGTTTTCAAATTGAACATATTTTTATTTGGGGACCTGTATACAGAGTAAGTAGGTGTTTACACGTCTTGACGATTCAGCTAAATATTACTAAACTAGCTCTATTCAGTTTTCTATTTTTATTTTCAGATACGTTTTTTGCTTAAAAACTCGTAGCAGAAATATACTTTATTTTTTTAATATTGTACCTGTGTATGTTATAATACTGATTTTAATATATTTTTTCTTTTATTTAAGGCTATCCCTGTACAAATGGTGAGTATTTGATGCTGATAAACATCTTGCTTCATTATGCTTAATACATGGGAGGAATATGCTTTAATCACCTAAATCAAAATGATCATAGGCTTATTACTATTAAGGTCAAATAAATTCATTAATCAAGTAATCATCTAAATATCTAAATGCACTTCAATTTTGACGGTTGTTGGTAATTGTTTATTTTTTATTACTTATCTGATTTTAATCAACTTTTTATATATCCAATTCATATAGCTATAGGTATATATGGATATTCTTCTGTATTCAAAACGAATGGATCGACGGGAAAGTAGGTTGCATTATTTTCATTTAACGTATAAAAATAAGGGTTGGTTTCTCTCTCCAAGTAAAAACAGTGTAAAAAAAATCTAAAAAGTTTGATGTAAGTAACAACTTTATTGCCAAACTGTGCTAATCTGTTTTTAAAAATTTAAATAATATAAAATGTAAAGATCATGCTTACGGTACTAGGTGCAAATATATTAACGTATATCAATAGTTGATATACGTGAGATATTATCACGGACAAGAAAAACATGAAAAGACAATAGGTCAAAGATTTATAGTTGCAAAGCATCAAAACTGTAAAATATTTTTCCAATGGACATAAGAAAAATTAAATATATAAATAATTATATAAAACTAAAGTCAGATCGTGGCTTCAACAAACACCGCGATTACTTGTGCATCAAATAATTGAGAAAAAATAATAGCCAGGAGAATAGCTGTTTTGGCTTGATTTGTTTTAGTCCTTATTTAATATAAGGCGTTGCAGATGGAGGATGATCTTAATGACATCTATAGGTACTATTCGTAGTTATTTGCCCAAAAAAATAATTGTTCTGTTTTTATGTTCGTTGTGTTGTAGTAGGTGGACGAACATATGAGTATGTAGTTATATCTATCACTTTATCAGCGCAGTTCTGTTGGTTCAGTTTTTCACTTAATTTGTACATTTTTTACTTTAGGATGCAGGGGAATTTAATTTTTTCTTAATTCAAGAACTTTGGTGTTATAAGATGGAGGGGTCGAATCTTATTATTATATACAGTGAAACGAATTGATAAACCTTAATTAATATAATCATTATAAATGGGGCATTGCGTTGTTCATTCTTAATATTATAAGTATATTATCTGTAAAACAAAAATATTGTGCTAGTATGCGTAAATGTGATAATCGTGTAATGGTGTGTGTATATATTGTGTATGTATATATTCACGTTTCTATGTGTGTGTGGTTATATGCTGTGCCTTTATGTTTTTAGTTTTATGTGGTATTTTAATGTGTTCTTTCGTATGCACCCGTATATTACAGATTATTTTTGTATACAGTGTTTGACGAGTACATGCTGTAGGTACTTGTCTTTTCTCTTGAAACAAAAGTAATACTTTTATCGAGGTTCTTTATTTGCTTACTTAAAATTATCTTATTGGTTTCTTGTATTGGTATCTTATTGGTATCTGGTATATTGGTTATCTTATTGCAGATAAAAATGGTAAAATGGTACCTAAATAAATATTTTTATTAAAAAAAATGTATATGCCTACATAGGTACAGCCAATACAGGAAAGTTTCCACCCTACCAATTTGTTTATAAATAAGTATGAGGGATAGACTGCACATGCTTCTTGTAGTTATTAGTAGGCTAATATAGGACCGCCCCGATAATAAAATGAATTTGACAGTGAAAAGTGAAGTACCTATATTTTAAAAAATATAAGACGATGTTAACGGGCGACAAAACATATTTTCGTCTTGGGCGGCTATTAATGACATGTGTTTTGCATACTATATGCTTAAAATTTGTTATAGAAGTGGCAAACTGCTGCCCCCAACTAAAATACTTTTGGATTGCCAGTTATACTGGTTTATGGTCAAAATAATAATGTGTCGTCACCTCTTCCACACTAATATTGTATACTCGTATTTTATTAATGCCTTTTATCTTTTACTAATGTTTGTTCTAAGTACTTATACAAATAAAATAAAACCATTAGTTGAACAAAAGGCTTTGCCCGTAGTATCTCCAATCGTATTTGTCAAAAATGATAATAAACTATTAATATTTATTTGTCGTGTGTTGCATATTAAACAGAATTGCAAATATAAAATATGCTAATTTTATGGAGGCCTCACATCACTTCACAGATTCATGCCCCCCGGCATTCTATTATGTTGGGGCCCCATATAGGAAATCAACCTACCTACTCTGCGGCTTACATTTTACTGGTTTTATTTATTTACCTATACAGGAAGGTGGAAGTGTAGTCAAGGCAGTTGCAAAGTTTTTGTAAATATTTTCACTTGCTTTATTTTATGCAATGTTTAGAATAGCTGAATTTTCATTTACATACAGTGACGTATAACCAAAACACTATATTGCATTCGACGCGCGTTTCGCCAACCAAGTTGGCATCATCTGGAGATGATTAAAAATAAAGTTATGCTAACATTGTGTCCTATTTATACCTAAACTATTTCTACGGTTCACGGACAGTGAACCGACGCGACTGATCAGTGAACCGTGATTTACTAACCAATAAAGCGGGGTATATGGGATTGGCCCTCTCTATCACCATTCATACTGTTTTTACATTTAGCAATTCCAAAGTCTCAAAATCATCCAGCTGTCTGGAATTTGTTACGTTTCTAATTAGTAGTATATAGTTAAACTATAGAGGGTTTATTTGAAGGAGATGCCGAAAACACCTACTCCACGGGCAATATGCCCTGACTGCTAATATATAGAGGGTTTGTCACGATGGCCCATTTGATGGTTTTATGCATGAGAAAAACATTGAATACCGAAGAAAACCATCCTTAAATATCTCAGTAACTCGCAACCTCAACCCCTTTAATGTAGAAATCAGAATATCAGAAGAAATAGAATTTAATTTTACATAACCTGGAATAAAAATATACAGGGCGTTTCATTTAGAATAAGAATGTTTTCGCTGTTAAAATGTAACAAATGAAATGGACCACTACTGTGCGTTTCACGAAGTTGTATCCCGAATTGGAATGTTATTAGTATACAGTGAGGTTCAAAAGTCTGGAACGCCCCAAATAACTTCCAAAATATTGTTTTTTTGAAAAATCGCTCGGACCCGTCGATTGTTATTTTTAATTGCACATCTTTTTCCACAAAAACTTTTTATACAGGGTGTGTCATGTAACAGTGGCCAATACTAACTTTCTTATTTGAAATACAACATCCTGTATATTATTACATTTTTGGATTCTACATAAAATTCTAAACACTTTTTATGTAGGATGTCCTATACCTATCTTAAACGGTTTTGGAAATATTGACAGGTGAATATTGACATTTTGCAACTTTAACACCCTGTAAAATCTAAACGGTTTGAGATCAAGCAAAACGGTTTGCACATTTCTATCTTCACTTTTCATAAGCTATCGTTTGATGGTAATTTCAAATTTATCCAGGAATTAAAAATTTTCAAAATTTTCGGAAAATTTTAAATTTTTGGATAATTCTGAAATTAGTACCAAACGATAGCTTCTGAAAAGTTAAGATAGGAACGTGCAAACCGTTTTGCTTGATCTCAAACCGTTTAGATTTTACAGGGTGTTAAAGTTGCAAAATGTCAATATTCACCTGTCAATATTTCCAAAACCGTTTAAGATAGGTATAGGACATCCTACATAAAAAGTGTTTAGAATTTTATGTAGAATCCAAAAATGTAATAATATACAGGATGTTGTATTTAAAATAAGAAAGTTAGTATTGGCCACTGTTACATGACACACCCTGTATAAAAAGTTTTTGTGGAAAAAGATGTGCAATTAAAAATAACAATCGACGGGTCCGAGCGATTTTTCAAAAAAACAATATTTTGGAAGTTATTTGGGGCGTTCCAGACTTTTGAACCTCACTGTATATCTCGAACGTATGGAGCGTCGTAATGTTATTAGTTAAATTCAATGCATTGGCACATCTCGGTTACGGACCGCTACAAATTGAGGTGGTGTGATTTAAACGCGCGTGCCAGTCTCGCACAGGATTTGCCAGCGAATCCTGATAATCCGAACATTCCAATCCGGGATACAACTTCGTGAAACGCACTGTAAGTATATTATTTTTAAATTTATTTTAAATTAAAATAAAAGCACTTTATTTTATTATCAGGCGCTAAAAAGCAAATGAATATCTTCTGTATCAAGAAAGTTATAGAGGCTTTTAGAAACCCTCGCATCTGTGAAAATTTTAATAAAATATCAAATATCTCGGAAACGACTGGATTTAGGTATACCTACCTACCGTATATTACATGTTTTCGATTAAAAATTTTGTGCTCTTTTTGAAAATACAATAATATACGGGGTGTTCCATTTAAAATAACAAAGTTGACAGTTACGAAGTGCCAGGAAAGTCTCACTATTTTCATTAAATAGATCATTTGGACAAACCCCCGAATACAAATTTTCAGATTTCGAATGGATTACTTACTTTCCCGTATATGGCCACTTGTGACACAGCCTGTGTTTCATTTATGTATGTTACAAAATCGTGATGATGTGAAGGTAATAATAAAATAAGTCACTTATATTCGTATGTACGAGTTATATATCATTATTTTTATATTTTTGTTGCTATAAAGACCACCAAAATTTGACTTCAAATCACGCCCGGCTTTCAGTAACTGGTTCTAACCCTTCCTAATGGTCGAAATGTTCTTCCCTAACTGGAGTTCAAGTTCAAATGAAAATATATCCATTTATATTGGTAAAATGTAGAGTTAGTATAAGATAATGAATAATTCAAAGTGTTGATTGGCACTCCATATTTGTAGTGGACAATTCATTGCCCCTGTAGTAATTATAACACTAGCTATAAAATGGTTTTAATTGCAAGGATATGATTTAAATTACAATGCTGCCTGCATACATAAATACATATTTTGAACTTGTATAACAAAGATGGATCATCCTAGTGCTTTTTAAATCTATTTTCCTTAATAGATATGTTATTTGATACGGGATAGGATAATGTACTATGTATACATGACATGAATCATACATCTTATATAACTTTTTGACTGATATCAAAATGGTTTTAAATTACCAGAAAACTATCTTTTAATAAATAGACGAAAAAGTAAAAGTACCTAGGTATCATAATGTAAAATATTTATTTATTATTTAACCAAATATACGTTAATAGGCATCCTTAATGCCTGGTTAATATTACATCTTTACAGATTTCGATAGAACGTCCCTTCACGAACACATTAATATACGGTTTGAAGGATATACTTAGTCTCTAATAGTGATATACATAAAAAAGTGTCCCATAAGCATAATGAGTTAGAAAGAGAATATCGATTCGTTGCTAAACCATAAACACTACAGAATCTTTCTCCAACGCATTGCTTTTATGGTAACCATGGATGGTACAGTGTTCTCTGATCATATCTCTCTCGCTATTAGAGCTATATCCATATAACTCTATATGAGTGTATAAAATACACATACACCTTTCTCTTTTGGGACATCCTGTATATATGTCTATTATAATGTAAAAATGTGTCCTTCAAATAAAAATCGACCTTTCCGAATATTTTCCATGGAAACCAATTCGTTGACAGATAATCAAGAATGAAACTTTTCGTTGACTCACCCTGTACATATAATAACATACACATTTATTTACATTTAATATGCTTGTAGAATTCTCCACATGCTGTCACTCTTAAGATGAATTTGTCCATTATATTTAAACTATGATATCATCGCATCTTTTTTAAACAGTTGTTTAATCTAATTACCATTTTATTTTAGTCATGTTCGTTGCGGAAATATAATCAGTTTTTAGATGATTTTTTTTAAATGAAAATTTTCCTGAAGTGTAATCATTTTATTTGTTTTATATTTCCATTATATCGGTCAGTGATATATAACAAGGAAATATACCAAGTGTATTTCAGTAATTTCCAGATTTTCAGTCCAGAATTCAAAATTTTTTGAATATGATAGATATGTAGTAGCAATTTAAGACTAGTTAGGAATGTAACAAATTCCAGACACCTGGATGCATTTGAGAGGTTGGAAATTGCAAATTGTAAAAATGTAGTATCAATAGTAACAGAGGGCCAATCCCATACAGCCCGCTATATTGGTTAGTAGAGGTTTAGTCTTAATCATCTCTAGACGATGCCAACTTAGTTGGCGAAACGCGCGCCGAGTGCAGTATAGTGTTTTGGTGTTATGTGGAAAACTACGTCGGTGTTATCTTCACACCAAAGGTTCCAACCCCTTTCAACAAGTATATATACCTAGTTCAAATTTTACTATCCCATTAATATTATTAGACAATAGGTACCTACTTATGCATGTGATAACTTCGTTCGATGACGAAATAGGGTCAGTTTTAAAAATTTTAAGTACGCCGATTAACCGTTTCCGTTGCCCAAGATTCCGGTGTCCCTGAATCATTTTTCACACGCGGAACTAATGAGACGCGATGAAAAGGAATGGGTTCTATTATAAATTAACCTTGGGCCTGCAAAATGCCCATGTACTGAGCCGAAATTGTATCGCATTTTATAACGAATAACGAATTGTTCTACCTACTGCGTCAATGTGTTCGATGTTTTTTAAATTGGCATTTGAAAGGTATAATCCGCATTCTTTTTTCAGCCCAGCGGTTTTTATTTTGTTAAAAATGTCTGTACAGGATGTTCACGTATGTTTTGAACTATTCTCAAACTTCTTCCTCTTTCATTTTACAAAAAAACTTTACTAATACGGATTTTATGGTGTCTTGAAGATTCAGAATATGCTGTCAGAAACACAATTGGGCATCTGAGACCAAAATTACATCACATACTTGATACAGAACACTGTATATTTTCATAAATCTGGAAAGACCTTTTTCTACAACAGTTTTCAAAAATATTTATGTAATTTTAATAAATTGTCTCTAAGCGTTTTCGAGATGTTTAATATTAAAAAATATTCATTTGTTCTATATAATAGCTAGTAAGGCCATGCAAAACAATCTTATTTAATGTGTTTCGTTTATTGAATAATGATTACGTAAAGAACAGGCACTCTTACAAACAGAAAAGTAAATATGAAAACAAAAAAGTTACTTACAGAAATTGTTCGAAATGATGACCCTTTTATTTCAAAATATACGTAAACACCCTGTATAACCGTACACTTATATACCTTACCTACCTATAATCATATAACGTAATTATTAATGAAAATGTTTCATTAACTAATTAAATGACAACAATGTTTTTTGACATTAATAGAAATAAAGAACTACAAAGGGTTGGTACACTTACACATAACCATTATTCATTATTGGATGGTTTGTTTACGCATAAATGCCTCTTCACCTCAACCTAAAACGTATTTTGTGAATTTTGTGAATATCTACGGATAAATTTAAAATTCATTAAAAAATTGTCTATTTTAAATACATTTTAGAATATAAGAAATCACAAGAATTTTGTTTTTCAGTTGCTTGTACCAATAGAGGCGATATTAAATGCAGTAAGTAATAGGTATCAGTTTTCACACAAATAATCTGATATTTGAGTTATTTCAAGCGGACATTGGAGCTCGAGCTTGAGTCTGAGTAAAATAATAAAAATCAGATCAGTAAACAAAAGTTTAATATCAACGAAAACTTTGAACATAACTGCATGGTTTCAAGTTTTCAAATTTTGCCTATCTAGTAATCTTTATTTTGAACACACTACTTACCCACTTTCTATTTCCCTGTTTTTTTTTATTAGACGCACAGATCTATTCGGGAGTACTCAAGCCACCTACAAAATAATTTGTAGGTGGCTTGAGTACTCCCAAATAGATCTGTGCTCCAATACATTTATGTATATTAGAAGATATCAGTACTATCATAGAAGATATCGTAACATTAGAAGATATTAGACAAATATAAAAACTAATTATTAGTTTTTATTACCATAATTTTTAAATATAAAGTTATTGTTATCATCAAGGATAAGGCATCAGTCAGTTCCACGTTTACTCAACTTTGCGAATATATGTCAGTTAAACATTTTGAATTGCTTACCATATAAATATTTTCATGAGGGTTATAAGATTACTGAAGAAAGTTACACCATAATTTATGATGATATCTGACATATCGTGTTTGTTATTTTTACCAATGTTTGACAAAGTTTTCGCTATTTTTTAGTGTCAAATGACCTTTAAACATACTGACCGTAAATTTTTTATACCTTTAGACGGCATTTCAGACCTTAACTTTTACTTAAGTTTATGATCGATAAAAATTGTCGTTAAGTGCCTCCCGAATTACAGTTTGCGATGCGTTTCCGACTTACATAAATAAACAAGCGTTATTAACGTACTAATGTATATGAGTTCTAAAATAAACCATACCTTAATGTTTCCAATTTGCTGTTTTTCTCTCCGTTCGAGCCTTTAGCGCATTGATTCATTTATCATCAAATCAATCAATCAACCGTCAGCGAGATATCCTGTAGATCCTGACGGCCGATTGAAGTCATTCCGTTTTTGGGGAACAAGTAACTTATTTGTTTGTTCCTGCGTGGTTGAAGATAGGCGAGCCTGAATGTGCATACAGGGTGGCCTAATAGTGTGACAAGTTCCATAACTCCTACGCCGTAATAAACAAAAAAAAAACGCACATTTTAAAAATATGCATAGTCATATAGGGTGCTCTATAAACCGGGGCCATATCAAACTTATGTTTTTTAAATGGAATGACGTATTTTTTATTTCATATTTGAATTCGCGTCATTTCTCCGAATTCGCCAATATAGGGTTTACTAGTATAATACAGAGTAGTTCAGAAGATATGAGCATTTTTGTATAAGTATCTTTTTTTTTTAAGTATCATCACGATTCTCTATTATATGAAGCATACTTGATTACAACAATTACTTTAATTACATCAAAAACCGTAGCAATTAGATACTCGTATAGGGATTATTTCATAGAATAAAGTCGTGAGAGACCTGAGAGACCTTAATGAAAATGATGTAAAATATAGGGGTTTCACATATATGTATAGAAATAGAGAAAACTGTCGTTGCGAGTTTTGATTCGCCCTGTATACAAGTAAAGCTATTTTAAAGAAAATTGTATAGAAAGTAAAACTAGACCATATAGCATAATTATTAATGGAACCAAAATTAATCTAGTATTTATTTTTTTAAATAGTACAGCGTGTTCAATTCATTGCGATTAAGATAGAAAAATGTTCATATCTTTTGAGTTACTCCGTATAATACTAATAAACCCTATATTGGCGAATTCGGAAAAATGATCCGAATTCAAATATGTAATTAAAAATTTGTCATTCCATTTAAAAAACATAAGTTTGATATGGCTCAGGATTATAGATCATCCTATAATTATGACTATACGTATTTTTAAAATGTGCGTCCTCTTATAGGCTCTATGAGATACTATTTTCTTTTTTTTTTTTTGTTACCGCATAGGAGTAATGGATCTTTGTCACACTATTGGGCCACCCTATAATATATCCGTGGAACTTCTACCTTCACCTTATACAGAGATTATTAAAAAATGATTAACACGAACAGAAAATAAGGTGCCGTGAATTATTATACTGTTATTTATTAGCAGACCATTTATCCAATAACCTTGTTCTGTAAAAAAACCTTTGTATTTCTACTCCTACTAGTAGGTACTATTATTACTTAACATATTAACACTTTAACACATGAAAAAAATGATTTTTTCATCGCCATGTAACAATAACGTTCGAAGTGTTAGTATCGCTAAGAAAATAAATTGATGATTATTACCCAATAATTATTGATAAAATATGTTTGGACGGATAGCCATTTTAAGGTCGCAGTTACACGGCATATGGTTTGGCGAACCTGTCGCCACCAACCACACGCTATTTCACATACAGCCAGTTTAACCTTACGTAATATTTTTATTTGTAACAATTTTGAATATGTATGAATGAATGTATGTTATAAATTAATGTATTGTTGATATCATTTTCCAATGGATTTATCAGTAAATATTGGTAAACCGTTTACTACTTAACTTTATTATTACAGTATTATTAACAACCAATTTTGTATTACTACTCTTTACTTAATTGTACTCTTAAAAAAATGCAACAGTTTTGTGTATTTATGCAATAAAATAACATAATTCGTGCATTAAAATTACTGATTTTTTTGTAATTAATATTACATTTGCAAGGATTATGTAAATTTTAATTTATTATGTGTTTTCACAGTGAAAAATAAGTATTTTTACAGTAAATCTAATGTAATAGTGACATCACCAGACTCGTATAAACTCGGGTTTAGACATTTAGAAGGACATATAGGTCCTATATAGGTACTTTTAATTTAGAAAACACTACAATCGATTTCTACAGTAGGGTGTAAAAATACTTCTAAGTGGTATTAGTTTACCATGTAATTCTAAAAAATAAGAAGTAATTCTACATTGACACTGTAAAAGTACCCTCTATAACTACCACAAAATACTGAACATTTATTGTTCGTATACCTAGGTATACAAAAAATAAAGGGATATGGTGACTTATTGGTTTCACTTAGTACTCAGTATATGCTTTCATATTTTTAAACAAGGTAAAATTATACCTTGTAAGTATAAGTTATTTAACTGTAAAAATAATCATAGCAAATTGAAACTACTGCAATCTATAATTAAAATCACTTTGATATTGACATTAAGCGATGGGTTCAGAGAGGACTAGTTGAATAACGAAATGTGACTCATGGACGGATGGGCGTTGTTAAGTCACATCAGTTGTTAAAGTCACACACAGCTGTAAATACCTAGTTAGCACTGTAATAAACTTTTCTCACGCGTTATATGTATTTTTATATTTGCAAATTATGTCATATTTATTATTTTTCAAATAATTTTGTAGGACATTAGTACATTTACATTTTGGATTAAGCGCGGTGGTACAACATGAAATCACTTCCTGTCCCTTTCTGTCATTTATAGTCCTATATAATCCTGTCATTTTATAAAAATAAAGCGACAGGATTACATATGGATCCCCAAATAAAAATATGTTCAATTTGGAGACAAGGACCGGATGAAGGAAGGTCGCTAGTAAGTAAGTGTGTATTAAACAGACAAAAGTAGATACTGTGTTTATCATATCTATCATATCACTATCATCTTGTGTCTTTATTTAGAAACTGAACATATTTTTATTCGGGGACATGTATACATATTTACCAAAATCATCAAATTTGGCCGTCACACAGTACTTAATCATGATTTTATAATCACTGTATAATCATTTTACATTCTAAATTGGTCTTAAAGAAAAATGGGTTTAGGAATAGATATACCTACCTTCTGTTGTTACTGGAACTAATCTCTATCTCGTACCATTTTATTTTTACTTGGTATCGTAGTAATTGTTCGCAATGGTATCAAGTATGTTAGTCTGGTTGGTTATTCAAGATGTATATCGCAGACATTGGTACTAAACTAATTGTTAAATTACCAGCGACGTTACTAATAGAGGACGTTGCTTAATATCTTCAAATATCGTCTACCTGATAACTTAACCACTACATACAGACAACCGCAATTCGAGGTCATTAGTTAATCTATTATCCGAATTTGTCACGTTAGGAATTCGAAACACGAAACGATCCATTTGTTCAAGGAATTTACAACATGAAGTGATGAATGAATAGTCTGTTTTTGGAAGATTCCCATATTAAAATCTTCGTCAGATGCACGAATAATAATAATAATAATAATAATAATAATAATAATATCTCTATCACTCCTAATCTATTCATTAGGATTAGCCCGAAAGTCTGAGACTTACGTGTGAGAGGGTGCCGGAATTAGGAAAACCTCATTAGTTAGAGGTAATTTGAATACCTAATTACAAGGAGATACAATAATATAATATATAATCCAGTGCGATGAAAGCTCGGATAAAAGAGAAAACTAAATTCCAAATTAAAAGTAAATTAAGATAGGTAGCAGAATATAATCCATACCCATATATACATATTCGATCATGGTGATATATACAGCATGTACAAAGTGAGGCACTTATAGCAAATTATCTACAGAAAAGGTATTTTTATAGTCACCAAAATAAATCTACATGATTATTACCACAGTGGAGCATATGAAGTAGTTTTAGGTCTTGGTGTATATATGGGAACCGTTGTACCAGGTGTATCTGGCATTTCTAGAAGGAACATTGAAGTAAGTAGTTATATTAAAGACAGCAATAGAATAACTGATAAAAATTTTTAATATTCTATACCCAAACAACACTATTGAAATAATACAATGGTTGTAGAGTGTATTTATTTTAAATCCTCTACATAACTGAATACGTCGACGAAAATTATAGTCGGAGGGCCTATTAAATTTTTAAAATATAAACTTTCTTAAGTACAAAAGTAAAATAGAGTCCAAAAAGTAATTTGACAACTGAAATTTCACTATATCGTTAGATTCAGACAATTACGTAGATTCCAAAAATTAAATAATACACAGGATGTTCTATATTAAAAAATCGGGAGTTGGTATTACTTCCGGTGAAACCAGAAACAGAAAAAAGGTAATTTTTATGTCAAAAAGTGACCTTTAATAAGTACTTCTGTCATGCTAAATTTGAAAATGGTATCTAAAAAAATAAAGGGGGAAACAGGGTATACCATGAATCTCTCTCACACTGTATAAGTGTTAATATCTTTTAAGTTACTTGATTCTCGTAGGTATAAGCCGACGAAATAACTTTCTCAAAATGAAGCTTACACGAGAGTTTGTTAATACCATTCATTTCATGAGCACAATTAAAACAGTATTGATTGCGTGCATGTAAATGATACAGTACAACACTTTTTTATATTGAAATTAAGATTGTTCACCTTACTCTACTCATATACTAACTTACGGTCGCTGTGATATTTAATCTGCCTAAAGCAAATAACAAATAAGTAATTAGAATAAAGAAATGTCTCCCGTAGAACATTTATAAAATATAAGAATAGTGGCCTTATGTTTGACCCTTGGGATACACCCGAGTTAGCTCTATATTCCTTAGAAAATAGCCCGTTATATTTCTTATTTTGAGTCTTGTGCAAAAAGTCACTACTTGTAAAAAATAATCGAAATGGCATATGTACAAACCTTGTGACGCCAGTGACGTTACGTGCATCATTTCCATAGAGTAGGTATATTTTAAAAGCTAAAAAGTTTATCGAGAAAGGATCCTCCAAAAGGCCAAAGAAGTAGGATCTATAAGGGAAAAATATATTAAAAAAGATTATTAAATGTCACACAAACAGTGCTGCAAAAATTGATGATTTCCTAAATATGTTTTTATTTTTCTCTTAAAATCATAAGCGATATAACTAAGCACCGTGTAAATTTTAATAGTAAAAATTATAATAAAATTCAAGTGTTTGTGTTTTTTTAGCAAACCCTCGAGCAAACCGAATTAGCAGCACTGATAAAATAAAACAATTTTAATTGAACCCTCAAACAAAGATATATTCTGAATTGTTTTTCCCTAAACGTATTGAAATGTTGAAAAAGTATATTTTTTCAAAATTTTACTTTTGTGCATTTTTTGGGGAACCATTTAAAATTAGAAACGTGAGTTTTGACATAAATTCGTCAAAGTCGAAAAGAAACGTATTTCGAACATTTTTCTTATATTGCTTGTATTTTTTTTATTTTTATGGTTACTCGCTTTGTAGTAATTTGCACATTTTCAGAAAATCAATTAAAGTTTGGAAAGTGTTAAGGTAGCAGAGTCTAATATTATATGATCCTGATGCTTTTGATATCTTTTCATCAAAGATAATAAGTATATGAATAATGAAATTGGATTATTATAGGAAGGTGTTCATTTCATGACGAATGCTCATTCATTATAATGCCGCATAACATAAGTAGGTACTCCCAATAATATTATGCTGGAGATTGGTAGGTAATCGTAACATATTCAATTAAATAGGATGTCGATTGTACAAACTTGAATAATGATTATTATTTATGCATATATCTGTTCCCGCTACAAGTCAATTTATTCTAATTGATTGCCATTATGTTCATTATTAATAAAAAACATGTTAAAAATGTTGATTGAGATTTGTTATAAATGGCAGTGATTCTTTTATCTCCTGCGATTCGAAACATCGTCGACCTTCGGAATTTTTCTGTAAATGTTAATTTTAATTGTGATGTATGTGCCGCTTCACAATACTAGATGTTTTGCTATATAGCGTGTTGTTCAACACAAGAACCTTGAGGAAAAGTCGTCTGCAGGTCAAATCTGTATAAAAATAAACAAACCAGGGTGAACAGGGGCATCACCGATAGATGTTGGTTACCTGGAATATTGACTACCTAACCTAATATAAATACCATGTTTGAATATTACCCTCGATATTCGCTGTTGACAACGCTGTCCTACATACTCGTAGTATTTAAAATACCTGTTTTAAATATTTCATAAAAATAAATTTTCCATAACCAAGATATTTCGCATCAATACAACGAATTCCAAAAAGCGCGAAGTAGAAGAAGTTAAGGAATGCACAGACTTCAATTCTTTATCTCTTGTAACTTGAATCATTTTCAATTACTTGAAATTACAACTTTCCAATGTTGATTGACGTACAAGGTATGTTGCAAACTTTGGACGATCATTTTTTAAATGCATACGCACATAAATGTTAAAATAAAATCTACATTGGTGTGAGTTTTACAGGTAAATAAGATTTTCTACAAATAATATTATACACAAATTGTTGGAAACACTTCATCTTTATCCAAACGGAATAATTCAATTAGGTATGTATTCATTTGCTAATTAAACTCAGTAAAAGCTTAATCATTTTATTATCACTATTATTTCTATTGATTGTCACTGTAAATGTTTAGCCCCAACCCAATTAAAAATAATATCTACAGTATCTTTTAGAGTGGTATTAAATTGCTTTAGATATAGAAATCGACATAATGAACTTGTGAAATTTAGATAAATTATTTCCTCTTATTTTCATTCTGGCAAAGTTTCAGGTCAACTATTTCTAGGTTCCATTTTATCACATGCAGCTTGGTATTCAAGTCTAATGATGTAACAGAATAAATATTCTTAAATCTGTTCAAATTATAACTCTAATTATATAAAGCAGCATGATTCCAAATAAATTGTCTTATATGGTACAAAATTCAGGCGACATATCCAATCAACAGTAAAGTATTGAAAGTGGAAAGCTGTTTTTAAATACACTGTAAAGAACTCCACCGCCTCAACTATTGACAGTTAATTGGTGTGCCTTTGTACATTAATTATTAACTGGAAATGGGAGAAAATCGCTTTCGCGATTTTCGTTCCCATTTCTAGCCCTGCCGGGGGTCCAGGCCTGCGGCCTGGGGTCGCCCACCCTTCGGGTGACAAAAGCATCTAGAAGAATATTATTTTAAAGAAAATACATATATATTACATAAAGAAATTTTATATCTGGAATGATGATGTAATTATACTAAACGATTTTTCTTAATATTTTGATGAATTATAAGGGTACTCTATTCTTCATGGTAAAACATCATAATTTTTTTAAGTGCTGAAAGTTGAATTTGTTTTTCAGTAAACATTATTATCAGTTTTATCAATGGGACCAACGAATTAACGAATTAATTCCAAACTTTGCGTGCCGAAAAAATAAAAGCTACGGATAATGAAACAGAATAATTTAACACTAATACTAATAAATAATTGGAATTAAAAAGAATTTGCCTCCAGCGTAGCTCGAACTCGCGAAATCAGCATTATCACGTTTTGAATCCTACGACTTTCCTATTGCGCTACCGCGCTTGTTGTCAAAGGTTTACCGTGACACGTTTAAGTATGTAGGTATACTGTATATACATTGAACTTTGATTATAGTAAAGATTTTATTGTGATATCCGGAACCAACCCTTATGATGTGTGCGCCTTATTTCCCACAGTACTATTAATTTTAGGAAAAAAATTTTAGAAAATTTTTTAGAGATTAGGTAATTTTGTATATACCTAGATATTTTTATCAAAAAGTGCTCCGTTCCCTAGATAATCTAGAAAACCTCAAAATAAAATGGCGGAAATAACGTCCTAGGGGATGAAGCACACTACTTAGGGGTGGGAACTTTTCGGTTTACCTAATAATACTTATGCTATCCTTAACCCTAACCTGTGTTAATTATTTTCAAACTCCCACATGTGTAAAATATTTGCGTCAAAACAGTAATTAATGCTAACAAGAATTCATTGCCATTTCATTGGAAATATCGACTATAAAATCGATTTTTATTCTCATTAATCCTATTGAATTTACATATAATTTTACAGATATTTTATTTAAAATATGATTATTTATTTAGTGCAGTAATAGTTATTTTCCTAACAAGTGTGGAAGGTGATACTTTTCCGCAAGCGACTGCAGTTGTCCGAACGACGCGAAGCGGAGTTCGGACAAGCAGTGAGTGCGGAAAAGACACCTTCCACATGTGTTAGGAACAACATTTTTTCTACGGGCGTGAAGAAAATTGACATAAGAAAAATAAATATTTGCACACAATGCTGTCTAATAATTAGAAGTGTCAAGCATTCCTTTTTCTTTATATCAAAATCTGAACAGTGACAACATGATTTTTTGGAATTAAGATAATATTATGATCACATTGCAAGTAATACATAGGTATTTATTTTCCGCGCTAGTGCGGAAAAGTGCAATTTTCTACACTCAAATGCGTGCAGAAAATTGTAACTTTCCACACGCCCGTAGAAAAATACATTATTGAATCTAATGGTCTGCAAAAAGAAAAAATTGCTTTTTATTGTTTACCAAATGTATCTGTTTACTTCAAAACAAAAATGACTTGTGAATACATTAATGCCAGCTGCCAAAAGCTATCGTCGTATTATCAACATATCGTTTCACTGTCTGTTAAACCGTCTCTAATTTTGAAAAAGTATATGTTTCACTTATGTGGGTCATATGTTAAGAAATAGAACATAAAAATTCAGACAGCTGTTTCAGGATTCTGTCTTTAAAATACAGTTATTTGTGTTCGGGATAAATTTATCTAATAAAATTTTCTCACAAACTTTATTATTAATGAGACTGGATATTGTTATTAATCTTCTAAATCCGGATTAATATTAATGGTTCTAAAAGCAGTTATGGCTGCGACGAGTTTGTTGCGATTTAAAAAATTATATTTTAATTAAATGTTAAAATAGGATTCTTTGATTCTAATAATGAAATAGGATTCTGTGATCCAATTAAAAAATTTAAAGGGTACTTTAATATCATTGTATGAACTAACCAAATGATTGAAACTAAAAATGTTAAATTCCATTAGTATTTTTTTTTTTGTAAATTGAGGAAATCAAAGGAAGCTTGGTTAACTTAGGATGGTCTTCAGACAATGAAGCCAGTGGCAATTAGCCAAAACATATCAAAACAAACTGAAACGTTTGAAAATATTTACATGAGATAATGCAAATTTTACTATCCTATATCAAGATTATCAAGTTACAATTTTCAAAACAAATGTAGCTGAAAATATTTATTTTATCTGCACTAATCGTCACCTTACAATGATTTTATGTCTGTGACAGAATAATATGTTTTGACTAACTCTATAGTTTAATGCAGTTAACGGACAAAAATTTTTATGGATGTTTCGGTTTTGCATATGTTTATACATGGTGTTTCTATACATGGTGTTTCTATACATGGTGTTTCTATACATGGTGTTTCTATTATGTGTAGCGTGAAAATATTCTGAATATTTAATACATTACGGATTTGTCAGAGAAATATCGTATACTCGTAAAAGGTTTTAATTTAAGTAAATCTATGTGAAAACGAATCGGTGCTATGAAGATAGCAGTTGAATGGTCCAGCTCGCCATCATTTCAATATAATTATTTAGCAGAACTGTGATCCCGCCGCAGACAAATCCCGCCGACAACGAATAATTTTTCATTTAATCACCCCAAGAATGAATTCGAATTTCAGAATAAACTGCAAGTCCCCGTCTCTTTTACTCGGTAATCACCCAGTGATAAACAATTTAGAATAAGTCAGTAATATAAAAATCAAATAACCATCTTCTGTTTCCGGCATTTACGGACTATAATAATTAGTAAAAGTGGAGTCCGAAGTATTGAATTTATAATTAATAGACAAGAACGTTGAAAAAATGGCATATAATGGTTTCTGGAGTGCTACGTTTTAAATATAAAGTTATAATATTGACATTTTTCGTGACTATTTGAGGATGTCATTACTCGTGCGTCAGAAGGAGTAAGGAAAACAACAATAATTTATTTTTTTGGAAATTTTATTTTTTAATAAAATAATATACATATAGGTACCCATATTACAAAATTATTTTCCCGCTATTCTAAATAACCCTAAGTGGGAATTGGAAGGTACTTATGTTTTTCCAAATGAATTAAATGCTAGATTTACTTATCATGCATTTCGAACACTACAATTATTTGTGGTCACTAATCAATTTGGATTTCGTACTAGCATGTCTATATCTACTCAGGGTGACATTCTTGCTGTTTATAAGTACAAAACGGCTGGTATTCATTTCGATTTGACCCGCGCCTTCGACAATGAATCATAAATTTTTCTTTAAAAAGTTACAGCATAAAGGTGTAAGAGATAACGCCGTCTTGGATGGATAAGATGTTATTTATGTGATCGTTCTCAGAGGGTTGTTGTTAGAGGAAATAGTGACCGGTTAATGTTTAACTTTAGAATGGTTCCCACAGGTTCCACAAGAAAGTATCCTGGGTCCATTATTATTTATAATTTTTATAATTGATTTAAAAGACCATTTTTATACTACGTTCTTATTTTTCACTGATGAACTATTGCTATTTAAGTCCAAATTTTAACTCAATTATCTATTAAGAGTATAGGAAACGCATTGACATATATCCAATTATTTTGTTAAAAATGGGACTATTCCTAAATAGGAATAGTCAGAATAGTCAAAACAGTCTGGAATAATCAGTAACTTCAGATGGCAAGCCTCTGAAAGGTGACAGGATTATTACATCTCCGGGTATTACGATCGATAAACAGCTAAACTGGAGCTTTCATGTTGTTATCCTTTGCAGTAAATTGGCCAAACAAAAGAGTATATACTTTTCAATCTGAGGGAGCATGTTAGCCTAGATCTATTAAAATTGTACTATTATGAACAAGTATCCAATCTTAAATAATACAATAATCTGTTGGGTAATTGTCACACCATTATCCGTTTACAAATGTCACAAAAAAGAATTATACGCACTATGTTGTTTAAGTCAAGACTATATTCTTGTCGCAAACTATTTAAGAACTTGGGAATTGTGTCTTATGTATATTTTAGCATGTGTGACGACATATTAATGTTAAGGTTCACCCTAACTATTTTCACTTTTTTGGGGACAGACAAGTAATGTCCTTCTTCAACACCATTTGTCAAAATCAGCTAACCAGTCCATTTGTAATGGCTCCAATAAATCTTCCATGCAGATCAATAATATTAAACTTTTTAAGTGTAATGTCAAGAAAGTATTATTGCCTTATTAGTTGTTATTTATATTTTTATTATGTTTGATTTGTATTACTTTATAATCAAATTCTAGTGTATTGTATTGTATTTTAGTATTATGTATAATTATGTATCTTTAATGATATCTACAGTTTTCCATACATTGTAACATTTCAAAGGAAATAAATTCATTATTATTATTTGAATTTGTTCCAGAGACAAGACTTTGAAAAGTAACCCTGGAATAATCTAGGTACTCTAGTATTTATTATGTTTGTTTATATTAACGCGCAGTAATCTATAATATTTACCACGTAATACATTGTGTACTTTTTGCCTCAAATATTTTTTTAAATATTTACACGTTACTGTTGATAAAAATATTTATTTTTAATAGCGACCTTCCCTTGAAATACTAATAACCATGAGATACTAGTCATCAAATTATATTTTACACATTTCTCTCAATCGATGATAATTTTAGATATAGTTTATTATTTATGTAATATACGCCGTCATCACAAATTTCGCAAACAAGTGACCTGAAAATATCCCGCATATTACGGATTCCAAGATTGGTCGCGCAAAAATTCGTAATTATGTCTGGTTTTAGCAGAAATGAGGGATTTATCTCATGCATATATATAAAAACAAACAATGCTGATGCAATGTGTTGAGCTTCTGTTCGAAGGTCGTTCCTGTTCATCTACTGGATATTAAGACAAAATTTTAAGTCATTCAACAATTTACACTTTATTTGATAAATTTAATGAACAGAGCCATTTAAACTAGCACGCAAAATGCACGCATTACGCAAAAATATAAATTCTTATGAAAATATATTCAGTTCGGTAAATAAAAAACAATTACGGAAATGATATACATATAAACAGCAAAAATTGAAAGTCGTAATTAAATTAAGTATACTTATATTTGCAGAGTAAAACAACAGATTACATTCAAAATAAAAATAATGTAGATACATACAAAAGGTAATAAATAAATAAATAAATATCTTGATATAAGAACGGGAATGTAATAATCAGGGTAGATAGCAAATGTCGTATTCAAAAGTACAATTTTCTAAATGACTTAAAAAAAATGTGAAAATCAAATGACAAACTGAAAATTGAAAAATACGACTAAATCTGAGAAATCTTATTATTTTACGTTCTATAGACAGCGCCCTATATAATACTGAGGCACTCTCTCATGGTCTAACCCTAACCCATGTCTAACCTCATCTAGATTTGTTCCTGGAAGGTGATATATTTAATATCAATAGCTTTCACTGAATAAAGGTAGATATTGTTTTCTAATTAAACTTAGGTTTTACTTTTAGATTTAGGTATTCGCCAGGGTAGCTCAATGGGCTAGAACGTGTTGTGGCAACTTTTTCGGTCACACTGTCTATTATGGTCTGGATTCGATTCTTAGCTGCGGCACTGACAATGTCAGTGAGTGTGGGGTGTTTGGTGTTTGTCTGCGTTTTTTCAAAGTGTAACGCAACCTCCTTCTGGACAGCCTTTGCCTTTGGATTTGGGGGGTGGGTTTAATTTATGTGGTAAAATCAGGCCAAAACATGAAACATTAGAATTTAAGATAGGATTGATGTATTATTCCTTGGCCTAACGGTTCAATTTATTTTTTTTTCTGAAATGCGTGTAACAAATAAAATAGCTTCAGACAATAACAAGTAAGGTAACATATATTTATACAGGTTATGCATAATTACTATGTCGTTTTGTTGTGTCTGCGCCCCCATTGAGACAACAAAAGCAATTCATTTCATATGATTTATTAATCTCGCCGTAAAGTAATAAAACGTTGAACGCTGTATTTAATAATCAATATTGCCCCACGGTTTGAAGGTTAAGCGAGTCCACGAACTTGATTAAATAAGAATGTCATTAAACTTTAAACATGAAAAGTTATATATGTCATTACAACCTTTAAAACAAAATGCAACTTCCTTATAATAAAGGTGAAATAATGTTGGTCCGTCATATCACGGTTGGCCGACGTTGACTGTTTCATGGCCGCCTCATTGTTTAACGCATCGTTGAAAGTAATTTTGGAGGTTGTTTTTTACGTTCTAATGGTGGTGACTGGTCATTATTTTGCTGGGTAATTATTTTATTAAACCAGTTTAGTGTGACATTGCTGGGTCTATACTGACTCTTCCCGCTGGGGTCAACGAAAATAACAAGAAAAACACGGATTGTTTACTCCTCTTTATAGCATAAAAGATTAACGCGTTTAAGAAACAAGACGAACGATAAAGTAAAGAAATAAACAACTTAGAAACGTAACAGGTCTGCGACAACAATGTTCGCACACACATTTCGTCAGAAAAATTATCCTTGAAGGGGGTTAGAACCCTTCGTGTGAAGATATCACTGACGTAGTTTTCCACATAACTCCAAAACACTATACTGGCCTCGACGCGCGTTTCGCCAACCAAGTTGGCACCATCTGGAGATGATTGAAACTTTTAGTATTTTAGATTAAAACTGAGTTTTAATCATCTCCAGATGATGCCAACTTGGTTGGCGAAACGCGCGTCGATGCAGTATAGTGTTATGTGGAAAACTACGTCAGTGACAGAAAAATTACGTGTACTCTATCTTCTGATACATGAATTTATATACCTACTTACCTAGGTAATTAAATTTTACCTTCAATCAACGCGTGAACATTCCTCATTTCAAGTGAATAAGTTGTGAAAACATTTGTAAACACGTTATGTACATCCATGAAAAAATTTCCCTCAAAATTATTTAACGAAATTGTCTGGTACAGTGAAACCACAGTATTTCTTTAGCATTATACTGTGGTGAAACTATACATATTATTATTCACTCCAATGTGTAAACAGAAACTTTCGAACAAAAAACAAAATAGATATAATTCTTTATTTGAATAAGTATAAAATTCTGATTGGTACATTTAAACATTTTTTCAAATCAAAACCGTAAAAATATAAATTAGTTAGGTTAGTACGTCTACAGAAAAGCAATAAAATATCATCCTCGAAAATATATTATGTCTCCCTTTTCGAACCGAGATCACGAGTATATCGATAACTACATCAAAGGTGCCTCTTGAGAGATATTATTATTCTCCTTATATATTTATTCTTGGGAATGTATTATATTTTTTACGATCATTCCCAGTTAACATATTATAAATTTATAAAAAGTATTGTTACTGTGACCTGGGTTTCAAGTTTGAGATAAATAAATATATTTTAGTACTACCCCTTCAAACTCCTCGAGAATTCGCGGTAATTATTTTACCAATGGGTTTCAAACAAGGATACCATTGAAAAATATTAAGAAAATACCGATCGTATGTTTTTATAGATGGATTGTGACGTATTTTTTTTAATAATTGTCAGCGCCAGAGGATGGGCAAAAACAAGTTTTAACTTTAACCGGTATATAAGAATGTGTCACCTTGAAATTCAGACATTTTAAAAGATCAACCAGTAGTTTTCAATCTAACTAGGCATACATTCATTTGGCATAAAAACTAACAGCATCATTTTTCTCATAGTAAGTTGAAGCAGTGGAAAAATAGTGGTAATTATACATATATTAACAATTTATTTTTAGGAATCGAAATTTGGAGATGGGATTTAAAAACACCAAAAATTGAGTTATTTTAGAAAAATTTCACTAATGATTTTCTTTTATTTCGTAATTGAAAACGTGAACCGTGGCGTCGTCAATAAGAGCTGCGGAAATTAAAATTATTGTATTAAAACAAAATTAGATTAATAGTAATAATAATAGGCCTAGCATAATGAGAGTGTATGAGTATTATTATGAAGGCAACGGCAGTATGTAAAAGTTAAAATAGAGATAATGATGTAAGTTTAAAAACACTTGTCGACACAACTCCTAGTCGAATCTTGTCTTCTACCCGCAGAGAAAACAAAGTCAAACATAAAAAACTTCTTGGGCGGACAATATGATTTCATACTTATTAGTATGTAAACCTATTGTCTATAACATAGGTATGTTTAACATGGCTATTGGCTATGATTAACAAAAAAATCTTCCAAGATTTACCCCAGCTGTAAAATATAAAAATGATACTGCCTTGTTGCCTTTGATTGATTTCTGATTTTTTTGTGGATCACATGGTGACCACTATGGATATTAAGAAAAAAATTATTAATAAAGGAATTAAGGACATTAATTGACTTATTGGGCTAAGGTGGAAGCATTCCTTTCAGGTTTACTTAATAAAAACATAAAAAATACTGTTATTAAAGCAACGTCCATCTTATAAAACTTCCTGTCAAGAATTAAGGCATAGGAGACTTCCAATGGAACCATAATTTAATATGTTGTTTCCGAATTATTAAAGCTTCCTTCGAAAGTATTCTCTCGGATGGTATTCTCATTTGCATATAATCTGATGTTTCAATATTGAGCACCATATGCATATGCCGGTGTGTCGCTAAAATGAGAATAAAATCTGATTTGGTTAAGTAGATGAAAAAGGCAATATTTTTTATGTGTTCACAAATGATTTTCTTTAGAAAATTTAGGTTACTATATTTTAAATAAATAAAAATTTCAAATTTGTGTCAAACATCTACACACGAAATCAATTATTAATTTAAAAGATGCTTATAGTCTTCGTATACGTACCGTGTTTTCTACCATACATCTTTCTGGCCAGGATTGTTCCTACTACCTACTTATTTACTATCTAAATCTAAAACATGCACACGCACTCTTGCAATCAAGCATACTAACTAGCAATGCGATAAATCAGTTCGTTAACCAGATACGATGATGAATACCAAAATATTAATAATGTCCATTATTATATTAGGATACTATTTGTCCTTGTCTTGTCGACTTTTTATTTTAGGCAACGTACAGTATTGATATTGGCTGTATTGGTATACACCAAAAATTGTCTGATAAAAATAAAGCGTAGACCAATTAATGTTTATTCATTGACACCTTGAAGTACAATGTACATGCCCCACGGGCTATGTGCCCCAACTGGCATTGCATTACTCAGGCATCTCCATGGAAGTCCAGTTGACAGAGATTCATGGTATACTCCTCTTTCCCTTTTTATTTTTTCAGATCAAAATTTCAAATTTGGCATAGCGGAAGTACTTATTAAAGGTCATTTTTTGACATAAAAATCACCATTTTGGCACTTCCAGTTTTACCGGGAGTAATACCAACTCCCGATTTTTATATGGACCACCCTGTATATGATTATATTTTGGAAATCTACGTCATTTTCTGAATCTAAAAGATATAACATAAGTGAGATTTCAGGTGTCAAATTACTTTTAGAACTCTGTTTTACTTTCGAATTAAGAGTGCCTTCACCATCCCCGATTAATTCTAATGAACCATTATAGCAACCATAAAAAAGTGAGTTGGCGTCAAAATTATTCAATGTCTCTACTTACAGGGTGTTAAAATTCTCCAAGGTAGAGCTGAAATTAGTTTCTTCTTTTAAATAGTGCCATTACCAAGATTAGAACTGACATTACAGCTGAGAGAAGGCATTCTAAATTCAAAAGTAAAATAAGAGCCCTAAAAGTAATTTGACAGCTGAAATGTTACTTATGTTATATCGTTAGATTCAGAAAATGACGTAGATTCCAAAAGTATAATAATATACAGGGTGTTCCATATAAAAATCGAGAGTTGGTATTAGTTCCGGTGAAACCGGAAGCGGAAAAAGGTAATTGTTATGTCCAAAGGTGAACTTTAACATGTACTTCCGCCCTGTCAAATTTGAAAATTGTATCCAAAAAAATAAGGGGGGAATCGGGGGTACACCATGAATCTGTATCACAATGTATTATGGATGAGAGTTGAAAAAAAATTATGAATATTTTAAATTCCTCTGCATTTTGCATATTCATAAAATAGTATCTTTTAAAACTACAACTTAATAACTTTTTGAATGCTGAAACAACAATAATTTCTCCATTTGTGTACCTGATTTGTTGTTAAACTGTAATTGTGGTTTTCAAAAGTAAGAACTTAACAAAACACATGCACACATGTGTCTTATGGAGAGTTTTTTTATTGAAACGGTTTCGTGTCAATGAATAACATATACTTTTTGTTTTTCAATTAATTGATGTATTAAATTCTTTAAAAGTTGTCTTTAACAACTCCCTCTTCGATAAAATAATGCCAATTCTTAATACTATATATTGACCTAAAGTTATTATTAAGATCGTGGGTATTATTTTATTGTTTACTATGTTTTATACTATATTTTCTTTTACTATCAAAATAAATTCAGTGGCTTGCATTGAATCATTTGTTCCAGGGCTCAGCTTAGACCAAAATCTGTCCATGGGACCCCTGGGGCCGCAGTCCCCGCTCGAAATGAAACCGGATGCTTCCACGTTAGGCCAGTTCAGTCCTCAAGGACCCAACAGTCCAGGATCGTTTTCTCTCGGCCATGCCAGCCTACTCAGCCCTTCTTCGGGAGGGCAGAAGGGTGCTACCTCCCCATATCCCCCCAATCACCCGCTTAGTGGCTCCAAACATCTTTGCTCGATATGCGGAGACAGGGCCAGTGGAAAGCATTATGGTGTTTATAGGTGAGTTGCGATATTTATTTTTAGGCTACATAGTCTGTCAAAACATGAATGGTCGTAAACAAGAAATATACAAAAATTGAGCTGCGTTGACTGTGCCTCTAAAGATAGCTTTTCAATTTTAGAGTGTATCCAATGGCCTTGTTATATGAAAGTAATACATGTTACATTGAAACAAGCAATTTGTCATAAGTGACGCATCTGAATCTATTCTAGTTCTTATGTTAAAAAATACTGAATAATATGGCATGGAGTGAAACTTTCAGTAAAAACTGTACGCGCCCTAATTGCTATAACACTGACGTAGTTTTGCACATAACACTATACTGCACTCGACGCGCGTTTCGCCAACCAAGTTAACTTACCAAGTATAACTTGGTTGGTGTTATGTGGAAAACTACGTCAGTCTTATCTTGACACCAATGGTTCCAACCCCCTTCAAGACTAATTGCCATACAAAGTGAAAATTTTTATAAAACCTACATAGTGCTTGTGTTAAGAAAATTAACTATAGAGTAATTTTAAAGAAAACATATTTTAAGGGCATGTATAGCAGCAATGCCATAAGTTATCTGATAGATAAATATTCTGGTCCATATTAAATTAAAGTCAGATAATCATCATTTTTCAATTGTTAAAAATAATAATTTCAGTAGTTGTAAGTTCAACAGAATATATAGAGAATGAATTTATGGAATTATCGACAATAATTCAAGTTATTAATGAGACAAAACTATCAATCCCTCCTAACCAAAAAATATTTATCAAGAATTAAAAGCATCCAATAAACAAAGAACTCCCACTGAACGAACACTTCCCGATTTAAAAAACAAATTGTGAAAATTGAATACATCATCCAAAATTATCTGAGCATGGCTTGTCATCGATTTTGTCATACTTCATACTTATGTTGTTGTGAAGAACGCAATAGATATGTGGGTATCAGGTACCAACCGCACAAGTTAAATTATGTAAATGGTGTACCCAGGCCAGGATTGATCCTCTCAAGGCCAGTGGTCACTCGTAACACGTGCAGAAGGTTTATTAGATTTGCTGAAGCAATTATCATTGTCATCATCATAGAAAATATTGATCACGTTTATGAATCCTTTTTCTGATGATAATAGATTTGTTTTTAACAATGTAAATTGGAAATTCTTGCGTTATGTCATTCAGAAATACTTCATGGAATAAATTTTGCGTTTTAATTAACACGTTTAGTAGATATAAAGCTATGACTTCGCTAATAGCTGCTGGAATTGGAATAACGTACACTGGAGTGTTTGCGGCTATCTGACTTGCCTAATTATTTTGGGCATTGTGTGCGTTTGCCTCAATAGCAATGGTTTCAATGTAACAACGCACTTTCGCAATTTTAAGCGGTTGTAAACGCATAAAGAATTTTATTTTAAAATAACCAGATCAATTTCTTAATTTTTTTGTTGTGATTTCCTTTTTTAATCAACAGTTCCACACGTCCATGTTTTCTTGGTTTCTTCCATGATTTGTGTGGAAGACGGGCGGTATATTTTTATTACGTGGCCCGCATTTGCGCCTATTTTACGTTTACGGTTTTATGGTATTTAAACATTAAAATTATTATTCCATGGTAGTATGATTAAATTAGATAACTTACAGCTTAAGACAAAAGCGCATCGCGTAATGTACGATTTTTCCGCGGTTGAAGGTCGAAACACAGGATTCACGGAGTGTGGGCAGGCCAACATTCATTTGTCGTAATGAGCGACTGTTTATAACAATACCAAGGCTACTATGATGCAACACTCGTGCACGAGGCCATGGTCACGGTGTAGATCTTTTTGTCATTGTCAGGGCAATAGTTTCAAAAATTAACCCGCAATTATATAGTATTTTATTCGATAGCTATCCGCTCCATTGCACATTAAAAAATTGCGAGGCCACCCAGTTCACAGACATTTTCTGATTTAAATTTTATAAATAAAATGCATAGATTATAAAAGAGTTGTGGTAGGAAAATCTTTATATGTTTGTCCTAGTTTCATGCCTCAGATATTTCTTCTGCAAAAATATTTCACTCAACAGCAATACATTCTAGGCATTCTACCACTAAGACAGAGATAATAGGTACTCTGATGATAGGTACTCTGATATTGGACAAAAAAAAACAAAGCATCACTTCTATAAACAAACTACCTCAGCTGAGAGTCGAACCCGGTCGGCCATAGAACCGATGTACCAGAGACCTGTTGGATTTTTGAAATAAAAATTGCAGAAGGCCCAACTGGTTTATTATTAAATGGATCTCCAGCCCATTTCAGAGTTCTAAAGTTTCTGAGATTTTCTTGTAACACACAAAATGTCAAAATCTAGTAAAATCAATACAATAGTAATTATTAATACATATTAATACTAATAATTTTATTTAATTTTTTATTAGCATTAATAATAATACATTGCATACTTATGCAATACCTAAGTTATTTATGAGAACAAAATTAGGAGATTGTTTTAATTATTTATTTGAATAGCATATTTTGCTATTCAGGGAAAATGCTACTAATGACATATCTATTAAACCAGCTATTTACGTCCATGAAAGAATGAAAATAAATTTGTCATTTAGTTATCCTTCATAATGACGGCTGCTTAAAAATTAATTATAAGTGGTCGAACGTATAAAAATACAACCAGCTTTCTAGACAAATATCGGGCAGGTGAAAATTTCAGATGGGGAACTTGACTTAGTGAACTATTTCTGGTACAGTTCCAATGTTCCGATAGGACGGTTCCCCTTTGATCTAGCACATGACGCTGACTAAAAAAATTTGCATAGGCGTAACGGGCATTTTTAGCTCGGTCATTTGGAGCAATTGCAAGTTGGTTTGAAAACCATGTGATCAAATTCCATATCTCAAGTAAACATATTGGTAATACTTAAATAATATAATATTGTATCTCTCATTCTAATCACAAGCACTAGCCCGGAACTCTGAGCCTTGTGTGTGAGAGGGAGTGGCATGTTATTATACAGAATATCTCTGGAGCGACTTCGTTGTTAAGCCTAATTACCAATTAGTGCTGGAGTGAGGGAAATCTGGAAAACCTCATTAGTTAGGGGAGCGGTTAACACCAAGGCGACATTCTTTCCATCCTAGGTACGCACGTCATCAGGATGTTAGCAATCCATCCGTGCGAACAGGGCTCAATATACAACTAGGCAATTAAATTGTGCGTCCGGACAATTTAATGGAGATTCGAACCAACGACCTCTGGGTTAGCAATAGAGACGCTAAGCTCTGAGCCACCAACTCGATTAACACCGAAAATACAATTGGCCAAACAAATTGTAACATTTTAATCAAAACCCACTGGTCGTCGGCAATTTAGTGTGCTCTACAGTAACGCACTAAGCACAAAATATCCCTAAATAATTTAGTTACTATTTGACAGCACCGTCATCTAGCAGTAACTTTGAAACTATTACGCAATTATGTCCAAGGCAAGAAATCTTCTTTGCTGTTAATTGACTTTTTCGCATTGTTTAGGAAAAATTCAGATGAAACTCAATTTTTTTTATTAGTTTACGTATTTTAAACAATTTGCTATGAACGGACACGGTTCTTATGTAAATTTTCATTGACTTTCCTAAAATTAAGTAAAATGTGGTGCGTGTTGAATGAACCGTTCGTAGCACGTTATTTTTTAAAGTGACGAAATCGAACGCGGCATTAGCGGTGATAACGTGACCTTAAGAGAAATAATTTTCAGCATTTTTTTAATATTTTCCCTAATATCTTAGAAACCAAAAGAAATTTGGCATCACTGTTAGTCTATGGTATTATGAATGGTCAGCCAAAAGGGCAACAAGTTTTCTCTAATTTAACAGATTTCGTATCTTTCACAATTTCAGAGATAACAATAGTGGCACACATTATTTAGGGCGCTTTGCTTATAATGTGATAATAAGTAAGTTTGAATAATTTATAACGTGAAATAAAACGCGCACTGACGACGCAGACAAAATAGCGTCAATAAGATAGTACCTAAATGCAAATTATATGCCATAAAATATTTAAAAATATAACTGATTAGTAGTAGGAGTAAATATATCAATCAGTATTTTATGTTAAAATGAAATTACTTATTTAATTCCAAATATCTCAATAATTTACAGAGCGACTGTTTTTGATAGTTTGGAAGTAGGATCACCGATCTTAAAAGTGAAATGGAGAAGTTTTATTAGTTTAAATTAGTTTTTTAGTTCTGTTTTATCATCATAAGATAGTAAACTATGTAAGTACATGTTGACTTTATGAGTGATATAATCTGCAA
This sequence comes from Pogonocherus hispidulus, assembly GCA_963924545.1. Lineage (NCBI taxonomy): Eukaryota > Metazoa > Arthropoda > Insecta > Coleoptera > Cerambycidae > Pogonocherus > Pogonocherus hispidulus. The sequence continues at coordinate 195,496 of OZ004694.1, forward strand.
ATAATTAAATATAATATACATAAAATAGTAAACTATCTACATGTTAACTTTCCATTCACACTACATGTTTATTTTTGTAAAGTGATATAATCTTCTGTAAATAATTATTACTTACATCTTACAACAATTTTTATGAATGATTGAACGTTATTCTTTATTTTGTACTTTGACTTGAACTTAACTGTTGATAAAGTAGCTACCTATGTTTGTATTACTGATCATTTATTTAGGTTTCTTAGTTCTAAAATGTAATATACAATAATTATAAAGGAATAACTGATTTAAAATATTTATCTACTACTAAATCTACTTGGTTTTTTAACTGTATCCATCAAATTCTCCCTTTCGATTGTGCGCTAGTGTCATGAAATTGGCAGTTAAATATTTTATGAAAATATTGTTTATTTTGAAGGGAAACCTTTTTGGCTATTCAGCTTTCATTGGGGCAGTAAAAATAGACTACTATTTTTAAAATACATAATGACAATATTAGCCGTGACCAGTGTTAGTACCAATATTTCATGAGTCTTTTCAATCAGAAGGGTAACTAGGTTTATAACCAAATTATTTACCTTTAAGTATTCATATTACATTTAATTTATTTCCACCTCATTTTTAAAAGTACTTCACAAGTACATATATCTATCTAAGGCCCAGTCTTTCCACCTCCCATTAAGTTCCAAATAACTATTTGGCAGATTAGACTGTGAAAACTGAAATAGTGAAACGTCACATTCTAATCTGCCAAATAGTTATCTGCAACATAATGGCAGGTGGAAAGACTAGGCCTAAATTTCAGTAGATTTCCTCTATATCATAGTTATAATGATTGAACATGGGCCATGGAGTAATTTATAACTAATCTTGGACTAAGACCAGTTCTACAACTAACATTACCTACTTGGTCATTAATCATTTTTCAAATTTAAAACAAAAACTATAGAAATCAATTCCATTGTGTGTTTTATAAGAAAGCTGTTCTTCAGTTTCACACTGTATTTATATTGTCCTTTACAATGTTTTTAATCGTATACAAAATTCTATATACAAAAAAAAAGACTAAAACGAAAACCTTTGAATATTTATTGAGTATGTTCCTGTACTCAAAATGGATGAAGAGGTAATATTTTCAAATGTATGATAAAGAATATAAATCAGTGGTCTTATTATTTGTTTAACGATAAATAGCTTTTCTAAATTCATAGTAGGTTTATGAACTTGCTACTCATATATTTCCTTGGTTTTCAAATATGCCATTGGAATATATCTTTGTCTACAAATTGACAGTGGTGTAAAAAAATAATTTGTTTCTAATAAGACTGTATATGACTTTAATTTTGACTGTCAACAGGAGATAGATAGACAGTACGTACCAATTTGATGGAAGTTGCCAGCTCCTTAATTTCTGTCATATTTGATAATCATCTTGTTTGTGTTGAAAAATATATTGACCCAATTAAGTAGTTTCTTTTGATCTGCCTTACATATCTCTACCTAAATAGGTATAATTTCCATTAATAAAGTGACTAAAATGAATAATAAAAAAATATTAATATGTGCATCTACCTGGGTACGTTGGGGCACCCCATGATCCCAACAAAAGAAATTTGCTGAATATGTTCAAGAGGTAACAGTGTCCGAAAGTTCATTCTCCCTACGCCTATGGTTGTCGATTTGGCAAAAGGCATCATCGCATATCGGATCGTCAAATTTACGTGGGTGTAGAGATTTTTCGCATAACCGGCGGGAAAGGACATCGCGAGGTCACTTTTTATGACCGCTCAATTACAACGATTACGAATTAATTGTCCCCTTGACTTTATAAGGCTTGCGGTTCATTGTCAATGGCGGGAAAGCCTTTACAATTCGCTTTGTTTATGTCGTCGAGCTTGAAATTTAGCTTTTGCTGTAACGCATACCATGGAAATTGGAGATGAAATTGAATCGTTATAGTTACCTATGTATGATAATAACTACGTGTAGCTGGTAGGCGTGTATATTGGGACCACTATTTAAATCATATGGAAGTTCTGAGTTTTTCTAGAAAGACATTCTTTCCGTTTGGGCATTGGGCATTGGGCATTGGGTATTGGCAGAGACTTATACATCTACATTCTATACGTCTCTGGTATTGGCCACGCAAGGACCCGTCTATCTCCATCTCTATATGAGGTGTGAGGTGTGCATGTGTGTTAACTGCATGTATTACAAAAATATTAATAACATATAGAAAATTCAATATCTTGTGATTGTTAAAATATTGGTGAATATTTTTTGCATTTGGCACCCTTCTCTAATATTTTTGGAGATATTTAGATTGTTTTATTACAAATACATTATTATTATCAGATTATCTCTAGTAATACAGAAGATCTATTAAAAAGAGTGCGCCTATAATAGTAATATGCAAATAGATTAGCAGCTTGTTACTTTAATCTGTCTAATACATCATAATTATGCCAAAAAGAGTGCTTAAGAAGAATATTTTATTAGACAGATTAAAGTAACAAGCTGCTGATCCATTTGTATAATATAAGGTGCACTCTTTTTAATAGATCTCTATTATTAATCGATCAACGTATTATTAATAAACAAATAAATAAATAGGGTGTTATATTTCAAATAACAAAATACTGGGCGTTAAAGTATAACCCTGAAAGGTTTGTATTTAATTTTTATTAAAAATAATTAGCTTGTACTATGAATAAACGTGATGATATATGAGTATTTAGACATAGAGAAAGGTTTCTACCGTTTCTACATAATATGTGTTTAGAGCATTTAAAACACTCAAACTTCTACAAACACCTCTGGGAGAAGTAATTATAACATACAGGATGTCTCATAAATAGGCATAGATATTGAGGGACCTAATCGCTCAAATAATTTTCAGAAAATACAGTTTTAATTTTTCTGTCAACTGGAAATTATTTTCTTGCCTTACACATTTTGACTTGTCCATTGTACACCTTTAATGATTTATGTAGATTTTTATATGGACCTCTTAGATTTGATTGCATGAGGTGATATTGATGTGCACTGTTTTAGATGAAGACTTTATTATATATACATTTTTTATTGAATGTTTTATAAATTCTAAGGTGTTTTATTTTATCTTAATTAGCTGTATCAAAGTTTTATAATCAGTGTATATTCATTTATATGGCCTTGAATTTTATAATATAGAATAGAGTAACAAGATTAAGAAATAAGGCAACTTGTAATTTATTATAAAATTAATAGATTCATTACTTCCAAAGCGTTTTTTGCTTGGTTTTTTGTACTACAAAATATCTACATATGAACGTTTAAAAAATAAATCTTTATTAATTTCTACTTTATTATTAATTGTAAATTGATGTACTACATTTATATACATATATATATATATATATATATATTTTTATTTTACAGTTGTGAGGGATGCAAAGGATTTTTCAAGCGGACTGTCAGAAAAGATCTCTCATATGCATGCAGGGAAGAAAAAAATTGCATTATTGATAAAAGACAAAGGAACAGGTATGTTAAATAGTAATTCTTGCACAAAAATAAATATCAATGTTATGTGATTAAAAAACCAAAAATGTAACAAAATTAATAAAGTTTGTTGTATTAACGCTTGAATCTTAATTTATGTCTCAACAGATTTCAGCTCTCATTCTTCAAAATAACAGATTTACTTTAGTTCTTATCGTATCAAATATATACCTATGCAGAAATATTCTATCTTTTCAGGTGCCAGTACTGTAGATATCAAAAGTGTTTAGCAATGGGTATGAAGCGAGAGGCTGTGCAAGAAGAGAGACAAAGGACAAAAGACAGAGACACATCAGAAGTAGAGTCTACATCGAACATGCAAGCTGAGATGCCTATTGAAAGGTTGTTAGAGGCTGAGAAGAGGGTTGAGCATAATGATCCACCAGTACCTTTAGAGGTAAAATAGTAGTGGAATCAGAATAACTAAATTTAGTTCAGTTCTATAAACTTATGTTAAAAATTGTTGGAGTTGTGTTTATACTAGATAAACATAATATATTTATAGACATATAGGTACTTATATAATGAAAGCTAAATTATTAATTTTATGAAAAGCTGAGGTACATCATGAATTGCCAGCATTTACTGTAAAATCCATATTTTACATTACAAGCAGCTTTTCAATTCATCTTCGACACATTCATATTAGCTGGACAATCTGTAGTTAACTGTAAATAACGTAATTTTGTCAAGAAATTGCTGTCAATCACAGACAGTAAACGTGATAAAAGGCCAGATGGAATTGCCTAGCCTTTTCTTGAAATGATGGTCTTAACCATTTCGCTAAGTTAGGTATACTGGTTGAAATAAAATTAATTTTAATTAATAAAATTAATTAAATTTCGATCATAAGGAAATATTTTGGAAGAGCGCAATTTGCGCATTTGTTTACTTTCTTTTAATTTTTAGAAATGCATCATGAAACACATAATAAAAGTATTACTTAGGATTTTTCCTTCAAACTCCATAATGTAAATTACTCATTTTTAAATAAAATAACTAGGTGTTATTATTAATTGACATAGACTGTTATTGTCTACTTCCTAGGGTTACAACAACTTCCTAGTGTAATTTGTCGTGAAAATTGGAAATGTTAAGAATGTCAAATTTCTTATAGCATGAGGTGGGGGAACTGTAAATTGGCCTGTTATTAATTCTGTACTGGAAAACCTTTTAATCTCTGTATATATGTATTAAAACACACCACAGAAATAGACAACCTCCCTACTGAAAGCCTAAGGCTTGTGTAGAGGGAGGGTACACATGAGAAAAACGCAGACACACAACCATTCTCTGGGAGAGGTGCCATTTCTCCCCTGGCGAGATTCGAACTCGCGCCGCGATACACCCATTCTGTTAGTCACAGGCTATCACCCAGCACCTAATAGACTGAGCTATTGCCACGGCGATATTTATTAAAAATAAAGTTGCAACTATTGCTCACTTACTTATTGGAGCTACAATGTCTGTTAAACTAGCAAATTTGTTTAATTTTCTGTGCTAATTTTAAACGTTAAACCAAATAAAATTATCTTTACATTTTTAGTATTAACTAAAGTGTATATTTTGAATAGAATACTCTATCCTCGGTTCATAGTGGTTCAAATTATTGGTATGTTTTCGAGGGTTATTGAAAATCTAATAAAATAGATAGAGCGAATGTAATGCATGAGTCCTGTGCTATTTTTTCGAAAAAATATTACGGTTTACATAACGGTTTGCCTTATGAATGAAATATATGGCTGGAAAATATGGGGTACTGTGTGAACTAAGGCCACACCACTTATTACCAAAATTTAGTATTTAAACTATAACCAGTGGCGTAAATGCAGGGTACGTCATACGTGGTCCCACTGATTAGATTTTAAATACACACCATTTTTAAATTTTATATTTCATTCTTAACAGAAATGGTATCTTTTAGATGATTATGAATGTATGGATTTTGCGAATCAGTGAATTGTGTCGGCACGTGCGACTGTGCATTTGAATCCGGTAGGGCATCAAGACAAAATAAATAATTTATTCATTAAAAAGTTATAACTTTTTTCTCGAATTAAATAACTTTTTTCTTGGTTTTTTGTTAGTAGAACACCCTGTTTAAGACACTAGTGAGATAAAAACTTTTAAGAGAGTTGCTGATTATCACTATAATGACTGCAATGACTGCATATGAGCTTATTAAGTTGTATAAGTTTTCTCATATGAATTTAAATTGGTTATTTTGAAAATATCATATTTAAAATATTTTCAGGTATACCTACTTTGATTCTGATATCTTATATTAGCTGTCAGAATTTCTATTCCCAAAACACTTACCTCATTAGTTTCTAAAAAGAAAATTTAAATAACAAAAATGTTTTTAATTTTGATGTTTAATTTCTTTCCAGAGTGCTGTGACAAACATTTGCCAAGCCACGAACAAACAGCTTCTCCAGCTGGTGGAATGGGCCAAATTGATACCTCATTTTACTTCCTTACCAGTATCCGATCAGGTGCTACTTTTAAGAGGGGGCTGGAATGAACTCCTCATTGCTGCTTTCTCACATAGATCTATACAGGCTCAGGAAGGCATTGTCCTTGCCACTGGTCTTATAGTTAATAAGTTAGTATCTACATATTTCTTTAAAACTTAATTTCTGCCCTGCGATCAGGCAGTGAACATTTTTTATTTTAGGTCTACCGCTCATGCTGTTGGAGTTGGAACTATCTATGATAGAGTGTTATCCGAGCTTGTTAACAAAATGAAGGAGATGAGGATGGATAAGACAGAATTGGGTTGCCTCAGAGCTATCATTCTCTTTAATCCAGGTAATTATTTAGATTTATATCGTTATAGATTGTTAACGTGATTTGACAATATTAAAAATAAGTTTTGAATTAAATAAATACATAGTAATATAAAATATTAAAAATATAGTGCAATGTCAGTTTTCCAATTTGTTTAATGACACAAGCAAAAGACTTATATAATAGGGTTAATTTCAAGAGGGACTTGATATGGGATATGGTAAATTATTAGAAATATAAATAAAGTGGATAAAATTATTAAATCACAATGACAATTTTCAGTGAATCTAGCAATGAAATTTTTTCTCACTTACTTTATTTGAAAGGATAGTTTACAGTGCCATATACAGATCAGAGCCTCTTCTAATTAAGAAAATTAAAATTAAAATGGGTTTGCATATTGAAAAAACACAAGACAAACACTCCATACCCGCCGACATTGCCAGTTGGGGGATGAATTTATTAAATGTTACACATTATCCAATTGTTAACAAAAAGGTTTATCTTCTGATAAAATATCTACAAAAGACCCATCACAACTAGAAATCACTCGGGCATATCTATTTTTAACTGTGATATTGGAAAAGTTGTTGGCTGTTTAACTAGATATTATTTCTTCAGTTATTGAAGAAATAATATCTATTTTGGACTGCAACTTTATTCTCTATAAAACATCCCAGGCAGTAAGTATTTAATAGTTACAAGGGGATAGTTACATCATTTAAATTTTGTAGTCATCATTGAAGCACGTAAGAATTTAACTTCAAATACGTTTAAATATAATATTCCTGGTATCCTTTACTAGGAATTTCTTTCAAATACAGTGTGTTGAAAATAAAACATTTAATAATACTAAGACTACTAAAAGTAAAATGGGATTTTTACGATTTTAAATATTGTTGCCATCGGAAAGCCTAATATTCAAGAAGAACCTCTGGTCTAAAAACAATTATTCTGGTAACAAAACAATTCAAAGTTACATTTGTACATGTTTAAACATTTTACACATTAAATACACAACTTCACCAGAATTAACAACCCATTCAAATCCCTATTGAATTGAATTCATTAGTCTGAGTGAACCTGTGAACATGAACCAAAATTTTCTGTTTATTTTAGATGTCAGAGGTCTGAAATCGGTACAAGAAGTTGAAATCTTAAGAGAAAAGATATACGCAGTATTAGAAGAATACACACGAACAACACATCCAAATGAACCAGGTCGATTTGCCAAACTGTTGCTCCGTTTGCCCGCTCTGAGGTCGATTGGTCTTAAATGCTTAGAACACTTGTTCTTCTTCAGATTAATTGGTGATGTATCCATAGACACATTTCTTACTGATATGTTGGAAAATTCAACGGATACTTAAATATAAAATACTTACAACTTTGCAGTTATTGCCTGCCCGCGTGCAAGCGACTTACGGGGTATGTCTGTGTTTCCCTTGATTTATCTTTACAAATCTGTGATTTTATATTAATATCTGTTTTGGATGATGGTATTATTAGCTATGTATTTATATTTTAAAATGTGCTGTTTAGCAGAAAGACTTTTAGAGACGTGCAAAAAAATTAATTTTCGCTCGCATAAATTTTATCCAAAATTATTTATTTTTATTTATGTATGGTTTTAGATATAAATTGTATCCAGTTTACTGGACTTTGATGTTTGTTATCAACGTGAAAAATATTGTTAAATTATATTGGTAGGGTGGAACTCATGCCTTGAGTCAAAGTCTACATATATTCTAATAAGTCCGCCCACTTCTTTGATCTCCTGCCGAAACACCGGCAATTTTTTGATATCAGTCGTAAATCACTTTACGCGTGCTGGCGCCGCTTTATACAAGGACGGATCTATGATGAGAGTAACATTGCATGTGGTACCTGCTTATAGGGGAACCGATAAAATAATAGTATTTTTAGAATTAAGGTTTCACTAGTATAAACAGATTAGAAAAAATTCCAAGGGTAGGTATTTTTATTGTTTTTCAAACATGTCGATAAATAAATGAATATAGGTATCATTTTAACTATAGTAAATCAATTAAATAAATATTAACTGTAAACCAGGTACTCAGAGGATTAGCCTTTTATATACTTAACACATACCTACATAATACCACAGGTACCAAAAATTAGTACCTGTATCTGCTATCTAAGGGTTAAATAAAAAGAAAATGCACATTTATTTAGTACAAGCATTTCTTATCATGTTTAAATCAAGGTATACACTACACCCAAAAAAAAAAAAAACAACAATTGGTGTCAACTTTAATGGCTGTTAAAAGTTCTGTAAAAATTTTAATTTTGGATTTTCTTTACTACAGTTTTGCGTTTTTAGTTACCTATTTGCAAATTTAAGAGGATAATATATTCTCACTCTTGTATAAAGGCAACGAAATATTCATATGGAGAATTTGGGCATGGGTGTGCAAATCTTACATCGGAAAATCCATTAATCGTTTTATATCCTACACCACCTTGTTTACAAAAATTATTAAAATGTAATACAAAAATATGTTCAAGGGCTAATAAATAATTCGTAAAATTATTTGGAGGGATCGTCAAGCCTCCAAAGCTATAACTGACTGCAACTGACTCCCCTCATAAACTTTTATTTCACAAAATACTGTGGATCTGTCCGTATGGGTTATATTGCAATATTCCAAACAAATATCGCATGAATGTTTTATAAGACATTTTCATAAATAGTAGCCACCCACATACACAAGTGCCTTCCTTCCTCTGTAGCAAAATTTTTATAATCATAGTTTGTATTTTTAATAGTTGGGTACTGTTAAATAAAAGTAATTTTAACCTTTTTAGTATACCTTTTTCTGCAAGATATAAAAATAAGAAATATTTTTAAAAAAGTTGCAGCTACTAGGTAAAAACTGTGGGAAAACATTTAGCAACATTACTTTTTTAATGACCGGTTTTGACATACTTTCTTTTATTTCTGGATTCAATTCACTTTGAGTAGACACATCGGAAGACATCGGTAAAGGCAGAGCATCGACTTCTTTATCAGATGTCATCATACCTGTGGTTGGCGCTAAAACCTTAAAAATTATAAATAAAGTACACATTTTAAGAATACATTTAAAGAACACATTACACATTTTTGTTGTTATATCAAAGCATGAGGTATAATGTCTTAGGTACCTTCCAAAAATTTTTGGATAGCATCAGTTTGGGTAGATTCTTCAGATTTGGAAGCTGTTAGAAACTTATAGGGGCCCGGACTTTCATCATCGTGTATATTATAATCTAAGAGTTATAGAAATAGTGTATAAATACCATAATATATCATTTATACAGGGTGTCCACCTAGTGCGCGTAAGTCCAATATCTGGGTTAATAAAAGAGATAACTTAATTTTTTTTTCTACAGGGTTGTCTAATATCCCGAGCTGCACAAAATGAAAATATATTTACATATTCAGGGTGTTGTTTTTCCTGGACAGGTACCAACTTCGCTTTTCTAAATGGAAATATATATTTTTTATTGCTTTTTCGAACTAAACCCTTGATTTTAGTAGGACTTTCATCAGCCTTCCCTATACCTAACTTAAACTGTTTTTGAAATATTGACTGATGAATATTGACATTTTTGCAACTTTGACACCCTGTAAAATCTAAACGGTTTGAGATCAAACAAAACGGTTTGCACATTCCCATCTTAACTTTTTATAAGCTATCGTTTGATACTAATTTCAAATTTATCCAAGAATTAAAAATTTTCAAAATTTTCGGAAAATTTTTAATTTCTGGATACATTTGAAATTAGTATCAAATGATAGCTTATAAAAAGTTAAGATAGGAATGTGCAAACCGTTTTGCTTGATCTCTAACCGTTTAGATTTTATAGGGTGTCAAAGTTGCAAAAATGTCAATATTCACCCGTCAATATTTCAAAAACAGTTTAAGTTAGGTATAGGGAAGGCTGATGAAAGTCCTACTAAAATCAAGGGTTTAGTTCGAAAAAGCAATAAAAAATATATATTTATATTTAGAAAAACGAAGTTGGTACCTGTCCAGGAAATACTGAACACCCTGAATATGTAAATATATTTTCATTTTGTGCAACTCGGGATATTAGACAACCCTGTAGAAAAAAAAATTAAGTTATCTCTTTTATTAACCCAGATATTGGACTTACGCGCACTAGGTGGACACCTTGTATGTAAGTATATCTTCCCTTCCATTTTTGTTAAAACTTTTGGTGTTTGTTCTTTGGGGCATCGATAAAACGAAACATTATCTCAAATATTAGTATGGCAACCATCGACACAACAATAAAAATCGTGAGAAGCTGTTACAATAAAAGCCAATACACAAATTAACAAAACTGATTTAGTGCACCCAGTACAACTCTGGCCTAGAACACTGTGCAAGACTATTCCCGGCTGAGCCGTGGATCGATAGAAACAATGGATAAGTAGCGAGAAAAGGCAGGGGAGGGACTCTTGGACGGATTGCGCGAGTGAGCGGTCTTATTAGAATATATGTAGACTTTGCTTTAGTCTTCATTGTTTATCTTCCTATTGACAAGTTATATTAACTTATTTGGAATATCAAAAGATATGTTTTTGAATTTATGAATTTTAAGTGTGATTTTATTTATACATACATACATTTCGTGAAGATATCTTGTTTTGTAAACAAAGTTTTGTTCAAATCTAAATAGACTTTGTTATTTAAATATTATTCTAATGATATTTGGGTTATTTCTGTATAAATGTTTTTAAATGTTATATATTTACTAAAGCTGTGTGTAAGTATGAAATAAAAATATCATCTCTAATTTTCAACTAAATATTTTTTATTTATGAAAAATTATGTTTATTTATAATAAATAAATAAAAATATTAAGTTGAAAATATAATTGTATAATACTTTTAAATATTTACTTATGTAGTTGGAAAGAAAAAGTACCTACAAGTTATTGAAAGTGATGGAAAAGTGCCTGATGGCTTTATAGAACGTAGTACGGATTAATTTTAATCGTTTATTCTTAAAAAAACTTTTAAAAAGCTCAAGTATATTTATGGTAACGATAATTTTATTATTCTATAGATGAACTGAAACTTTAACACTTTTTTTAAATAAAATAAATTCAGCCAGATGTTACTTTAATTATTAAGTTAATTATTTAGGCAGCTTGCCCCTTTAGATTTACCGTTTATATTTTAGTGATGATAGAGGTATAAATAAGTGTTTTGTCTTGTAAATATTTCCAAATTTAGTTATTTAACATTATGTACTTTGTATTTTTTATTAACTTCTTGCTTTTTAAAAATGCACATTAATAAAGCAACATTATATTCAACCAAGAATGGTTTACAACGGTCATATTCAGATGGTGTCAAATTTATTTTCAGGTTAATGTGTATTGTGGATTATTACTGTTATTTACTAAATTATACACCTAGTTTGGTTTCCAAGCAACCAATAAGTGGAAATTTTGAAACTAACAAAAATTTATCGAATTGTGTATTAGGTATAAGCACCGACCCATGTATTTGTATTTATATTTTTCAGTAAATCAAGAGCCTCTTTATTAAAATTGATATAACTTTCAAAGCAATAATTGAAAATAATCATTGAACATAATCAATTTCTGTCTGATCCATTTTTTTATTTCATTGCCTCTCCACGCTCGTCAGCTTTGGCAGTACATTAAGGTAGCTCAGTCAAGTCATTTGCAAGTTTATAATTGGGCCATGTTTATTATGCTATTCGAGCCATATCAGTAGTCCCTCAAGTTTTTGCAAATTATGCACCTACTTGCATTAATTTGCGTGTTTTACCAGGTAAAAATACTTTGAAAATATCAAAACTATTGTGTTTGATCCACTACATACATAATAAAAGGCACAGAGTCGAGAAAACCAAGGATCTTTGCAAACAATGTTATTAAGTAATAATTGTTGTTTGTTAGCTCCTAAAATTGAAGTTCTCTCAACTTCTAGCATCAGCATCTCGACTTCTAGCACTTCGGTATTACAGAACGCGTGACAAAAAATGGCTTCTGTAGGTCAAGCAAAGTAAATTTTTGTGATTTTTTTAAAAACCTAATAACTAAAAATAATGGTTTTACATAAGTATTAAATTAGAACTCTCAAACTACCCGTACCCACATTGAATTCTTTTAAATAATAAAGAAAATATGAAAACCAAAACTATTAAAATAGAAAATTGATATTAGGTAAGAAAACACTTCTGGATATTTATTCTGTCACAAATCTAATTTAATACTTATGTAAAACCATTATTTTTAGCTATTAGGTAACCTTGACAAAGTACGAAATCTCGGACGGAACGTAGTAGATTTGTCCATGTATCTGGCTGAAAGTCCTCTTTTATTGTTTTTTATTGAAGAAATAAATTGTAACAGCCCACAACTTTTCCAATATCATATTCATAAATTATATTTATTGTTACACTTTCTTGTGAAGCTGTTCTGATTATGTATACATTTCTGACCAAGTTAAGAAACGTAATAGACTTCACTTAATTTGGAAAAATTGTAAGGTAGAAAAAGTGCTCACACTAGATATGATGGGCAAACAAACTCTTAGAACTAGTAATAAACCACTTGTTTATACATCCTATTATCACTATTTAGACATTCCACAAAAGCAATTATTGTAAGGGAAGAGAAGCAAAATATTTTGGCCTATATATTGTTGAGTTGTAATATAACGATTCTATGAATGGTTAGAATACTTTGTCTATAATATCTAACAACCTGTTGACTTTTCAAGATTTTAATTGTTAAATAATCATAACAATTTATAGTTCATAGTTACTGTCAAGTATTCTCTATATGTACAATAATGAATATTAAAACATGTCATATTTTTAATGAGTTAATAAATTTTTCCTCATCGCTAGTTTATTTAATTAACCCCTTTTCATGCTTACATTTGGTTCATATTTGTTTTTTGAGTTACTAAAATAAACTACAATTTCTAGAAATAAGATTTTTTTTACCTAATAATGTAAGTGTATTTCTATCTTTATGTTGTATTCTTCAGAAATTTTCAATACAGGACTAGTTAATGTAATACATAGTGAATCAAATGTTACGTATGTGTATCTTTCAACCTAAAGGCAGGTTGACGGGTAGTTTAGCACGCTCGTTGTTCACGCTTTCGTAGACCACGCCATATGTCAACAGTTGATTCGTGAAAGAAAAATCCAAATAAATCAATACCAAAGCCGCCATGATCTTAAGTAAGCAGATCAAAAGTGTTAGATATTTCAAGAACTAATCAGTCGTCTAAAAGTAGTCAACGGCAAGAGACGTTATACAAAATGAGGGGCGGAGATCTACATATGAGTAATGCAGAAACGTTGAAATTCTTGGAATAATATATATTTTGCCTATTGTCGATTTCGGAATTTTAAAAAAGAATCAATGTGTTAAAGCTATTACCTGTGGCTAAATACTGTAGGGTTATAATAAGTTTTTCTTTGGCTGGTATTGCATCTTTCCCTAATTTGCAAAATTTGAATACTGATGTGGAATGCTCAGCAGCCGCGGTACAGCTGGCCGTTTCTAACGTCCAGTCTTCCCCGCAGTTTTTTAACTCGGAACCCATTAAAGCAAATCCACGCTCTCAGTTAGGACACGGATCACACTGCACTAACAGTAAATTCATTGTCACCGTCCTCTTATTCTCTACCTAAGGTTATCAATACATCTCATACAGGTGTCAGTATTGCGAATTCGGCTAATTTGGACTCACAGGTTATTACAGCCGGTCCCATTAACAAAGTGCTATCCCCAAAAAACCGTCAAGTCGTCCTATCACTAGAAGAGCTGCACATAATACATTTCTGTAGGTCATTACCTAATAATCTTACCATCTACTATCAAAATGTTCGAGGGTTAATAACTAAACTTAAAGATATTTTTACTTAAGTGAAAATTACCATATAATTTGTCTAACTGAAACTTGGTTGAATTGCAAGGTCCTAGATCGTGAAATATTGGATGAGTGTTACAGTGTTTATAGAACTGACAGAGACCAACATAACAGTAATAAAACTAAGGGCAGTGGTGTTCTCGTTGGAGTCCTCAAGAAAATTACATCCTTCGCAACTCCTGGGGTTAATAATGATACCGAGGAACTATGGATAACAATTAAAGATGGTTCTACGAATATACTGATTGGTGTAGTTTACATCCCCCCAGCTTCTAATATATCTATTTACGACAAACATGTTCAAAATTTGAGTAGCTTGAAAAGCCGCTATTCGGATTCGAAAATACTAATATTGGGCGATTATAATCTGCCTAATATTAACTGGGTCGCTAGTGATGAGCATCCAGGCTTTATTCCAACTAATGTGAAGACGGACATCGAAGAACTTATTTGTGATAACTTTTTTTACCAAGATTTGATTTAGTTTAACTATGTGTTTAACTCGCGCGGTGTCTTACTTGACTTATGTTTCTCCGATTTAAGCGTTAGTGTAAGTGTCTCTACCCCCATCATCAGATGTGATAGCCATCATCCAGCTTTAATTATCAATTGTGAGGTCTTGTTGATCAACACCTTAGAACCCCCTTGTTACTTTTTTTAATTTTAAGTGTGCTAATTTAAATGAGCTGAATTGTTATTTAAGTCAGATTAAATTGTTCTGAATTTGTTGTGTCCTGTCACTTGTTTGTATTCATACTGCTATATAGGTATACAATTTACTGTTGAATTATTTAAGTATAGGTATGTTAAGTTGTTACATGTTTGTGGAGATATTTAATATGTAATATTTATATTCTCATTTTAATGTTTATATTGTATACCATTTTAATGGACACTTGTCCGTAAATAAAGTAATTAAATAAAATAAAATAAATTGCTTCATTCATATTTGTTTTTTTTTTTTTTTTTTGTATCGTGGATATGCGTTTTAATAGAAAGCCAAAGTTGCCTTCCGACATCCTTAGTAAATTTTTAAAATCTGAGTAACTGTATTGCTACTAATCAATAAAATGTGTTGCTCCGGACACGTTCCTATTTAAAATCCACACCCTCACACACCAACTGCGCCGTCTTCTCCTTTTTTGGAGCACCACTCCATTAGAACGGTAGGTAAGTTGTGATAGGATATAATGTCCTTATCCTAATATCTCGCACAACACATAACCTTCCACTATCAAAGAAGCCATCTTGATGACTGATACGTTTGCTGTGTGTGTTGGCTTATTTTTTATCAAAATACAGAAGCAGACATCACTTTCAGGTGCAATTACGGTTAAGTTTTTTTGGAATTTTAAAAAGATTTTTCGTGCACAAATAGTCAACATAAATAACTATGATTAAAGCATTTGATTAAATTATACAGGGTGTTAATAAAATAGAAAACAATCCCGTAAACTTAGAACACACGTAACTCGATTTTTTTAAATGGCATGACCCATATCTGAAAAGCCATTAAAAAGACCTTTCTCTGCATGTATCACAATGAGTGCTTAAACTTAATATATAGTTTTGGAATAATTTGATATTTCTATTATTCAAGTGATAATTATTATTGGAGCCGATTATAACTTTTCCTAATCTACTTAATTTGCGAAGAAGGCTGGCTGCAGATAATTATTTTGAAAATTCAAAGTGTCAATGAATTAGTAATTTTGTTAATCCGTACACTTAGGTTGGTAATTCTTGTTCATACATATTGGGTGTCTATGAGTAAAGAATTTTGCGTGGATTTTGATCATGCAAAAATATAGAGGTCGTTCCATTTAAAAAAATATGTTGGGTCTGCCACGTTAACATGAAACACCCTGTAGCATCCAAATATTTTTAAAAGGAGCTTCAAATGGTACAGTATCATGGTGTCACGTGAAATTTCTCCAAGTTTCGTGCCTTCCGAGTTATGGAACAATTCTCCACTAAATTTACACCCTGTATGAAAAGCCTTACGGTTATTCCAACTAAAACTAGAATTTTGCTAGTTTATTTGTTATATTAGTTATAGTTTAGACATTTGAAATTTTTTATCAGATATGGTAGATAAAGCTTATCTATAAAAATTTGTTCAATCATTTTTAAAGTTACTTCCTTAAAATTTGAAGTGGCCTTCAATGATGTCCTTTATAGAAACAGATAACACGTGCTTTGTAGATAATACATATTAAACTAATTAGCACTAATACCGGTGATATAAAGTGACATTTATATTGGAGGATTACTGATGAAAATTGACTAAAAAGTGATGCAATAAAAACTTATCTTAAATTATTGTCAAATCAATCTAAAGGAAGCACATAATTTGCATAACTAAAAGTGACAAATTTTAAATAAAAACTTATTGGAATTCTTTGACCACTTGTAATACATAGTATGAAAGAATATTTTTTTTTACTTGGTGAAACATCCTCTAGTTATTTTCTATTTTATGTGATCACATAAAAAAATATGGAATAACTTATAGTTTATTGCAGTCACTTAAAACCAAACTAAAATAAATTAGAAAATGTACAAAAATTGTTCTATTTAAAAAGTTCTATAACTCTGTGTGCACTGAATGCATATGTTTTGCTGCAATATCAGGTGCATGTAAGTAGACGCCTTCCATAGCTTGCCAATGAACCGAACCTGTCGATGAATGGACACCAATAACTTCCATTTGACCATTAATAGGCCTGCCAAATGTCCTGCCTGAAGTTGAAAGATACATTTGTGTATCAAGATGTTTAAGCATGATACTATCGTCTCTTTCCCAGTTTTCACCTATAAAAATAATAGTAATTAACTTTTTTTAATTAGATCAAACAAAACTTACCTGTGCACACAACAGTCCAATTATCCCCAGAGTCTCCCTCACTATTATCTCCATAACAACTAATTTCTTGGTTACCACTCAAGGGACTTTGAAAATGATGGGAGTGCAAATTTTTCTTCGTTTCTACATGTTCTAATCTTATAACAGAGCCACACTTAATGGGTTCACCTCTCAGACATGTTTTGCCTGTAGCTGCTTTTATTAACCAGTGGCTGTTAATATCCTCTTGAATTTCAGTGGCCGTTACAGACTGTTGCCCACTACCAGTACCATATTTCACATCATGAGAATGTAACCTTACTCGGTAGTCTGTGTTCATCAGTTTAATTACCGACCCACAAGTTACATATTTTTGTTTTGAAGCTAAAAAATAAAATAGATTGTTAATATAGTTGATATTACAACTTCAAAAGACCAATCAGAAACCGACACAACTTAGTAGTGACAGACTTTAAATTTATTTTATATGAATTAAAAAATGTATATTAATTGTTTCAATCAATTATTTACCTTCTAAAATTTGAATATTTAATGTTATACAAATTATGAATAATGTGAATATAATATTTTTTAAACACATTGTAAAACCACGGAGCAGCCGAGCAACGAGCAACAGTCACTAACCACAAAATATCTACACAGTACACAGCCAACAGCCACAGCTTATTTGGTAGGCTGTGCAACAGCCATGATACAATAGCCAACAGCCAACCAAAAGCACAGAATGGGGGTATATTCATTTTCTGTAATCAAAAGACACTGACGCTTACGACCACAGAATATCTAAAAGTACACTAACTTTTGATCTGTGATCTGTGTTTTTCAATGGTTTTTCACCGACTTATAATATGGCTTAAAGCCGGGTACAGAGAACTAAGACTGTCGCCCGCGACAGTAAATCCAACCAATCATGAGTTGTATTCCCCTGATTCTTCTTCCCCATTTTCTGTCGCTGGCTACTGCTGCCTTGAAGTTCAAATTTCTTAACTACAGCGACAGACTTTATTTTTTGAGTTTATGTTGGTCAATCATAAAAGAGTCAATCTCATGGCGTTTTGTTTTTAATTTAAAATAACACGACACATGAAGACAAGGTGGTGGGGAGCCGTCGTGGGCGACAGTTTTAGTTCTGTGTACCCGGCTTTAGTGATGTTTTTGACTTGCGTAATCTTTTTATAATCTGTGACTTGAGTTAATTGATAGATGTGGAAAAAAATATATAATATATGAGTGGAAAGTGGAAATAAAATAACATTATAATGACATCAAAATCGCTGCACTGATGCCATTAATCGCGTTCATATCAGAATCAAATAACTGTTCTTGATTGTTTATCATATTCAAAGTAACCGATCATAACTCCAAATAGTATGTAAAAATACAGGGACAGTCTATCCCATTTATAATATTAAGTTTATATCGACGGAGGTACCTTCATCCTTCATTGAGCCAGCCTGTAAAAAAATAAATATATCTAAAATGTATATCTCAATGTAAAGAGAAAGTAACAGGAAATCTATACGGGTTCAAACTTCAAACAGTTTATCTCCATTTCTCTGATGGATCGTAAGGAGAAATATCGATACAGAATATCGAGTATCGTAACTTAAAATATCGATACTCAGAAGTATCGTATTTTATTTTTTGATCTATGCCATAGAAAACGGATATCTATGAAGTTCATAGATATCCTTTTTCATAGAGCATAACACAGAATAGGTTCATAGTATGAACAAAGATTAAATATATTTAATCTTTGGTATGAACCTATTCTGTGTTATGATGATCTATGATCTATGCATTCTTTTCTTACAGAATTCTGTGCATTCACTGCATTCATCTCTAAAGTTTTAAAACGTTTAAAATTTATGTAATAAATAATTGGAACTCTGATTGGAATACATAATTTGAATTTTAATTAATCTACTAATTTATTTATAAACGTTTAACTATTAAGGAAGTAATTCTCCGTTTTACTTTTTTATGAAATGATAAATAAAAGAAATCCCCAAAATTAAAATGAAATGAAATGGAACTGACCGTGTAGTGTCAGATGTCATCGATGTCATCCTGAAGTTTGTAATCAAATGATGTCACAGTCTTTTTGTTCCTAGTAGTTTTTTTAAGTTAATGTAATAATACTTTGTTTCATTTCAAATACTTTCAAATTCTAGTCAATTATCAATTAATTTTAAGAAAACAACTGAATACGTTAGGTTAGCTACTTCCATATCATAAAATTTAAATGCTAAAATTCAGAAAAATTTCGATATCGGGTAATGAGTGCTAGTGAGACTATTCCTATTTTAGTAAATGTTAGTGGATCTGAAAACGAAACGCGTGGTGCCTTGTCAATAGTTTGTAGTGACGGAGAAGACGTCCCTCTGGTACCCGAAGTGGTGTTTGAACCAGCGTTGGATTATCCAGATGTTAACAGAGAATCACAGCCTCTTTTGGGAGGGCTTGATGTCTCTTACAACCAGTTCCCAGGTAATATTCTTTTAAAGCTGTGTACTTAGTTCTACTCTTTACGTTAACTATCTTATTGTTTGTAGATGATCCTGCTTTTAGCGAATTGGTTTGGCAAGCAGAGGTGGCCATTGATAATGGCATATTTCCTGAGAGAATTTCACAAGGTTCAAGTGGTTCATATTTTGTTAAAAATCAAGCAGGAGTAAGTTGCACAACTTTAATTAAATATATTAACAAAGGAATATATAGGTACATTCCAATATTTTATCTCAGAATTGTTTACAAAACAACAGTTTTATTATTGCTCAGATCTTATGTACTTGTTACACCTGCAATTAATATAAACATATAATTGGAGTAAAATGCTGAGCAAACATAAACTTTGAATCAAAAAAGAGGGGGGGCTATCCTGAGAAGCATTTAGGTGTGAGCCTTTGGGTTGATTCAGACATATCCATATGTTGATAATAAATTATACTATTTATTGATCACCAAATGTAGCAATGTGTATTATATGTATATTACATGTTTGCTATCAAGCCAGTTATCAGATTAGGAGTAGGTATATTTTAATAACAAATGTAAATAACATCTTATTTTCTATCCTACCACTTAAGTTTATAGTACCTAAATAAATTAGTAAATCTGAATTTGTCTGTATAATACAAAAACCGATTTTATGTTAAAAATTCTTTTACATAGGTAACTAATGTATGTACCATATGTGTGCCAAAGTTAAGTTTATGTTTTATTATTAGTATAACAATAATTCGTGTAGAGAGAGCGGACTCTCTGTTAATTTTTGAAATATTTAAGAAAGTTATATTAAGTAATTTCCAGTTAGTCGTATTGACAAACTGTTTAGGAAGGGTAATTACCCCAATAGAGTGACACTTAAAAAATTGGCAGGAAATCCTTTCTCATTTACAATCAGTTATTAGAAATGACGAAGAATTAATGACACTTTTTTCCGGAGTTACCATTACGCAAGATGTTGTCTTACCTAATATATAGGCAGTCCTCTTGACATATTGACAAAGCCTGTCAATATGTTTAAAATGCTGTTTTTCACACTTTCACAATGCACTTAACTTGTGTCGGATTTTTCAAGAAGTTGTTTCTATCTTATCTTGATTAAATTGAAATAGCTTTTAAACATTTATTAAATATAAAATATCAGGAGATTTAAATTGTTAAAGTATTAGAAATAATTGACCTATTAAGTATGGATATATTTTCAGCAAATATAAATAAGATTGATCTCTATGTGTATGTTATCGCTATAAACTTCATGATGTTTGAATTTATTTTAGGTAAAGATTTATAGGCTAAAACTGATATTTGATTTTTCTGCAATAATATACAATAAAACAGAATATTCTCCAGAGCTATTAAATATTTTTTGTGGAATTGAATTGATAATAATTTATTTTATTTCTTCCAGAAAATTATTGCTGTGTTTAAACCAAAGGATGAAGAACCTTACGGCCGATTAAATCCAAAGTGGACAAAATGGATGCATAAACTGTGTTGCCCATGTTGTTTTGGAAGATCTTGTTTAATTCCAAATCAAGGTTATTTATCAGAAGCAGCAGCTTACTTGGTCGATCACAAACTCAACCTCAATATAGTGCCCAAAACTAGGGTAAAATTTTCACAGTAATACATACAGGGTGTCCTAGTTTTATGCTGAAATTCGGGAACATGCAGAACCAGTAAAAATAATGGGACTTTGCTATATAAACTTATTTCCAAATCTGTACCATATCAGAGATACAGGATGTTGAGGTTGAAAAAAAAATTATTTTTTGGTTTATATCTATGTCAGTAATAAACCAATTGTTTTCACGTTTTATTTGGTAGATGCTACTATGAATCTTTAATTCCACAAAAAATTTATGCTCTATGAGAATAGCCAGAGGGGTGCAACCGGCATTCTTGGGACCCTTTTTCTGAAAACTATATGTTACGCCACTGAGTAACTTTAAAATAATACGATATTTCGATACCCCATCCATTTCTCTACAAAAAAAAGTATACTTATATTTTTTCACAAAATGCACCGTTACGGAGTAAATCGATATTTTATGAAACCATGTCATGTCCTTTCCTAACAAAATAAATACCTTAAAATAAAATTATACGTATAATAGGTATAATTTTATTTTAAGGTTTAAGGTATCATTTTGTTAGCAAGGACAAAGGACATGGCATAGTTTCATAAAATATCGATTTACTCCGTAACAGTGCGTTTTGTGACAAAAATAAGTATATCATATTTTTATTTTTGAGATTCTATCGAGCTGAACTTTTTTGTGGAGTAAAGATTCATAGCACCTTCTACCAAATAAAATTTTCAAACAATTGCTTTATTACTGTCAGATATAAATGAAAAAAAAAAATTGTTTTTCAACCAACATCCTGTATCTCGGAAACGTTACAGATTTGGAAGTTTATATAGCAGAGTCCCGTTATTTTTACTGGTTCTATGTTTCAAATTTTTTCTGCATAAAACTGGGACACCCTGTATAATAGCATAAGCAATATTTTTTTTTCTCCGTGAGATTTTATTAGGCAATGCAACAATAAAAAATATAGTAGTTTAACTTACTTGTAAGTAAAATATTATAGTTTAAAATATTTATTTGTTTCTATTTTCAAAATTCGCTCAAAAAATAATCAGATCAAATACTACATATACCTCGAAAATTGGTGTTACACTTCTCAAACTTCCTGCACAATAAAAAATTAGGTATGTCAATTTGACAGAATAATCTTCACACTACATGTCGGATTGTGCAAGATTGTCCTTTTTTATTGTGCAACAAGTTATTAACATATATAGAAGAACGATAATATAGATATAGAAGTTCTTATTATACAGTATTATTACTGAATAAAGATCTACTGATATTTTGTTAATTTTTGTAATGTTTATGTACTGAATAACTGTCAGTTTTTTCTTATTTTCATAGGTGGTGAAATTAGTATCAGATACATTTAATTATTTAAGGATAGACAGGGAAAAGGCGAGAGTAAAGAGGGCTATTATGGAACAGTTTCCAAATGTTGGTTTCAGATTCAATAGAATAGGTTTACCGCCAAAGGTGAGATTTGCAAAGCATTTATAATTGTTTTCTTTGTTGAAGAAAAGCAGGAGCCTAAGTAGTTAATTTCTTAGGTACCATGCTTTAAAATGTCATGTAATGTAACAATGGGTGTTCTAAATTTTTCAATATCCTTGTTAACCTGAATTAAACAAAACCTCAATTTTATAATATTTCTGACTTTATGAATAAATGTTAAGGTATAGGTATTTGGTATATATTATATGATTCTTCTTCTACATGATAAAATATTTAATTGTGTAAGTTAATTTATCAAGTCTTTTTTTATTAAATTTTATTTATTTATAATTTCATGCAACAAATTAATATTACGGATAACCTTTTTAAGTGTTGTACTCAAATTTGAAATGATTATTTAAAAAAAATAGAATTTCATGTAAATATTGTTTGTAAAGTTGTCAAAGCCGAAAAATTAGTCTAGAGCAGTTATTACTTAATATAGAACCAGAGACAGGAAGATGGAGCAAGATGAATACAAATTTTGCATTTCATATCACATCATTTAGCAATTAGCATTCAACTGCCATAAATATAATGACTTTATGTGCTAGTTAGGGTGAAATAAACATTAAAAATCGTAAAAGTAAAAGTTGTAAAAACAGTAATATGTCCCACAAGCGCTTCTTTGTTGTAATATCCTATCATATCAATTTTTTGGGTTGAAACATTTGGTAGTTTTTTATGTACATTTTGGACTAAAAGAAGTGTGACAAACAGTAGTAGAAATAGTGTTTGTGATTTTTTGTTCAATGTTATTTTTATGTTAAAATATATTCTGTTTTTATAAGTCTAATAATAAGAAAGTACTAAAATTTAGAGATATTTTTTAATCTACCACTTCTATATTTTAAGGTAGCCGTTCCCGGCGCGTAAAAATTCCCATTTGACAATTTTTTTCGGTACACAAATTTAAACTTTTTATTTAACGTACAAGCAATTCTAATAATTCTAAAGCCTAAAGTTGAAATTAGATTTCGATTATTTAAATTCACTTAAAATGTACTTTTAATATATAAACAAGGGTCGATGATAAAATATGAACTGTACATAATTAATTTTATATATTTACCCCGTAGTATGATATTTTTAATGGTCAGTTTCAAATATATATATATTTCAAGAGTACGATTATAGAAAATTAGTTACGAAATATTCGTTTGTTTAAAATATTTGTGTACCTAAAGACTCACTGATTTCTTAAAAGAATCAGTCGCTTTATCGATTTTCTCGAACATTAAAACATCACATAAATTAGACAACCCCCAAATCCAAACCCAAAGGTTGCCAAGAAGAGGGTTACACATATAAACGTTTAGAACAAAAAAATCATACATGTTTGACAATCCGCTATTATTCTGTTGCTATTTTACAGTTTTACCAATTTTTATTATTTTTTAGGTAGGATCATTCCAGTTATTTGTAGATGGTTATAAAGATGCAGATTATTGGCTAAGGCGCTTTGAGGTAGAGCACCTGCCACCGGGAATATCTCAAAAGTTTCAGTTACAATTTGAACGTTTAGTTGTTTTGGACTATATAATAAGAAACACAGACCGTGGTAATGACAACTGGCTGATAAAATATGAGCAACCGTCAATAGTGAATGGTAACACAGTAAGTGCTCAAGTGGAACTAACCGATACCGCTGATTGGAATTTAGTTCAGTTACCCGATATAAGTATAGCTGCGATAGACAATGGATTAGCCTTTCCATATAAGCACCCAGATAGTTGGCGGGCTTATCCATACCATTGGGCATGGTTACCCCAGGCTAAAGTCCCGTTCAGTAAGCATACAAAAGACTTGGTGTTACCACTTTTAGCAGATATGAACTTTGTACAGGTAAGGAAGTAAATAAAATTCATGGTATCAAACACAATAAATCCATACACAATACTTCAACTTAAATCTTGTATACATAACTTTTCTTAGTTTGATGGATCATGATTAACTTAACTGTAATTTTTGAAGTTTATTTTAGGCGACATCAATTAAATTACAATACTCTACCAAATAAATCCTAGTGCTTAGTCTTTAATAGTTATTAATAATAATTTATAAACATAAAATTAGTTTGTTAGCTAATTACATCAAGGATGAGGCGAAAGTTTGACTATTGCATTGGTTCATAAATAAATTACAGGGTCATATAGGGTCAAAATGAGCAAAAATATTGATGGGATTTCAAAACAAATACATAACTTCTATTTGATTAGGTAGACAGAATTGATTACAGTATTATCTGTTCTCATTTTTGTAAACAACTTTCAGTACTATTTGAAATTAATTTAAATGTAGTTATTTTAAAAATCGTACTATACAAATACATTATGATGGAAAATCTGAAAGCAATGTTTCAATTATTGAGAACACACATTGCTCAATAACATTTATTTGCAGGAATTTAGTAATTTCCGATAGCGAATTTAATAACTCCACTTGGTGATATCTTGATATAGTTTGTGTTTACACAATTGTTGAAATTACATATGTATTAATCTTATTGGTTAGGTTAATAGGTAAGAATAATATCTCTGAGCAGAGTAATAAATTATTAATGATGCTAAATAATTTCATCTTAGTTTTTCTTCAGCAATATTACGGAACTGTAAAATATTACGAAATGGGAAAATATTAAAATATTTTCACTCTTTGAATAGTTCATCTAATCAAATGGTAATTATATTTTAATTGTGAGGTTAACTCGGTTACTGCTTTTTAAAAAAATTGGAAATACAAAAGTTCTAAGTTATTTTTCATAATTTTCCATTGATATTTTGAAAAAATTATTGACCATCGTTATAAGAAA
The DNA here is from genome assembly GCA_963924545.1 of Pogonocherus hispidulus. Lineage (NCBI taxonomy): Eukaryota > Metazoa > Arthropoda > Insecta > Coleoptera > Cerambycidae > Pogonocherus > Pogonocherus hispidulus. Next base: position 221,037 of record OZ004694.1, read on the forward strand.
ATAATGATGGAACACTTTGAATATTTTTACATTTTTAGATAAAGTATTAGTGTAAAGACAATATGTAAGACAAAGAGTTTTATGAGATTGCAATAGTGTTCGATTAAGTACTTTCCAGGTGGGATTATATTTATTCCAGAAATGCCAAAAAGGTTGTTGGTTTTAAGTAATGCAAACAAGGCAATCAACATAAAAATCACACCACTTTTTATATTTGTGTTGTGACCTGTCAATATATGCCCTACAACCCCTTGTGTCCCAGAACAAAAAAAAGGTTTGTTGCACACTACAGATATTATCTTAAATCCATCATATTTTTGGTCTGTAAGTTCCCATAGAAACTTATTTATTTGATCAGCCAATGGTTGTTTTCTAACCCTGTGTACATTATAGATAATTACCACAGTAACAGATAACGCAACACACACTTACCAAAATAGTGCACAGTACACCACTTGGAAGATGTTTAACAAGTAACTGATCAACCGTAACAGATCGGGTGATCCGGCAAACAACTGTCCCCCCCTTGTATAACACACCTATGGGTTGTGGGAAAAATCCAGCAAGTTTATTTATAAATTTAGAAAAACACCAATAATTTATGTTTTTCCACATTTTGGCAAAGAAACCATAATGGATATAACTTCATGATCAAAATATAATAGAATATAATAGAAAATATAATATACCTAAATAGAAGTATATATTTATTTTTTTATATTCAGAAATTTTAATTGTAAATTTGATGGTTAAAATATGATTCTAATTGGTTATAAGAAAATAATGAACACCTTGTGTATTTTGACACATATAGGTAAAGTATTCTTTCAGAAATACTTTAATATAGGAGTTTCTAGTAGTAAAGGAGATATAATTAAAATAGTGTATTGTAAGAGTAATGTGTAAGATTATTAAGAAGTTTTAGCCTCCCTGTTATATACAAGGATCTATTAACATTTCAATGTACTTACCACATACATAAAAGTTAGTTATTATGTCTGTGGAACATACACTAACATATTTTTTTAAAATAAAACTACACAAACTATTGTATGGTGTAATTATAGCTTTAATTAGATATACTACATATATGAATCTGATGCAATTGTGAATTTATTTCTGTAAGGGACAAACAGCTACAAATACAAGCAACAGCAATTATGAACTGAAGATATTCTGGAAATATGATTCATTTCATATGCAACGGCAGATCAATATCATGCGATTACTATTGTGTTGTATAAGCGGGCTCACGTTGAAAATGTAATTCATTCCCTCGTATCCTGAACTCATGACACAATACTATTCCGTCCTTATGCGACAACACAAGTCAAGTTTCAAAAATTGATAAAATATTTCACATATTAAGAAATTGGTGAAATATTCGAAATATTTACCTAATAAGTAATTGCAGTAAAACGGTATTCAAAGACATATTTAAATAAATAGTTAAAAAGTATTAGTTGTAATAAGTAATGATTAGCAACAAATGTCCAGTGTGGCTGTTGAATATTGAAGTTGGCCAATTATGAGCCTTCAAAATAATAAGTATCCATCGACCATTGAATTGTGTAGTCTTGTGGTGTCACTTGAGAATCTTCGAGCTTAACCTGGCTACATCCTTTCATCTCTTATCAATATTTTTTTGAAATAAACATTCATTTCTTTGTTATAAATTACAAAGTAAAAAACTTATTAAATCGTGATCATATCTAAATTTTAATATTGCCATTTTTAGTATGAATGTGTTAAGACAAAATGTATAGTTAATACATATTTTGTTGTAGGATCTTTGTGATGATTTATATTTACTTTTTAAACAAGATAAGGGGTTTGATAGGAATCTGTATGAGAGGCAAATGTCAGTAATGAGGGGCCAAATTTTAAATCTAACACAAGCTCTCAAGGATGGCAAGTCACCGGTACAGTTAGTGCAAATGCCTGCTGTTGTAGTTGAAAAGTAAGTATTGTTCTCCTTAAAGTGGAATTATATAATTTATTATAATTTTTTAGGTCCCAAGGTCAACATACATCTAGATTTTTCAATTTCACACAACGCTTCCAAGATAAAAGTCCTTTCTTCTCTTGGTGTTAAATTCAAGCATACATTCAGTTCTCAAAGGATTTTTATAGCTTTACCATTAAATTTTGTTTTTTGTAAGTCATATATTTTTATAATTTCTATAGTAACTATTATTGTGTAAAGTTATATCAAATAATTTTAATTGTGTATATTTGAATATAAACCAAACTATAAAATATTGTATTTATTTAAATTAAATTTATTTAATAAATGGTACTACATACAATGTGCTTCTTAATCTGTACGAACTTTAGCAGCTCTTGGATCGTCGTGCCTTATAACGGTATAATAGAATCTATGTTTTCTATTATCTCCATCGTTTCGATAGTAATTGTAGACTCCTCCAATCGTCATTACAATTCCAGCGGCCCCCATAAAGCAGCTCCCAATAACTTCTGGTATTTCATTCCATCCTCTTTTGAATAAAGCTACCAAGCCTCTGCTAGGAACCGCAGCCATTATTCCAATATGGCACAACTGGATAGAAATGTTTTTTTTTAAAATGCATTAATAGCGTAAGTACTATTTTGTGTATTAATTACCTATAGAGATAACCAAAGAAAATATAAGATAACCAACTACTCAAATGATTACACAAGAGAAGTCAGAATGACCATAGATAAATAGTTATAATAGGAAAGAATGACATAATAACATAACATATTTCTCGTCAAAACGACAAACAAAACAAAATATATCTACAACTAGTGCCAACGCAAGGATTTGTACTTGTACAAGTTAAAAATCCTTGGTGCCAACGTACATAAGAAAGAAGGTGTATACTGTGACATAAATCAGCTGATGAAAATGTAGTGTAGTAGTTTTTCTTTTATTATCTATGGTAGTAGTCACAGTTTATTAAACTGTGGTAGTATACACTGGTGCACACAGATATCTGTTCTGTGTTCTGTGTCTGTGTCATAATTCTTTGGCTCTGTTCTGCGAGTTAACCTATAAGTATTGACTTTTCTCAAAAATAAACAAATTGAGATTAATTTTTGTATAATGGATATAGGTGAATTACTTGATTATAAGGTAAGGATCATGATCAGTGTACATAAGAAAATGTTAATATATTATTTATTTGGGCAGCCTCCTCAAGCTCTTAAAAGACCAGCTGAAACAGAAGATGACGAAGATGAAACTGAGAAAACTCGCAAAATGCGAAGAATTGCAAGAGCCAAAGCTAATAAAATGACAAGAACTACGTCTCCCACTCCATCTATTCAAACATTAGATCAAATTTCTGAAGAAGAAAGAGCTGAAATTTTAAAATTCGTTGAAACCGAACAAACACAGGTAAGTAGTTATTGGATTTTAAGTACATGGTTTGCGTAATGCAAAAAAATTTAATCTATTAAATTTATTACAGGGTGAAGTGGTAGATGAGGCTACCATTAAAAAAATAGTGTTAAACTTTGAAAAAAGAAGCCTGAAGAATAGGGAAATGCGTATAAAATTTCCTGATTCACCTGAAAAATTCATGGAAAGTGAAATAGAATTACATGAAATATTACAAGAAATGAGAGTGTTATCAACTGCACCTGACTATTATCCTTTATTGGTAAAACTACAAATCATACCAAGTCTTCTGGAATTATTATCTCACGATAATACAGACGTTGCGGTTAGTATGGTACTACTTAATATTCCAGACATATTTGCTTATTTGAAAATTGACTAAAAGTATGATGCGTAAATATCTGTAAATTATGTGTAAATAAAAATCTCCGTTCTTTATTAAAATATTGTCCGCTTATACAAACGTCAAAAGAACTCATTAGGTATACAAGTGTTGTCATAACAACATTATCATCGTCATTAGACATAAATTAAATCTAAGACATTGTTATTAAATTTAATTATAAAACATCTCACTATGACATAGGTACTACAAAATATTGTATATTAATTATTTATTAAGTTAAATTTTTTTCAGAAGTGTGTAGTACTTCTGTTATAGTAATTTTTATAAATTTCTGTTTATTTACATAATATCTCGAACAATGAATGTTACTTTTAAGGTAACCTATCTTGCTCCTTCTGAAAATAAGCCGGTTAGAGGGATAAGGTGCCAAGGTTTAATCATTAGGACGACCTTTTTCTTATATTGCTATATTGGAAATATAGCAATATAAGTATATATAAAAAATATTAATAAAATTGTATAAGACATTATTTTATAGGTTGCTACTGTTGAACTTCTACAAGAGCTGACAGATGTAGATATTTTAAATGAATCGGAAGAAGGTGCCGAAGCTCTTATTGAAGCATTATTAGATCATCAGGTTATTGCTTTATTGGTGCAAAATTTGGACCGTTTAGATGAATCTGTCAAAGAAGAGGCAGATGGTGTTCATAATACACTATCTATCATAGAAAATCTCACAGAACTGAGTGCTGACATAACCAACGAAGCTGTAAAACAAGGATTATTAGCGTGGCTCCTAAAAAGGTTAAGATTAAAAGCACCATTTGATGCAAATAAGTTGTACGTCAGCGAGGTATTATCCATTTTACTTCAAGATAATGAGAAAAATCGAGTAACTCTGGGAGAACTTGATGGAATCGATACACTACTGCAACAGCTCGCTTTTTATAAACGCCACGATCCCAATAGTGCCGAAGAACATGAACTTATGGAAAACCTTTTTAATTGTTTATGTAGTGCATTAATGGTAGTAGCTAATAGAGACCGTTTCTTGAAGGGTGAAGGATTACAACTTATGAACTTAATGTTAAGAGAAAAGAAGACTTCACGAAATGGTTCTTTAAAGGTATTAGATTATGCAGTGTCTGGCCCTCATGGGAAAGATAATTGCAACAAATTTGTAGACATATTAGGTTTAAGAACGATATTCCCCTTATTTATGAAAACACCAAAAAAGAATAGAAAAAGGGTACTTTTAGCAGAGGAGCATGAGGAACATGTTTGCTCTATTATAGCGTCAATGTTACGGAACTGTAGAGGATCGCAGAGACAGCGACTTGTGAGCAAGTTTACAGAGAATGACCATGAGAAAGTTGATCGTCTTCTAGAATTACATTTCAAGTACCTTGAAAAAGTCGAGACTATTGATGAAACAATAGAAGATAATGAAGAAGATGAGGATGCTGTTTATTTGAAAAGGTTGGAGGGAGGACTTTTTACTCTGCAATTAGTTGATTATATTATAGTAGAGGTATGTGCTGCGGGCCCAGCTAGTATTAAACAACGTGTTATGCAAATACTGAACCTTCGAGGTGCTTCATTAAAAACAATTAGACACATCATGAGAGAGTACGCAGGAAATTTAGGGGAAGAGGGGGACAAAGATTGGAGAGATCAGGAGCAGCAACACATTTTAAATTTGGTCGACAAATTTTAATGATATATGGACTGTATATTACTGTACTTATAGAATAGTTTTTGTTTAATAAATTTTTTTTATAAATTCTAGATGATTCTTTATATTAGAATTTAGAGCATTTGTAATCATAAGGTGATAGTGGTGGAGAATTTTTTAAATAAAAAAAATCAATAAGCTTGTTGCAACTTGGGCCATTTTTTAAGTATTATTTGCTTATCATTTGTAACTATTTATTTGTGATATTTATTTTTTATTTACCATAAGTATATTTAAGTATATCGTAAAAAAATCGGGTCCATATAGCATTAAATATTAACCGTGATATTTTAATAAAGGTTAAAGAATTATCTAAAGAATTCTTATGAAGAATTAAATTTGCCAGGCATAATTACAGTAACGTGCTGTTGGTTATTTGTCTAAAATAACATGTCCATTGTGCAAGTCCTATGCCACAGATGGTATTCCATCAAGGCAGAAATTGTTAAAAAAATTATGATTTCCTACATTTAGTCAATATATTATTATATTTGGGAAAATAAAAAATCTATGTTCCATCCATACATATATAGATATATTGTATATTACTTTCATAAATTTATAATTGTATCAATGTCAAGCTCTTGAGAAGACGATTTATATGATAAATAATATATCAAAATCATTTTACAATTAGGTACTCTAATGGTCATTCACTCAGTCTTTACCACAATGACTGTTCATTTCCGATTAATAAACTAAATAAGATTAGCCTACTGATAATAAACTGTATCAGTAGGCTAATCTACTTTTTTATTTTAATTTTATTAATGATGTAATCAAATATTTTAATATCTTAAAACACAGTATTGACCACCTTCATTAGAAAACATATTTTAAATAAAACATGACGTGAATTAATGAATAAGTCTATTACATTTCCTAAAACATACTTTATTTTCCACCTTTTTTAGTAACATTTATATATCACAAATAATATACCTATTTTTGTAATAATTATCCCTTCTTTGTATTATTAGGTAACATATATAAACAACAAGATAATTAAATTTTTTTCTTTACGATAGAGGTTTTCTAGGTTTAAAATTAATTGTAGGTAAGAGAATTAATTTTGGTGGTAATGTTCATTGGATTTAATATATTTTTGTCAATTATTTCCATATCAGTGCACGTTTTCAATAAAGACATGTACAAATCAAATTTAAATCTTTTCCAATGACGGTAGAAGTTGGAATGTCACCAAATTAAGAAAATTTAATTTGTTTCTTTTATACTCATACTACTAGTTTCTTGTATATTTATACATAAATATAAATATTTCTCACCAAGAAATTTTACAAAGTTAAAATGTCATTTCAACATTTTTTACAACGTTTGTAAAATCTACTTTGGAAGGAATTAAATAGAAAGCTGGTGCAACTTGAACACCACAAGGACACTGACAACCCATAATCCAGCTAAAAGAACCTAACTTTGTAGAACATTTTGGGCAATGCAATTTTCCATTTGTTACAAGGGTCACATGCATCCAGGCCATAGGTTCGATAAAATATGTTTTTGTACAGTTTACACCTTTATCTTGATGAACGATTAAGTTGGATTGCGAAGCTAAAATGCGCCTACATTTCTTGCAACGATAAACTTTTGGTTCGGGCTGTATCTGGGCTAAATCTGGATCTGGTTGTATCAGATCAAGAAAATTTTGTGGCAGAATTTTGACTTTTCTGACTCTATCAGCAGCTACTGTCAATTTAAACATTTTAAAGTGCATGTTCCTAGGATTAATTGTATACCCCATTTCTCTATAAAGTTTGAGTTGAGACACAAATCCTTGATTGGGATAAACAATACTTCTCCTAGATTTAACCCTTTCGAATGCTTCGTGGTATGTTATTTGGTATTTTTTCATAATATAAGCAATCACAACTGTGGCACTTCTTGAAACACCAAAATAGCAATGTACTAATACTGCACCTTTAGATAGACCTTCCCTTATGAATGTGTCCGTCTCATCAAAATATGACAGTAGGTCTTCCTTTGGTTGGTCTGATAGTTGGATATACTTTATGGTGATATGTTTTAATCCCAAGATGTTACGAGGTAGCGGACAAGTATCAATGGTTATTATGTGAGTTATTTTGTACTTATTTAATGTATCTATATCTTTAGCTGCAACTAGTCCACCCAGGTATAAATTGTTTTCAATCATATCAATACTGATAGGCCCTAAAGAAAAATTTGCTCTGTGCAAAATATCCATATTCCTATATCTGAAAATGTTTTATTGGTTTCATTTACATAAAAGTAACTTTGACATTAAAGTACTAACTTTTAAACACAATCCTTTCAATACGAAGTAAGTTAACATTTACTGAATAACATCTACAGACATTTATTTTTGATAAATTACATTTTAGAGATCACAAGCAACTCAACATAATATATTTACAATTTTACAATTTACAATTTGTTTTTGGTTTTCACCACCACAGAATATCTATGTTTTCCATATATATAATACTACCACAGAATAGGGTGTATAATTCTGTGATACTACTATATCGCGGGTAGAGGCCCAAAAATTCCGAAAACAACACGGCGCCGACATACAATCTCTATCCTTATCGAGAGTACCTTAGTAAAATATGCGCATGCGCACGAATTTCGCCACTTCCAATAAGCATACAGCATAAATACTGCATCTCTGTCTACCGACTTCTTTTAAAAAAAATTGAAAGTTGGAAAGTCTGTCAACCTATAAGCAATGTGTCAGTTTCCGTAACCATGGATATCGACAAAATCTGCGCATGCGTAAATCTAACAAAGGGTCTCTGGAACAGTATAGCACAATATCTTTTGTCCTTTGATGTTCTCGGAGAAACCGCTTATGGGCTAACATAGGAAATACGCGATATAGTAGTATTATATATATGATGTTTTCACCGTTCACCGTTTTCACCACAGAATGGTTTTCACCACAGAATATCTATAAGAGTTTTCACCATAAAATATAAGAGAATTTTCACCAAAGAATATATGTTTTCTGTTTTCACCACAGAATATCTATAAGGTTTTCACTAGCTATCTATAATCTGTGGTTTTCACAAAGGGTGACTTCAAGCATTGTTTTCGAACGCTGTGTGGATGTCGCCTGTCAAAAGTGATCCGTGATCATAACCACAATCTTATAAATTCATGTCAAATTTGTAATTTCTTTTTATATACGGGTGAATAACTTGCTTTTTTGAATTTGAATTTATCTTATCCTGATCTTGGCACACACCATCGCTAACCGTATATAGTCAAATACTGTAATTTTAAAGTATTTGATTAGTGTCCTGGATTCCTGGATATTTATTTTTGTGGCTGCCACTTACCAGTATATATATATATCTTTATACTTGTGCCAGTAACCAGTACCTAATGGATTTAAATCGGCTTTATTTATTGCAGTTTGCAGTGAAAATGTTTTTTGCAAGATGATATAATCACTACCTCTGTCTTTTCTTCAACTACAGAGCAAAAGTGAGGTTACAAAACCCTCATGCTCTCATATATATAATACTACCATGCTCTTTAGATCTCCATCATTAAACTTGGAGAAATAAAAGCACGCTCAGATTACGCACTCTGTGTCGACTCGAACTCAAACGACAACGCTCTGAGTTGCGAATAAAACGCAATAAATGAACTCTGACCAATCTGAACGTCGACTCGAACTCGCCAAAAATATCTTTTATCTCTTTCGTTTTATTTTCTGTTCATATTATAATCTGTTTTCCATTTACATGCAGAGTACTCTTACTCTTAACTAATCTCAAGTTTATCAATACAAACCGCCCTCCTAATTGGCACTAAATGCGAACGCGAATTATCGTAGCAAAGACATGTTCGAGCAGTTCGAGTGACTAGTATAGTAGAAATAGTACGCATCCTCCTCTATATCTCTGGCATAGACTAATATACTTGCACGCTCCAAGTTCCAGTGTCGATTATTTTCGTGTTCGACTGGGCAGAATTCCCACGCCGACAGAGCACTTTTTAATTCGACTGAACAGTCCTCCATCAAGATTCCAACTTTCTGGTCCGTGATTATCTACAGTACAGTTCTATCATCTAGCGTTCTACTCATATACGGGTCACGGGTGCGTTTCGAATGGCGCATTATGCAAGGATTGTTAACTGTTTACAGGATTGCTCGATCGCTCAATTTTGTCATCCGCCTTTGTGACGTCATCGAAGATATATGTAATCGAATTGTCAAAATATACCTATTTTGTGTTTGTTATATTTCACATTTGCAAGAGAATTTTCGTATTTGAATGATTATTAATATTATTATTTATTAAAGTTTGTAATAACAGTATAAAGTGTACCTATTTCTACAAGTTCGAGATCTTTGGATCTTTGATGACGTCACAATTATGGATTACATTGTAGTATAGGGATCGAGCAATCCTGTAAACAGTTAACAATCCTTGCGCATTATGCACATTTTGCTTCCTGCGTTCGTTCCAATTCACGCATTCTGCACGCCGTAGCATCCATAGCTCTTCCTACTTTTGGCTTCGTAGCACGCAGGAGCTGCATCATGTACGATCTTTTTCTGTTTTGTGATGTACGAGGTGATGCGTTTATGCATTGCGGGCAACTTAACCTCATTTTTTAAACTTTTGGAGGGAAGGGAACTGATTCTGTGGTGTGGTGTTGCTAGTTTCAATCAATTCTTTTGCATGAACAAGGATGCTCGACATTTTTCTGGTTTCTCCATCACGAATTTAAATAAATTATAAATTGTTCACAAAAATAACTGTCAAAGTTTCAAAAGCCGTTCCAAAATGCATGAGTGCATCACACGCATCTGCTAAACGGAACGCTTTTATTTGAAACGCACCCTAAGTATATGGTTCTAGTTTTTAAAAAAATATGACGGATGAAAAGGTTATATCTTTTTAAATTTATTATATTATTTATTTAAGACAAATCAAGAGAAAAACAACATTATAAATAAGTTAAAGAACAGAAAATGCAGACCAGTCGATGGTTGTGGGTTGTGGTTGACCCTGGGTTGACCGATGGTGAGAGTACATCTTTAAATATTCAATTATGCATATAATAGTGATTACGTATCAAAATCAAAATATCTGTTGCTTAGAATCTTGAGATATTCGAATCGGTTTCGCTTGATTTATAAACTACTGAAACTGAAAAGGAACGCAACACAAAACAATACAAGTAAGCAAAACAGATGTCATTTGTCAATTAATATTGTGTCAAATGCATAGATTATATATACGAAAGTCAAATGTAAATAACATGGCTCCTAGAAGGGTATCGAAAAATGTGAAAACATTAAAAGTATTGGATTATAATGCTTTAATTTTGAAAGATGTTCTTTGTCCCATTTGCAGAAGTATTTTAATTGAACCAGTGACACTTCCCTGTAATCATGGATTTTGTTCTACTTGTTTTCATAGTACTATGGAAAATGCAAACTTAGTTTGTCCACTTTGCAGAATTCGAATAGGATCTTGGCTTAGAAAAGCCAAAAAAGAAACAAAGCTGATAAATTATATGCTGTGGGATGCCATTAAAAACAAATTTCCTCTACAAATCAAAAACAAAATAAATGGAATTGATGATAACGTGGAAGAAGGTAAGTTAAGGAATTTGAGTAATATGAAAGTAAACTGCATGTTATAAACAAACTCTTGTAGAATCTGAAATAATAGTTTCTTATCCTGGAGAAATTCGTAAAGAATATGAAATGCAAAAACAGAAAGAGGAGGAAGACTTTAGAAAAAAATGTGAGGCTGATTTAAAAGCTAGTGAAGATCTTATAAGAAAAATATGCGAGGAGGAAAATTATAAACGAACTGTGATGGAAGAAAAAATAAAGCTTGATGAAGAAGTGGCGAAAAAGTTAGCTGAGGAACTAGCTGTAACTAGCCCCTCCACTTCGAAGGCTAAACAAATGAAAATAGTTGGCCCAATGGATAAGTTTGTCAAACAAGAAAATGGTACATTACAGAGTGCACAGAAGAAGCCACTAAATAACTTTGCCACTAAGGAATATACATGTCGAATTTTGTGCTTGGATAATAAAAAAAATGGTGGGAATTCTCATAAAAAAAATTTTTCGCCGATAATTCCAAAAAAAATTCAGCAGATACAAAAGATTGTTGACATAGATGTAACAAGTGATGGCAGTGATTGTATAGAATCAGAATTACGATACTTTAAACCAATTGATTATAGGGTAAATCCTCCTTCTGAAGGAAAACCAGCCATTAGAGTTCCAACAAAAAAACTACATAAAAGTACAACTGCTAGAATATTGTAAGTAACATTTTAGTATATTTATATTTTGTGACTATATATCGTGTAGTTGATAGTATGTGAACCAAAATTTAAAAATATTTGGTAGGTAGAACATTTTAAAATGGTATTATAATTTGTTTACACATATTTCAGATTTGCATCCAAAGAATGCATATTATAGTAATTTGTTTTAATTGCATGCATACCTCAGATTATGTTTATCTTTAAGGTAAACATTTAGATGATGATACATCTGAACAAGCTGCTGAATTAGCAAGTTATTGGTCATCAATACTCTGGTGTAGCATAGGTATAGTAGAATACCTATTATTGGTAATTCATTTTTATCTACTTTATTACTGCAAGTTCTCAAGAAAGTTCATGTCAAGATTTTGTGCATGCACATCCACGCAAAGTCATTTCTGGTAGTGCCATTGATGGCCAAATCTATTGAAAGTATTAATAATCTAGAATGTATTAATCATTTACAAAGTTATGTAGTAGTTTAAGTTTCATTATCTCGCTTTATTTAATACCAGTAGTCGATGCTAACAGGAACTAATTACTGGGTTCGTAGTGACCGGGAATATTGGGAGAAGTCAGGGACTTCACTATTTTCCACAAAAATCAAGGAATAGCCAGGGAATTATGTAAATATTCATGAAAGTTAGGGAATTTAAAAAATTAATCTTTAAAAATTTAGGGCAGCCTTTCTAGAGGTCTTATGTACAAAGAGCAGGCGTGAATCCGCAAATTTTGCGCCTTCTAGGCAGATAAATTTATCCTCAAATAGTATGTACATCGAACGGAGACAAGACAAGACAAATGAATAATAGGTACTCAAAAACCTGTTAACTGACTGATTTGAAATTTAGATGAATGGTATTTGTGATTTGAATTGAATTTCAATTATTTTTTATTATTTTGTGAGCACCAAGCAAACTATTGATTAAACCACTAAAATTAGGATTGGTTTATTCTAAATTATAATTTATTATTGTTTTGTTGTAAAAGGTATGTTTTTAAAGTATTAATTTTAAACAAAATTTGTACACTTACCTAAGATGTTTAGGTTATGTTTTCTTTTGAAGTGAAAAATATCTAAATTTAATTTTTTTTCGGATGAGTAACAGAAAAAAAACAATATTTAATCCTATCGGAAGAAGCCGAAAACAATTACTCCACAATGTGCACCGACTCACTTACTTACTCCATGGTGACTTCCATGGAGATACCAGAGTAATGAAGTACTTCTATGGAGTAGTTGTTTTTGGCATCTGCTTCAAAGAAATAAATAGGATTGTCTTCCTCAAAGACAATAGAAGTCACTGATGTAATGGCGCCTGCGGAAAAGTAGGTCGTTATCTGTCTGTCAGTTTGACAATAATTATCAGATGGACAGTAGCAAAAACCCAAAGAGAGCACTATGGTGTATTTCTCACCAATACTAATATTTAATTCTGATTGGATAAATCCAACTATTCATCAATTATGGGCTGAAATATTTGGAAAAATAGACTCAGATCCATTTTCAGCTCTTAAATAAAAATATAAAAGTCTTACGTATGAAATTTGAGTTTAAAAGAATTTATTGTTTGTGTTAAATGCTATTAATAAATTTTATTTATTTCTGTACTTTTAATGCTTTCTATCCTAAATCTTTCTTACCAAGTTAAACGAGAATTTTTAATTAAAAAAAAAACTACTCAAGTATATAATGTATATTGATGTTACCAATGATCTGTTAATTGATTTACATACTGAAGGATGAGTGGAAATTTTTGTGAAAAGTCAGGGAATTTTATAACACTCTTGAAGTATGAACCCTGTAATTAGATATATGGATTTTTATATGGCTACAGTGGACACTCACTGTAGGTATTGTCTGCATACAGTTACATTAGAATTTAAAGTTTATTAAAAGTCATAATTTATAGTAGTACTTTAATGCAAAATCGTCAATAATGGTTGACCGCCAGAGTAATTTTGCAATTACACCCTCTAATGTGCATAATGTCTTACGTGGTAATGTTCTTATAGTAAGGGGGTAAAGTATTATTCTAATTTTATTTTGATTGTCATTTAAATGAAATTACTACAAAAAATAAAATTCCTAAAAAAGTGTATACTGGTATTCGAGATTATTTTACATTTTATGATATCACATTATATACGAGAGAATCTGCGATTTTATCGATTAGGTACTTATAGATATACTCATATTATAGAGACAATAATTAATAAATTTAGTGTAGTTTAGGGATGGCTTTATGAATGTCGTTAATTCGAAGTGTTTTAAAAAGTAAACTCGGCTTTATCAAAACCAATTTCCTAGAAGCTACATGAGGCAATAACAAGACTGGAAACTGTGAATTTGACTTACTCAATACTTTTCATTTCATGTTATATTTCATAGAATTAATAAAATAATAGTGCACACCCACCCGTAGGAAGGAAAAATTAAGCTATCCTTATTTAAATTAATTTTTAATGAAAGATTTCCTGATAATACTATATACAGAAAATATTAAAATATGATGAAACTTAAAAAGGAAACCACCGTTGGATATATAACTCAAATAAGTACATTTTTGATTTTTAAAATTGATAATGCCTCCAGCGTCATCTTTGAGTATTGCGCTTTAAATTTTACACTAAAATATTGGCTTAAATACTTAATGAAGCTAAAAATTTATAATTATTGTTTATTAATAAACATAAAAAATCCACAATATAAAAAACAAAATAATTTTATCTATAACAGAAAGAAAAGTTGCAAATTAATCTTGAATAGGTTATCCGTCTACTTTAATGCATATATTGTAATTGTTATCATGGGCGCCTGAAGAAATTCTACTAAGGAGGAGATTCGAAATTTTTAAAAATACACATTTATAAAAATTGTATAGAGGAGCTATTATATTAGTAAAATAAAAATATAGGTATGTAAAGTATGTCTACAAAGTACAAAGTGATGTTGATGTATAACTTGTATAAGCATGTGTCTAGCACTGGCCTGGTATCATCACACTTACTCATCGTCACACGTGAGTCGCGAAAGGCTCGGACAACATAGTCGCGAAAGGCTCGCAGTAACATTCGCCGTGTGCCTGCCACTCCAAAGCATTGCTTTCAGTGCAGTAGTGAAGTGCCCGGGTCAGGGGGGAGTCTGAGCCCTCCTTGCCCTTTAGTAGCGGCACCCTTGAATATTATTAGTTGTAAAACTACAGATCAATCTACCTTTACAGATGAACCGATAGATATACGTACATAAAAATTCAGCATCAGATGGCTTTCATTTCTCAATCACGAAATAAAATAACCCATTTTTTCAACAATTTTTCATCATTGGAAGCTATCTCAGATCATAAAGAAACAATTCTAACTCTTTCGTCCATCTTCACAGTCAAGAAATAAAATAATTTGCGATTGATGCCAACGAATCGAGTTGGCATAATTTTGATCCTTGTAAATTAAACAATGTATTGGTACATAGTTATTTTATCTGTGGTAAAACAAGAAGTTTATTTTGAAGTTGTTGTGATGCGGGAAAGTTGAACGTCACTGCTTGTATTATGACTACACTTTTCTAATGTTTAGATCATAGAGGAATAGAGCAATATTTATAGAAAGAGACTTTAAGTTTTTTGTACAACTTTCCACACTCGATTAATGTGATTTAAATCAATGTTGAAATATCCATAACGAATTTAATTTGTCATATGATACTTTCATTATTGATTATAACCATTATTGTAATTATTGTGCCAATTACATTAAGTATTAATTTTAAAATGCCACTAAGTCTTGTCCTGCATAGTTCTTTTATTTCAGATCTCCAACTGGTTTAATAAACTTCCATTCAAACTTCCTCGAATCTGCATTTGCTAGAATATCATTTTCAAAATCGGTGGATGTCAATGACCAAAATATATCTCCAATAAGTGACAACAGTACAGCAGATGCCTCCCCAACTAACCACTGTGCAATTGCTACAAGTAAATTAAAAAGGATACATTCAGATGATGATATCAGTAGTACCAAAAGAAAAATTAAAAGGAAATATTCAGTGGAAGAAATTGAGGAGGAATCTCCTATAATAAGTAGTAAAAATAATAGGAAAAAAAGACAAGTATTCGGAAAGACAAATAACATTGCTAGAGAAAATAGTCCACCATTCTTAGGATTTGAAAAACATATTGATTCAAAGGATACTAATTCAAATACTATGAATAGCAAAAAAAATGGTATAAGTGATATCGTGGAAGATGAAAATTCAAAGAAGCTTTTACAAGAAATGGCCGATTTAGAATTTGCCAAAAAGCTGCAAGAAGAACTCAACAGAAATGCCCACTACACAAGAAGTACTCATAGAACTATAGGAAGTTCCAAACGGCAAGCTACGCTTGACGAAATTATAAAAACTCCATATAGGGTTAAGTAAACTTCAATGTACAATGTATGTAAAATAAAAAGATATTTATCTCAACCAATTTGATATAAGTTACTAATTTAGATGTGTTATTTTATTAAAAAGAATTTATATTAATTTTTATACTAAACAACAGTGTTTAGATATTTTTGTATATTCTTAAGTTAAGTGAAAACACATTTGTGATGTTCGGTTAAAAATGTTTAAACAGAAAGCAAGCCATACACTGACATAATTACAAGTTTTCTTAGTCATTGAAAGCTAATCTATTAGAATGATTTGTTGTAAAATCAATTATGTCACTGTAAAGCTCATATCATTGATACAATATGACAAACTTAAAAGTTATAAAATTTATAACTTACCTTTACATTATTTCATTTTAAAGAAATTACTTCAGATTTATATTAGAAGATATCTATGCTGCGATTAACACAGCTGTTGTTTTATTTTTCAAATAAAATCCTTTCTATAAAATTTGTATATTTTATTTATATGTACACGTGCTATTGTAATAAATAATTTTACATGTCTTCCAACAAAGAAATTATTTGTGGGTTCAGTCATCTAATTAGATTTATTCACCTGAAAAAGAAAAAATGTCAATTGTACTCTTGAAAATTGAAATTTTTTGGCATGGCATTCTTTTTAACTATCACAAAAAAATTAAACTATTAAGTTTTAATAGCATAAATGAAATTTTAAAACTGTTTGATGTAATTATTCTGGCTTAATCTGTTTAAAAGATAAATTTGATACAACCCGAATAAAAATGTATTATATACCTACAGATACTGATATTAAAATCTCAAGAATTTAAAATTGTTGGCCACAATTCCCGAGTATTTGTATCTAATTTCTAAAATGTTTTCGGGCTTTTTAGTTTTACAATAATTTTGTAGGACTCCGCATATTATTATTATCTCTACGCCCCATTCTACTAAAATATATCTATGCTCTGTTCTATTTACAAGGATTAACATGAAAGCTTAAGAATTTTGTGGGGGAGGGGTGGTATATTACTATTCTATAGCCTGCATTAGCGTTCAGGAATGACATGGGGGTAAATCGTATACACCATTTAATGCTGTAATGAGGGAAGCTTAGAACACCTCATTGGTTAAGAGGACACTCTAGCACACTCTCGTTAATCTTCCACATTCATACCTGGTAGGTATTTTCCATGCTAGCTCGTTCACAGAGTTGATACTATTTTCATAATTAGTTTGTCATTCACATAAATTATTCGTTAAAATCCATATTTAGTATTAAACACATTCCAATCGCCTCTCTGTCTTCAAACACAATACACCTCAGATGAATAAATTTACTCGGTTATTCACTATGGCAGTCCCGTGGCATGTCACAAATGGCAGTCATGGGACCAATAACATGTATGGTTATAAATATTTGAAGAGGAATAAGGGCACTCCCAAATTTTTAAAGATAAATTGAATTGCTACAGCTAGACCCACATAACTTTCTATATATTAATTAAATGCTGGAAATTTGACCAAAAACATTGTACAAATCCAGCCCTGGACTTAAGATGAAAATCACACAATAATTATTATTCATTTATTTGTTAGTTATCCTTAATAATCCATAAACATTTTCAAAAAATTCACAAAGTAAATTAATGCAATATATCAACATTGCCTCTGGAGGTGTCAGGGACACTTCTCCCCCCAAGGGCGAAGCCTCAACCTTCTAGGCCTTCAAATAAGGGAGATGTCACCACCGGTACTTATCAAATGTATGTGGATTGTTCGTGAGTATTAGATGGAAATTTCTACAATGATCTAGAAGTCTAGTGTGCCTATATAAAGGCCGCGGCGTGCCAGCAAAGAAGTTACTGAAGTTAGTCTTAATAGCACAGCGATCAAGAGCGATTTTTGGTATTTTTGTATCTTTTTTAAATTTGTTTTTAAAAAAGAAGTTTTATATATACTTAAAAAAAATTCAAAGATTGATGACAAAACATCTGTTTATTGCTAAAGCGAACAGTAATTTTTTTCTTGAATTTAACGCAGTCTTTCACTGCAAATAATATGAGCTGTCTTGGAATCAATATCAGAATGCTACTGCTAAAACTGGAAATTAATTCAATTGAAATAAAAGTATGTGTAAGTTCTACGTAACTAGCCAAATTTCATACCATATCCATAAATAAAATACTTGAAGTGAGTATTAACATATGTTAGAAAGTATTTATTAACAAAACTTAAGAATTAGTAGTTATGCCCGGATCCGTTGTACCTGTTACAGGATTTGGGGATTTGTTAAATTAATTTTCTGCAGGGTGTCCCAGACAAGCACCTATAGGACAGTGACAGGATTTGGATATAGCAATATTATGGGATTCCGTAACAACTTCTAAAGGATCTTTAATATCAACTGGTTTTTCAAATCTATCATCTATTACCTGTTCTGTTATCTTTTGCTGTTCTAGTTTTTTCTCATCTGAAACAAATGAAGTAGCTGTTGATTTTACGGTGTCCCAAACTTCTGAGAAGCTAGATGGAATTTTTGGTAAAGATGGCAGTTCCAAAGGTGGATCATCTTTTTTGACTACAAATATTACAGAATATATTAACTGATACTACATTCTAAATCTAAATGATTATATACGAAAAACGCATATCATACAAAAATCCCAATCTCAACTCCGACAATATGTCTATACTAGAACAAACCACATTGTACAATTCATCAGAAGTTAAGTATTTATATATGTCATTTGATTTAGACTTACAAAATATGCATTTTTCCAACATATACACCATTTATTTGAAGGAGATTCCGAAAACAACTAATCCACGGGCAATGTGCCCCAACTCGCATTGCATTACTTCGGCATCTCCATAGGAGTCGCCACATCTTTCATCGAGAACAACCACCAGACACTGACTGGTTTTGCGCTTATTATGAGCTCATCAAAGTGCCATAGGTAGTGGATTTGATAAACGATGTTGCGACGTGACTGCCTAATGGGCATCGTGAATGTTAGTAGTGGTGACAAACACACCGTAGAGCCCTCTTTGGGTCTTTGCTATGGAGATGCGAAAGTAATGCAATGCCAGGCGGGGCACATTGCCCGTGGGGTAGTTGTTTTCGGCATCTCCTTCAAATAACTAAATAGGATTGTCTTCCTCAGAGACAATAGAGGTCACTGATGTAATGGCGCCTGCGGAAAAGCAGGTCGTTATATTGTCAGACAGATAGTAGCGAAGACCCAAAGAGGGCACTACGGTGTGTTTCTCACGATTACTAATATACACCATGTTTTATTTAAAGTAAGAAAGCGCTTGCTGTGGCACTGCATTACCTAGCCAGCATGAATACTTGCCAATATTTTTAAACTATACAGTAAGAAAAATATACAAAACTTGATACTCTTTACTTTTGTAAAAGTTAGAGAAGATAAAATAACTTTCATTAAATCAGAAATACGGAACATATAGATAGGTATCAGAGATCTCATAAGGTTCACATTTCTAAACAGGGCGGCAGATTAATACTTGACCAACTGGTGTCAAACAACCCAGGCAGGTCTATAAGTACATATTATTGTAAACTTACTACTATAAGTATAGTGAAATAAATTGAAGAAAGAATAATCTTGGTTTCATGTCACCTACATGAATATGTCTCGTCATTAAAGAAATTTTGGTAGATATTTAATATACTTATTCATGAAAAAAATTAGTAACATGAATTATATTAATACACTTTTTAAGGCAAGTAGTTAATTAAAGTAATACCTCCATAAACAAAATTATAGGCAATAGTAAGATATTTCTTTGCTTCTGAAATGCCAGTCTCTGTATACGCTGCTGCTTCCTTTGGATAACATAATGCACCCATACTTAGAGCACCTGTTGTTGCATATAGTGTTCTTTTAAACAGTCCACCACGTAATCCAAAAATTAAACCTGTTAGTGCTCCAATTCCTATAGCTCCTGCTTTAGGCAATGTGTTATTTTCTTCTTGTAAGTAGTTAATAACACCTAAGCAAATTGAAAGTAATGTTTAGTTATTAATACTATAATAAAATCGTCTAACTTACATTCTATATTATCTCTGCTTTTCTCAAATTGATCAAGTCCAACTTTCTTATAAGCTTGAAGTTCTTGATTGTATTTAGTTAAAGTTACTCGAATGTTTCTAAATGCATCCTCAATGAATCCTGGTATTTCTTCTCCTTCTTTGCATACAGATGCAGGTTTCTGTATAGGTTCAGGGGCATAAATTGGAAGTTCACTTGGCCTACAGCAAAATTTCTCATTTTCAGACCCTGATTTTGCTTTAGCTTCTATGACAACAGTAGCTGCTGGAATTAAACATCTTCGAATAACCTAAAATATGTATCATTTTTGAAATACTAATCAAGCGTCTTTCATCTTTTATGTTAATGTTGCCATTGACTCACTTACTTGGCCAGTAAACATGTTTTTTTAGGTTTTACCTAAATGTTTCTTAAAATTACATAAAAGTTGACAATGATGACATGTGACGTCACCGTACTCGAGCCAAATAAGATATAATAGGTATCTTTAGCGGGAGATTCGACAATTTTACCTCTACTAAAGTTTTTGCAGATTTATAACTTCTTATAAGTAAAGCAACTAATCATTTATAATCATACATACCCCTAAAAACGCGATATATAACATGTTCTCGACATAAATCTTCCTACGTACAATTTTGTTATAATTTTTTAGAAAAATGACAAATTTGATTGATGAAAAAATAAAAAGAAGTGTGAATCTCTATATGAATAGTGAATATGCAATCTGCCTTACTGAGTAGGTATATCATAGAGGAACTCTAAATTCTAAATGGTAGGTATACCTATATTTTTTATAATTTCTATGGGGTAGGTATAGGGGAGAGTGCTGTCATTTGTACCAAAGGACAAATTGTTTTTCCTAGAACCAAAAAAACGATACTCGCTTGCGACAATGTTTTATACTTTTCATAGTTAAAACGGAGTCAATCTAGGCGGCGATGCTTTTCAATAGGTATTAAATTGGCAGTTGTCTCTTGGTTTCTGGTAGAGAAGTGTAGGTACCTGTTTGTCATTTTAGTAAGGCAAAAGTAAAATCTACCTAGTAGGTACCATGTAGGTACTTTGTGAGTGTGTGGTGTCGAAATCTTACGGTCCAAATCGTTTTAGTGGTATGTATTAAATATTTCCAAGTATAATGAATATGACTTGAGTAATTTTTCATTGTAGCATTGATCATCCGGTCGGTTTACCATCTACCATGCACGAATCAGCGATAAGCACTTTCATAATCGAAAACTAGGGATTCGATTTGAAAAATCATAGAAGTGTTTAGATGGGTATATAACTATCTCCGATTCATAGTAAATAGGTAGGTAGTTTTTGAACCCCTTAAATTTTAACACTTAAATCGCATGCCTAAAGAAGTTTTAAAAACAAAACATTCATATAGTAGGTACCTAAACCTACTACAAATTACAAAATGTTCATACACAAATCTTATTACCTATATTTACTTCTGTAAATGTTATTACATTTATAATCACAAAGGTTTTTTTAAGCCAATAGCCATAGAAAAATAATAAGACATTTTATCGGCGTGTATTATAATATTATAAATTTCCGTGGATGCATTAGCAAACAATAGGATTATTAAGAGAGCTTTAATGTCGTCACTGATTTACCTACTGATAATCCTTGTTTATTTTTAATGCATTTAATCATTTAATGGAAAGGAGAATACCTTTCTTTAAGTGTTTCATCTAATACCTTTTTGTTTTGTTTAATCAAGGCTTTACACCATATGTCTAGCTGCATTAATATATTTTAGATATATAGATACTTAATAAAAAAAATCCTCCCCTATACTTTATACCTACACTATTACACCATATACACTATTATATTGCAAAAAAACATCAGTCTGTGTCAGTATAAAAACACTTTTATTGAAAATGTGCATCTTGCTAGCATCTAGCATTTTTGCTGTTATACTCAAATAAAGATTGTACGTAATGAGAATAAAGTTATTATAACAACTGAAGAAAATAAGTTAAAGTTATTAATTTGTTATTTACCTAATGATTAAACTCTCATCTCTAAAAATTAAATTTAGGATATTTATTTAAAAGCGACAGCTTTGTTATTTCAAAAAACAATCTATTTATTACAAAGTGCATTCACGTTAAGACATTATCTCCAGTGATTTATAAGATAAATATACCTATAACTAGTTATTAATTGAAAGTATGTATTGTACTATTCAGAGTAAAACTATACCCAAAGAAAGATCAATAGGTAGTAATTTTACTTGAAGATGGTTTATTCTGTACTGGTAACTGTTCAAATCCAAATATGCGATGTCGCGAATTTTTCCTTCATATAGAATTATCAGTTTGGACCTGAAGATCCTTCGCAAGTCCATGAAGTTTTACATAAGATGGTTGTTTCTATAATAAACAACCTGTCAAAGCAAAAATAGTTTCGGGTTATGTCTTTTACTATGTATATCGGATGCCATTTGCATATGAGGATCCCTAAATCATATAGTGCTACTACTACTTCATTGACTACTAAGTACACACTTCTCTGACAATAAATTATGCAAATATACACTCTATACATTCAGGATAATATGAGTTTTACAAACGTTTCTTCTATGGTTTACCCTTGTTTATTATATCTCTATCTCTATAAACAAGGGTTTATACCCTTGGTTATATACCTACTCATACCTAGGTCATTTCCGTTCCTTCTTCGTTGGTTTCTTTATGATTATCACTTTGCTTATGCAATTACCTAGGTAACTAATTTTCTAATTTTAGTACAAGCAAGTGAAAAACATATCTACCTATGCTAAAAGATTTTGAAATAAATAAAAAATTTAATCATTTTTTATTTTGTTTTTTCACCCCTATTAGCTTGAAAAAGGGTGGAACTATATAACAAATAATGTGGTGCATTTATACTGCCTTTATCGTTTCTGGTAATAGTGTACTATATATTAATGCCTGTAAATTTTTTTCCTCAATTAATAATATCCTTTATAGAGAGTAGAATTTAGGTACTGGAAGTTTTAACTAACACTATGGAGAACCCGTCACAACTATTAAAGTTCTTCGTTCCTCTGCAATGTCCATCGATCATACGAACTTCCGTCTCTTGCATACCCCACCACACTATAACCCCCTTTTGCGAGTCCATTAAGAATGTGGATGACGGATGTTCCTGGTATTAATAAAAATCCTCTTCCAATTTCATATTTGGGCGACCCCAAACTAACTATTAGATCATCGATATCATCCAACTCATAATAAATCTTTAGAGTAACGTTTTTCTCCAAATTATTGTACGACTGTTGAGGTTCGAGTACAATGAAATCGTACGAGAAAACTACGTTTAAAAATAAGGATCCTAAAAAGATGTTGAATGGAACCAATATAACTGATTTCATCTTCGAAAGTCACAATGTTTCGTTTCACTGTGTGTTATTGTCCTAAAAAGGATTAATTGTAAATAAATAAAAAAGTTACTATTTATATAGGTATGTATATATATATACAGGTGATTATTTACAGATAAGTAGGTACGTGGTTAAATTTCAAAGGGAAATACTTTGAGTGATTCTAAGATGAAAAGTTTATATAAACATAGGTCCGATAATGCTTCGTTTTCAAGATATATAGGGTGCCAAACTTTTTTAAAAAATTGTTTTTTCGTAAAATCTTGTACCTTATTGTCAAATTGACAGACAGGTATAGCGAACTGCTTTTCCGCAAGTGCCATTTTAGCAGTGACCTTTATTGTCTTTGAGGAAGACAATCCTTCTTATTTATTTGAAGGAGATGCCGAAAACAGCTACGACACCACGGGCTTATGTGCACTCGGACTGGCATCACATTACTCCGGCATCTCCATAAAAGTCGCCACATCCTTCCATTAGCCCGTGGAGTAGTTGTTTTCGGAATCTCCTTCAAATAAATGTGTCTGATGATCTTCCTCAAAGACAATAGATGTGACTATAATGGCACTTGCGGAAAAGCAGGTAGCTGTCTGCGTCTGTCAATTTGACAATAATAATAATAATAATTGTCAGACGGATAGTAGCAAAGACTAAAAGAGGGCACTACTGTGGTTTCTCGCTCCTACTAATATATACAGGGTCTTTCACACAACTGGTTCGTTTGTTTTGAGAGTTGTGGTGAAAATTCGGGTGTCTAGATTATCACTGATAATAATAATAAGGTAATCTTTAGACAATTCAAGACGAATAAAGACAATTCGGTTAAAAAAATTATTAAAAAAAACACTAATTTAATACTAAAATGCTTACCTTCACATTTAGTGCTGCTGCTGGAATCCTAATTTTAACTGAACTGTCTGCCGAGAAAATCATATCTTATATTATTCTAAAATTAGGTATCATTTGTATTAATCTTTTTAATCATATCTCGTTAGCACGTTATAATATTTATTTTTTAAATCCATTCCATGCACCTATACGTGAAGCTTCTACATGATTGTGTATAGGGTGTCAAATTTAAAAAAGGGAAATCTATTGCACGATGTCGATAGCAATGTCGTAAAACAACTCTGCTAAAAATTATATATTTGCTGGTTTTCCATGGATGCACAATAGCCAGCCGGGCATGTATTGCGTAAATACAAAACAATGCCTAATTGCAACATTGCAGGGATATTGAAGGAAATGCCACCGCAGTAAAGTACTGGGCTTTTTCAAATGCTCAGGGCTGGGAAGGAGATAAAAGGAAGTAAAAAAAAAGTTACCAACAAAAACACGTACTCTATGCCATTTTGCTTGAAAACTTGGATATTGTCGACATGTTAGTACGCATGCTCCAGTTTTCGAACTTGATGTTTCAATATTAGCCAATCACGTTGCTTATTTTTTAAAACACATCAATCGCATTGAGTCCATGAAATTATAATCTAGGTCACTTTCCGCGGGGAGCAGCACATTAAATTTCTATACACAATCATTTCATGACGAGAATAATTGCAATACTAAAATGCCTAGATGAGAAATTTTAAGATTCCATAAACGTTAATACAAGAAAATGGCAAATAAAAACTTAACAGTATACCGAAAAATAGGAACTTTGTGCCTGAGGGGAATCGACGTTGCAAAAAAAAATATTTCATTCGTCAGAATACAAAAAGTACCTATCGGAAAACGTCCTTTTTTAATATAATACTCGAACAAGACGACTCAAATACAACTAACATCATCATTCGGTAGACATCGTAGACATACGTAGACATCATTCCAGGAGTTATGCCTTATTTTGCATTCCCTGTGTAACATCTGAAACATTGATCAGTAATTGATTGATTATGATTGATTAATAAACATAGGATAAAGATACCACAGGAAAAAATTGATAAGAAACACATTATAAAAATAACTACATGGACGAGACTAGCGTTTTATCAGTTTCAAAATTTCGTAAAATTTATAACTTTTGTAGGATTTTCTACAAGGTAAGAATTATTTTAATGTAGCATATCATATTATTAGGTATCTATTTCTAGAGTTATAATTGTGGTGGTGTTTCACTGTGCAACCAACATTGAGCAGTTACACCAAGTGGAAATGCCGCAATACTGCGAGCCATTACTGAGCTTCTCATGCTGCCTTTTGCGTTGTCTGATCTTCGGTTGACATGATATAGCTTCTACCCCTTTCTCCCAATCTTTTTTACCGAAAACTCTTTTTTACTCCTACATTAATTGTAATCTGGCTAGGGATTAATAAAAATATTTTATATTTTTTTGTACCTTCAATTCGCATTTAACACTTATACTTTTAGTTTGTAGGAAACAGTTGAGATACCAAGGAAATACAGTTTTTAAAATGAGGAATATAGCTTTTCTTAAGTATGGTATTCTAATAGTTCTATTGGCAAATGCAATACTCTCTCAGGATTTCCTTATACTCGAACCTCAAACACGAACCTACAATATGAACGAAAATATTACAGTAAGGATTTATCATGACTTAGATGATGAGGGAGAACTAATAGAGAAATTAAATTCTTCAGACTATGAATTGGGAAAGGGATATTTGAGTATAAATATGACGTCTGTAATCCACAACTTGAATGGAGTTGCGTCGTTGGGTTATAAAGTAGTAGGTTATGGCAGAGACAATTACTTTCTTGATCGTTGGATTCTGCAAAGAAAAGTTTATAGTAAAACAAATTCTGCTATTACATGTTTTTCTAAATGGTCCAGTTTAGTTAGTGTAGTTTTAATATTATTATTAAATTACTGACATTGATTTGATATACTCGTACAATAAACTTTTATACTTAATCGTCTTTATGTACCTAATACTATACGTAACATACAGGTAACATATAATACACAAAGAAATATAAGATGTAGCTATATAAAAGAGTCATAACATTTAGATATGAATAATTGAATATAGGTACCTACATAATTTCTGGTATATTTTAGCTTCTTTATTTTAATAGATATTGACTGTCAAGTCATTATAATTATAGGTACTTAAGTACCTAATAAATTTATTTTGAGGTTGAGAAATCACTAATTAATTACATTTTGCGATATAAAACGATTGTCTGAAATTATTTCCTTAATAATTACACCAATGAAAAAAGAAAACAAGAATTAGGTTCTGTTTGAAATCGCCAAAAATCATTTTAATAATATCCAGGAGTGATTGACTTTCTTAAGTTGAGCGAAACCACGAACCACACGTCTAGAGAAATGTATACTGTTTTGATGTTTTATGCTACAATATTATATTCATTTGCCTTTGTATCGTCTCATCGCAAAAGCTTTGTCTTAACTCTTAGGAATAATGTCTATATTTATACCAGCAGCGTCTGCAGTGGGCAACAAAAGAATTGTTATAATGTAACCAGGTATACAAGGTGTTTCGAAAGCATAGGCCATATTTTATCAATGTGACAACAGTGTGTGTATTTAAATAGAGTATATTTTCATTTTCTTAATATTAACTTGGGTCGAAAACGCTTATTTTTAAGGCCCTACAGCCCCTAAAACTAACGCTCTGATCCTGATTTTCTTTAACTCCAAAGCGGCTGCTATAAATATATTTCTGATAATTGATATCCTGCATAAACTTTACAGCTCTGTGGGGTCTACCCGGAAGTAGCAAGTTTGTTTTCATACGAAACCAACAATTTGTAATTACATTTTTTTATTATTTATTTTTTATTATTCAAAGTTAGGTTTCAAACCGTGCGTCCGCGTCGCGTGTCCCTTGTTTTTGGTGCAGTGGTATATTTTCTAATAGTTTTTAGAACTTAGAGAAAACATACACATAAAAAATGAGTTCTTGATAAACTGCTAAACAAAGTAGTTAGGAAGATAATTGATCCAACACCTCCTAATAGAGGTCGTATTGATTGATCCTAATGTTAGGTAATTGTGATTGGAAATCTAATTTTTACATCAGGCCTGGTATGATTTTGCAAGTTTAATTTTATGAATCCCTACGTACTAAGAGAAGTCAGTGTCAAGTAAATGACGGCTGTTCTCAATCTACTGATGTTTTGTCAAAATCTGAAATGAACTTATTAAAATTTGTGGAATTTGGTGGTTAGTCAAAGAATGTTGTCTTACATTTATGATGCGATTGGGTATTTTCTTGGCGATGACAAACCTGAGGAGGAACTAAATGAAATGGATTTTGAGTCGGGTCCTTTCCTAGATTACGGGATTTCATGGGTATACGTAAGTCCGTTCAACTCTTTCTACAGCTTTCTTAACGTGTAATAAAATGTTTTATTTTGCAGACATTCAAAAAACTTATTATGCCTAAAGAATTTAGAACTTATGGACGAAAATGCCCCGCAAGATGTAAAACTAAATTGAAATGTAAAACATAACACGAAAATAAGAATTAAAAAATTACTGTACGAAATTTTGCAGGAGAAATATGTTATCTCTTTTATGTCTATTCGTACCTACCTACCTTGGCCTATGTTCGTATTATGAAAAACACTTTTAATTAAAACCAACAATTTCGGAAAAAGTTATTCTTGGTTTCCTCCAAAGGTGGTGATGTACAATATGCATGTTGTACATATTTAGATAATATTAAGACAAACTCTAGGTAAAAACAAAATTCTCAGAAATGTTTAATTTATTTTAATACCTACACATTGTATACTAATGTGCCACATCGTCAGTACCCAGAATATGCCAGAATATCCTTTTATGTCAGCGTAATGCAATGCAATGTAGTGCAGTGATTATAGAATAGTATCTATACAGTGTGTCCAAGATAAAGATGGGATAGCATTGGGATCTTGGAAACGGTAAGAGATAAACTCAGGAGGCTTAAACGTAATTAAACTATTACTTGTAATACATCATTGAAGTGAGAATAAAAAATGGTATCAAAATTTCTGTTTAAAAATACAGGGCCGTATTTAAAAAAAAAGAAGTTGATGATGGTTTCTCGGAAACGAAACGTCGGACAAAAACTTGATAAATTTCATCTTGTTAAGGTCAAAAAGTGACAATGGAAAAGTATTTTTTATTTTTTGAAAGCTGTTAAAATAACGCCAGAAATAAATAAAAACAAATATCGCAAAAAAAATGTTTTTCCAAATATTTCGAAATCAAAAAAAGATAACTTATTTTTGCAAAGTCCATGTACTTAAAAGGTATTCAAACTGCTCAACTTTTTCATAATTTAACCAACTTTGTATCTCTTACCGTTTCCAAGATCCCAATGCTATCCCATCTTTATCTTGGACACACTGTGTATGTATTGTTTAGCAAGTGATAAAAGTTAGTTTAGAACAGCTATTACATATGCAAGAAATAATCTTTTTATACCTCGTAAGTTTACATAGGTACATCGTAATACGTTCAACAAGTACATTTAGAAAACTAATACATACAAAAAAATTCATTGGAATCGAGCTTACCAAAAATTTTTTAGAAGGGTGTCCTGCAATGGGCTACACTTTATAAATAGTGTATTGTATTGTATTGTTATATAGTATTAGCTTAAAATGGATTGGATGAAGAAGCTTGTTTGAAATGAAAAAAAAACGACGATTTTGGGTACACGAAATGTTAAAAAAAAAAGAAATATTGAAGAATATAGGTACTACATTATACCAGTGACTATAACTGATTATACAAAGGTATAGGGAGCTGATAGATGACGACACCAAATTGTTTCCAGTTCTTTTACAATAATAATTATTGCTGACCAGATCTTGTCTTTAGTTATTGTCATTATATTTACAGTTTTCAAAATCATAGAGGGCCGCATTTTGCCTAACAAGTTCAATCAGCTTCTCATCATTCTCATAGTGAAAATCCAAGGATTGTTAACTGTTTACAGGATTGCTCGATCGCTCAATTTTGTCATCCGCCTTTGTGACGTCATCGAAGATATATGTAATCGAATTTTCAAAATATATCTATTTTGTGTTTGTTATATTTCACATTTGCAAGAGAATTTTCGTATTTGAATGATTATTAATATTACCTATTATTTATTAGTTTGTAATAACAGTATAAAGTGTATCTATTTCTACAAGTTCGAGATCTTTGGATCTTTGATGACGTCACAATTATGGATTACATTGTAGCATAGGGATCGAGCAATCCTGTAAACAGTTAACAATCCTTGGTGAAAATCAACCTCTACAGTACGAGTTTTTTTACAATGCGGAAAGTGTAAACGAGTACTGTAAACACCTCATCTACTGGACGTGTATTGTATAAACAAGTATTTCATACTGTCGTCATTTTAAAACAAAAATGAATTATTGTAAATTTTAAACCAATCATTAAAACAAAACTCACAATATTCAAATTGCATCACTATCTTAACAACCTTGACATGCAAGGTGACATTAACATGACATTAACCTTCTTTTGACGTATCATATTCTTTGGTTTATAATAATGGAATGCTCGGTGGAAACTCTTAAATAAATCCCCTAACATCGTAGTTTTACTGAAATGGGTAGATGGTGTAGAGTATTACCTATTTATATCTGCCTGACTTTTAGTTTTATTGAATTAAAGCGGATAAATGTCAATAATTGATTTAAACTCAAAAACATAACTCCTATAATAACATTTAACCTTTTAGAGTAAATTTAACATAATAATTTTTTGGGCGTCACTTTAAACGTGTGGTCTGATTTGCATCAAATGGCTGCATCAAAATTGGAGCAATTCGTTGGATCTTAACAATAAAACATGTCATTATAAAAAATAGTTTATTAATATGTACAAATATAAAACTGCCTTTATACGCCCCGACATGGACTTAACTGATCCTGGAATTAAGAGGGTTGACGATCTTTCCAGCCATGAGGGTAACGTGAATATCGGAGTCGATGACAAAGTACAGAAAAGGATGGTCAGCCTTGAAGTGTACGGGGTCATGTCGATGCAAATTTCCTGCAAGTGAGGGTAACATTTAATTACTCGTTTAAATTAAAACGTGGGCATTTATTTTCAGATTATTTGCGAGAGGTGGTTGCTTAAACTTAATGAGACGTTTTGTAATTCGACAACTTGATGTTTAACTTGAACAATATCTGCAATTACCAGACAATTATCTAGTGAAGGAAGCGAGACATTCCTCCATTTTAATTGTTTGGAAATGCGTTTAGGGTCATTTTGATTTTGTGTAAGGTTAATTACATCAAAGGTAACAGTGATTAAGCGGCCAGCCCATTTTTTATGATTGCATAAATGTTCTTAT
Source organism: Pogonocherus hispidulus (assembly GCA_963924545.1). NCBI lineage: Eukaryota > Metazoa > Arthropoda > Insecta > Coleoptera > Cerambycidae > Pogonocherus > Pogonocherus hispidulus. The sequence goes on from OZ004694.1 coordinate 251,988, forward strand.
TTATTTACGTGGGAGAGTAAATTTTGTCAGGTAACTTCAAACAAATTTAAAATAATGTTTATACGCGGTATACTTATTTTTTAATTTTTTTTGATAACATTCCCGCAAAAAATATTTGTAGGCTGATTTCAAAAATATTTTTAAGATTATAAACAAGGCTACTATACCTATTACTTGACAGGATTTATATTAATTTACGTTATTCAGTAGGCTTTGCATGTTTTATCAATAATTGTATTCCCATGGAGATCGAAATTTCGATATACCCATATTTGAAATACCAACATATGTGTGTAAATGTAAAGAACTTCAACTCAAAATCACTTGTAATATAGTTTACCTATAGGTACCTTGCAGTATAGATTTGGTATAAAATGAGAAATTGTTGTTGTTTGGTATAAAATGAGAAATTTTCTATTGTTTCGATGTTTTGACAACGCTCAACGTCATGAAAAAATATGGTGAAAAAATTAATCAGAAAGGTTCTTTTGCACCTGATTTCTGAATCATGATTACAATATCTGCAATGCTATTCGTGGATTTAAAAAATAAAGGAGCGTGATTGGCTCATATCAAATCATGATCTCGAAATCAGGTGCAAAAGAAAACGGCTAATACCTCTGGGTTTACTAACTTTACTAAAGCTAAATTGAGACAGGCTAATGTGAGACAGTGACTCTGGCGCCATCTATTAGTTCTCTAAACTCCGTTTGCAGGTAGAAGGCAAGAATGCTTCAGTTTACCGTTCTTGGGTAGTTTATAAACTCAATGGTAGAAGGTAGTATTTTTCATTCATCCTACACACGGTACTCCTAATTTTGTTTGAGCTCGGTATCTAAACTCGTTCAAAAGTTAAGGTCTCCCCACCAGCCCCACCTTAAGGACTTGCTACCTATACTTTAGGGACTGAATAATAATGCATCATGTAAAAAATGCGTCGATATTTCTTGTCGAAATATTGTTTTCTGGACCTTACAATTATATAATTTTAGCTTTTACACCGGATATAAACAGTATATAAATACAATATTATCGTTCCGGCGCATTATTATGTCTTGTCAGTCTTTTGCTCGACAGCAAAAAGTAGTAATACATTATTATTATTCTTATTTAATGCAGAACAAAAGATTAGCGCTTATTAAATTTTGTCTAATTGATTTGAGCGAAGATCTAATGTAAAAAATGTAAGGTCAATAACACTGACAACAGCATAACACGTATTCAGGTGCCAGGTGCCAATAGGTGGAAAATGTGGTTTTAGAAGACGAAGACAGTCGTCGGATAGACTTTCAATGTTATTCACCACAACTGATTAAATATTAATAGCTTTACGATGTTTGAATCATAAAATATTATAGAGATAAATGAACCATTAAGGGCGTTAAACTAACATTTTTATACTCAATGACTAGTACCAGTGACTATAATAGTCACTGGTTATAGTCAAACCCAGCTGTTTCGAGGATATTTGATAGTTTATGAAAATTTAGACTTTGACAGCTGCAAGGGTTTATAAATATTTTCATAACTTTCGTCATATAAAAGATATTTCTCTATAAGTTTAGTGTGATTTCTGTTGTACTAACAATAAAGAGATATAGGTAGGTATCTACCTGTTGTTGCGTTTTGGCTGTGACACACAAAGAAAAATTTTTTGGTTTAAATGAAATACACCCTATATTTTTTATGTAAAACTAAGTTAGTTTATTGAATGTAGGTATGTAGATAGACCCTGGGAGTATAAAATTACTATTTTTTCTTTACGTCCTTATCCTTAATCTGGCATCCTAATCGTTAAAAATGTCTAATTTTTAATGACAATTATGCATAATTGACAGTTTATAAACTGGCAACTATAAAATTCTTTTACAATAATAATTGGTCCTTTCTACGCTTTCATACCCTCTTACCCAAATACTATCCGAATAATATAATTATTTAATTACGTCAAAGTTTAAAAAAGATAATAGAAGTATGGTAAAAAAGGGGTATCAATCCAGGTAACAAAAGTCAGTAGCGTAAAACAAAGATTTAAATAGTAGGGTAGGGTATTTTATTTAATACCCTGTGTATAAACACTTACTGTGATCCTGAACGGTATTAGGGTCCACATAATTCCTTATTGTTACAGTGATGGCTTGCTCGATATTAGTCACATATATTCCCCGTTGATTCGTCATAGGAGCAAAGTCCGCTTGTCTCGGTTCGAAAACTTTTCTTATGCCCAACTGCAATATTTAAAAGTTATCTGTGTTATTAATAAAATCATATTACTGCACTATATTCACATTTACACATTTTGTCCTTTTAATCACAGCAGACTTAAAATTTTACTCGATAATGAATCAATAAAATAAACCAAAAAAATTACGAGACACTGATTCATAACGTATACCTACACTGAAATGTCAATACAGAGTAGAAAATATAGACACACTGCACTCAGAATATGGTAGAAAACTATGGCATGAAATTTGATCACCTTGTATAAAGAAAGAAAAATGTTCCATTTTAAATCGCATACAAACTGAATAAGTATAACTATTCGCAATATTTCATGTTTATAGAATTACACTCTTAAAACTATTCCAAATATAACATAGAAATATATGTGGCAGATATAAATATAAAAAATGAAATCGCAGGAATCAAACTCTATAATGAGCAAGAAGTCTTGATTTACAGAACAATTTTTTCTCGCGCTGGGATTGGTTCAAAGGGCCATTTGGTACGTGCTAATTGCTCAACACAAAGTCATCAAAACAAAATATCGGACATCCATTTTTACGTCATTTTCGGATACGAATTGTATTCGCACTAGGTACTAGATAATCTGGTATGTTGGTTGTGGTGAGAAACAGTATCAGAGAAACTAACGTACCAGATACCCTTAAGGCAATCATGTCGCAACATCGTTCATCGAGTCCAAAGATGTGGCGACATTTGCGGAGATGGAGATGCCGGAGTAATGCAACACCAGACGGAACACATAGTCCAGTAGTTGATTTCGGAATTTCCTTCAAATAAATAAATAGGATCGCCTTCCTTAAAGACTATAGAAGCTAAAGCTATGATGGTACCTGCAGAAAATCAGATCGCTATCTGTCTGTCAATTAGACAATAATTGTCAGACGGATAGTAGCACAGACTGGAAGGGAGCACTACTGTGTTTCTCCCCAGTACCAACAACCCACTTTAATATTATCTAAATTTTGTCTAGGTATCAAATTTATTTACCACAGATTTACGTATTTGCAGACAAATGAGTCCTTAACCCTTATCTCCTGAATTTCTAACATACCTATCTAAATAATTTTAATTTTAATTTTTGTTGTGAGTAGTAAAACGTAAAATGTAATAAAATAACCGCCCAGAAATCGATCCACGAACGATCATCATTTTGGATGGAACACCAAAATGATTATCTCGTTCATTCCTCATTTGGAAGTGTTGAAATAAACATATTACAACAACCGATTACCTGTGCTACTTTAGTCGTCGACTTAATAATTTTCCAAGATGCACAATATAAAAACACCGCATATCATTTTCCGTGCAAACATGCCGGCGAGAAGTGATTTGTTTTAGTGGGTATACTGTGAGGGTCCAGAACCATTTTCAATAATCGCCATAAGGTTGTGGATCTTGTATACTCCTTAAATCAACGGTATTAGTGCAGATCACAAACTTTCGATTAAAACAATTAAATTAATGTTTATTTTGATCCTTGGGCTGTTTTTTTATTAGAATGGTTATATGGCCTCCTAATATGCCTACTAGTATCAAAAGTGTACCTAACTGTTCAGAAGAAGGCAGAATTTCATGGCCACTCCAGTTTTTGTAATTCAACAGTTTAATTAAGACATACCACTAAAACACCTACTACACAACACTTATTATCCCTTATTTTCAAATGCTGTTTTTAACATGACTGAACTTTAGCGATCGAAATAAATTTCAAGAAACATAAAAGATAAAAGAGTAGCCAATATTGAAGAATTAATAAAAATGTTGTATATATTTTTTTATGAGATGATTAGTATTTACTATATATTGATACACTCTAACTTACCTTTTGAAAACTGGGAGTTAGGGTAACATAACCCTTCAATGTGAAACTAGGTATTGTGGCAACGACATGAGTGTCCCTCAAATTCGCAATAATATATTTTATACTTCCATTTAAACGTAGGTCACAAATCAGCTTATCGATGCCAGTCTCATCCGCTGGTAGCAGCAGCAAAAGGTAGTATTTGCTGCTGTCCAAGGGAAAACTTAAAGCCAATGCATTCAGATGAGGCTCATAATGAAAAGGAAGCACCGTGCTATATTTTATGAAATTGATATCGTATTCTCTGTATTTACCATAGATTAGAAAACCCGGTTTATCTTCCGGTATATATGGCCGGTGATTAGCATAAAAATTGAACTGATCGTCGTAGTATCTTGCTATCAGGTAATCAACAACAGATCGGCCGCTCCTTCTGAAACCAGAGTCGCGGTTACTATCCAAGAATGCCTCTCGCATGTTCAGTTTTATCACGTTAGACTGATTGGACCTGGTTGAACCAGATCGAATTATCCTTTTGGAAACCCCACCAAACCCTACACCATCCGCAGAAGAATCAGTACTGTCAATTTCGTTGTCTTTATTATCTTTTTCAGTCCCGCTATCCTCTGGAGAGTTAGTTGTAGCCATGTTAGTGGTGAGGGATGTAATAGTATCTGTATTGATAGAAGTTAGGGTGCTAGTGCTCCCAGACGGTGATGTATAAAGGGTGACACCAAGGGTTGGGTCCCCACTTCTAATTGTAGATTGTGTAACTTCATCTAAATCTGCATTAGTTTCTGTTGCTATTGTGACCAATGAAGGTGTGGTCCTACCAACTGCAGTCTCAGAAATAAGTGAAGTGCTACTTTCCGTAGTTGTAAGTAATGTTGACGGCAAATCAGTGCTCAGTGGTGTATTCTGTATTGTGGTAAACTCTGTGGTAGTACCTAAAACAAAACAAATTTTACGGATAAGACGAATTACTTTTACTTATGTTACTACCTGCTTCCAAAGGTTCTACCATGCTGATTTGGCTTGTAATTGTAGGAACATCAGAAAATGTTATGGTTCCAGTGGTTGCTTCAGTTGTAGAAATTTCTCTTGTGGTACGAATTGGTTGTGTAGTATCCACTCCAGAGGTACTTTCTTCATTATTAGACGACGGAGTATTAACTGTATTGGAGGTCGTACCTTCTGCAGTTGTTGAAAGTGCGTTAGTAGTCGCTTTTTCAGTGGTGGTGGGTGTCATTGTCGTTTCGCTTGATGTAGATGTTTGTACAGTTGTGATCTCTGTTATTTTAGATTCCGTAGTTGGTGCCACTGTAATCGTTATATTTTCTTCTGTGATAAGCACATTTGTAGTTGTCTCTGGTAATATCGTAGTAGTTTCAGTAGACACTGCTTTCAGTGTTGTTGTTTCAGAACGTACTGTAGTTCCTATAACTGGATCTGTTGTCATATCTATTGAGTCAGTTCTTCCAATTTCGGTGGCTGTTTGTAAATCTGTAGTGGTGATATCCCCACTTGTGGTCTGAGGTTTCTCTGTTGCTTCTGGTTGAGGATACAATGCATTATTGAAAGTTGCGGTGTCATATCCATAAAATCTTAGAATTTCTTCGTACTCTGGTCTTAACGTGACATTTTCGTGATTTAAAGTCATACCGGCTAGAAAGCCTTCTTTTGGTATGAAGTAACTCTAAAAAAAGAGGGATTATGACATAAATACTAGATCAACTTTTCATTGGTTAAATACTTATTTATGGATGTTTTTCTTTTAATCAATTCGGATCAATAAAATTGAAATAATCATGAAGGTATTTCTAATAGGTGCGTTGTATCATAATATAATACGCCCAAGACACAATGCCATGAATTTAAATGATGCAGAGTTGAGTGTAATCATGACCATGAAGGTCAATTTATACCAGTACCTAGTGTATTACATACTACTAAAATTGTCAGTTACGTGTGAAAAATCTGTTTGATACATAAACATATTTTTATAACATTACCAGACAAATATGTGGGTGATTAAAACATGTTACCGAATTATCTATATAAAGAATTATGAAGTAAGAATAATTACGGATTGCATGTATCTTTTTAGATAGGTTTTCATCATTTTCATATCTTGGGATAATTAAAATACTATAGTAAGACTAAATAGTGACTAATGTATGCATTTAAACACCCAGTAGAGCTGTGTAGTTGTTGGAGAAACCTTAAAATAAATTTAAAAACTGCTACCATTCCAGTGTTTTTTAAAACTAAAAACCGTTATAATGAATAGTAAAGAAATGATAATATGTTTGATATAGTATACTGTAGGATATAGTATACTGTATAATTCGGTGTACAGGGTGTCAAAATAAGGTCCTGTACCCCCTATCGCGGAAGGTATAAGAAGTAGGGGAAAAATTATGAAGATTTTTATTTTTATTCTTTTTTTAGAAACTTTGATAAAAATAAACAACTTTTATATTTAATTTTTTTCTTTACCTCTTATACTTTAGATATAGAGGTAATAGATTATCTTATTTTGTACGTCTAAGTGCTAAGTGTAAATACAATACCTTCAAATGTCTGTGGATATCTCGAAGTCCTACACGTATTATGGAAATATCATTGGGTATATGGGTGGCTTGTTGAATTTCGTATATTGAGTCTCCTTCAAGTCCTTCTCCAAGGGCTACAATAACACTAAGTGCCCCATAGGGCGATATGGCTATATTGTTTTCGTTGTATTCATTGTGTATCTGAAAAAAATGTAGTCTGATTTTCTTCCTGCTATTTATTGTAAATAAATCGAAGCTTATTATTTAACCGTTGGGTTGTAAATGTCATGCTATGGTCCATGAGTTGAAATAAGACAATTGAAATCATCTTACCCATACGTATACAAATAAAACGCATCAGTAAGATGCTAGGAATCATTACAGTTTTCTAAAAAAAAAGGTTACATTTTGGAAAGCACGTACGCTCTTATTGAAATTTGGTTTACGAATACTAATTAGTAAGTGACATTTTCCCATGTACAGGGTAATCTGTTATAAATACTACCTTCTCCTCCCCTTAACTTTTTAAATTTTTAATTTAAACAAGAATATTAAATACGAAAGTTGTAGACACTAATTTCAAGTTAATAAAGATGATGTTGAACTTTATACAGGGTGGTCAGAAGCGGCAGCGAATCAAACATATTTAAAGTAATTTCCTTTGTTATCTCACATTATTAATCTGATGGCACATTCTTTAACCTTATCTTATCTACCTATTTAGCCATTTATTTAACTATTTATCTTCCTTATTATTACTGATTGACACAGCACTCTATATCAATGGACTTCTCAGAGAACGGTATATCAACAAGTAAAACAGTATATAGGGTTTTCTATTAAAAAAAAACAAAAATTTAGTAAAGCTTAAGTTGTAAATAGTATGTATTATACACGAGGATATCCACCAACGAGGAAAAATAATTCTTAAAGCGCAAAGGACAAAGAACACCGCTTTGATTTTTTATACCATCGCATTAGTCTGTTACGTTTCAACGTTGCGAGCTTGTATATTATGTATGCAAGATAAATATACCTACCCATATCTTGTAAACATGTAAATAATGAAAAATTATAATTGTATATTATAGTATTTCATATTTTAAGAAACGAAAAAGTAACTTTTGGTGGTGGTGTCTACATTGTCAATAAATTTATTGTCTAAAGGACATTAATTTAAAAAATATTCAGTTTACAATCAAATCAAATTTATGATTTCATTTGTAAAAGTGGCCTTTTGAGCAATATATGATAAACACCATATGATTGCGAAATATCTAAATAATTGCAAGTGACACGATGTAATGGTTCAATACACAGTTTAGTAGGTGCAACAGAATCCAATAATAGAAACAAAGCCATTTGTTTTACATAGAATTTATTCACAATAAGGCGCCAATTTTTATTGGACGCTATATTACCGGAATCAAAATTTAGATCGTATCCGATTCCGATACCATTATTATTATAAGCGTAATAATGAATAGTGTGAAATCGGATATCACTTTCCCCTCACGGACACTGTCTACCTAATTTTACCGTTAACAAAAAATGCAGACTAGATGCAAGCACTCACCAGTCTCGCTTCATAAATAATTGGCAGGCATTTTTTATTCTGCATATAATAGGTATATATTCTGCATATATATATATATACAGGGTGTTAGTCAAACATGCGGCAAAAATTCAAGAATTTATTCCTTGGACTATTCTAAGGATATTTTATCCTTTGATGATTTTTGAAAAAGCGCTTTGTTGCGAAGATATAGGGTGAAAAAAATTTTCAGCAAATCCAATTTTGGTATTTTTCACATTATTAATATGTAGGTGAAATAAAAGTATGGCGTACTACACTGGACCTATCAAGTAAAAGACATGTAAGAAAAAGGAGTTGTTTTTTCTTACCAACATCCCGTGACACTTCGGAGTGATTATTTGGTATGTTTTTGTATGTTGTGTTTTTGTAGTTTCTATGTGTCGCATTTGTTAAGATTGATTGACGTTTGGCTAGTTGACGTGTAAACGGTTGTTAGTGAAGTCCTCTATTATGGCTCGCTATACGAATGCCGAGATGGCTGACATGCATTTTATTTATGGACTTGCTGATGGCAATGCATTAGAAGCTATAGGCGACTGTACATTGAAAGATTTCCTAACCACATTGCTCCCGATAGAAAAATCTTTCAAAGTATTCATCAACGTCTTCGAGAAACGGGAACATTGAAGCGAAGTGGAGGACCAGGAAAGCCAAGGACTGTAAGAACGGTAGACGTAGAAGAGAATGTGCTGGACATGATAGAAGAAGATCCAGGTACTTCTACGCGAAGAATTGCAAATACTTTGAATGTAAGTAATTGGACTGTTTGGAAAATTTTGAGAGATAATTTGTTGTACCCATACCACATTCAACGCGTTCAGGCACTTCTTCCTGCGGATTTTGCTCCACGTATCGCATTTTGTCAATGACTTTTGCATACATTGGTTAAAATCCCTCAACTACTTACGCTGATTCTTTTTACCGATGAAGTCAGTTTCTCGCGAAATGCAATAAGGAATTTCCGCCCTAACCATGTGTGGACTGACGAAAATCCACATGAGATTTGTGAAGATCGGTTTCATCATCAGTTCTCGTTGAACGTTTGGGTTGGAATTGTGGGTGACCGGCTAATTGGACCGGTATTTCTACCAGGAAGACTTACCGGCGAATTATACCGTAACTTTTTGGAACAAACGCTTCCTCAGTTTTTGGAGGATGTACCATTGACTACAAGACAGGCTATGTGGTTTATGCATGATGGTGCACCACCTCATTTTAGTGTAGTTGCTCGAGAGTTTTAACAGCAACATACGGAGTTCGCTGGATTGGTCGAGGTGGACCTCACGTATGGCCTGCTCGATCCCCGGACTTAATCTCCCTGGATTATTTCCTATGGGGCCATCTAAAGTCATTAGTTTATACTAGGCCAGTGGAAGATGTGGACAATTTAAGAGATCGGATAATTGCTGGATGTAACTCAATAAGAAACGACCCTGATGGTTTTTTTGAAAGAGTTCGGGCGTCTATGAGGAGAAGATTGGATGGTTGCATCCGAGCTGGAGGTAGCCATTTTGAACAATTCTTGTAGGTTCAGAAATGTTACATGTAATTTTTAGTAATAAATTTTTATTTGTTGAAAATTTTTTTCGCCCTATATCTTCGCAACAAAGCGCATTTTCAAAAATCATCAAAGGATAAAATATCCTTAGAACAGTCCAAGGAATAACCTTCTAATTTTTGTCGCATGTTTAACTAACACCCTGTATATATAGATTATAATAAAGAAATACAAAATCTTGTATTGACCTTAACATTTATTGCTTCAATAAAAGATTCATTTGTAACAAAATGATCGTTTTGCTTACGCTATTTATAATATTAAAGAGAATGGTATACTTCAACAACATTCGAATATTTTGTGACAATAAACTACGAAGATTCCTGCTCATTTTAAAAACTATTTAATAATACATGGCAATTTCAATTCTCTTCAATTCTATTATAAAATTATATATTTAAATAATGATGTATGTACAATTGAATATATTACAGGGTGATTCAGGTTCAGGGACCTTGATAACTTCAGAAATCGATAGAAAAGGTTTAAATAATGTTCATTCACGATATAAACTTATTTCCTGAATCGTATATCGTTTTGGAGATATAGAGGGCGTTGAAGCATGAACTTTACCCACTTTTCCCTTAACTTTTGAACCACTCATCCGATTGAAGTGAAATTCGGAACACAAACACTACTTATGATCTTACAGGAAAATGCTGAAAATTGAAATTCGATTCCGCATTTCAGTTCAGCCAATAAAACGAATAATGATGGAAGTGATAGGTGACATGCGTTATATTTGAATTTATCAACACCTTTATAATATAATTAATTAATTATAATATATATAAGTAATACAAAAGTACCTAATAATATATAATAATATAAATAACATTACTATAATGTAAGTTGAAACATGACGATGGTTTTATCTATTCACAAATCCCACAGAAAAGTAAAACAAAAGATTTTAAGTTGTTTGAGTCTAATATTTTGTAGTACTTATGGATTGTGAAGACATATTATGCACCATGCACCGATCTTGAAACATTTAAACAGCATATATGTTGCAGCAACCTTTTTCTTATTTAAAGAAACAAAAACATACAAGGTATGAGTATATATAGCATCTGACTAATTTCTTTATTAACCCGATCATCTACAAAAATCATTATTATAAAGACAGTGTTTGGAATGAATTATAAGTGATAAAAATATTATTGAGCACATTTCATTTGAGATCCACTACTCGTATGATTTAAGTTTTCTACTAATCTTTGGAATACAAATTTTAGATTTTCATTATTGAATAATTAGTTAACGACTAATAACGTGTATACTTACATATAGTTATCTTTAATTAGTACTATTCGCAGTAAGTTTCTTAATAGGTTTTAGTACTTTCATCGCAAAAGTTATTTATTGTATTCACAAAAGATTATACCTGAATTACTTACACATTATTCTTAATTTTCTCAAGTGTATATAGCTAGAAATATAACGATTGGTTTTGTGAACGTATAAACATAAATATATTGACAATGTAAATTAATAATAGATATGTATATCAATAGAGTTAAAAATAAACAGCACGCAAATCCTTTGGGTCCTATAAGCAAGGCCGCATTACGAAATGTAACGGATAGTAGTAAATATTACCGGCGCATTCGCCATAATTTCCAATATTTGTAGTTATGAAAGGTACATTACTAAATTTTGTTACTCAGCGGCGCTATAAGAGAATTTAATTCTTTATTTATTTCAATACTTACAAGTTTAGCTAGAGAAGACACTGCCAATATTAAGTAAATTAATTTTCTATCCTTTCAATCCTGTTTCGTGATTATCGGTAGGTACCTACAATAAGGCCACTGCATATGATTTCCGATACGTCACAAGTCACAAGTAATATTCCCATCAAATAAGATTAAAAGTAACGTCAGTTTCATCAGTGACAAAGATTTAAAACCATGTATTTTGTATTATTTATATTATAACAGACCATTTGCAAATTATTAAAAATAATCAGAATGTTTAATTTCATATAATATAGGTATAATATATTTCGATCATATATTATGGTCGTAGTATTGAAATATACGCACAGCATAATTAAAAACTAGCTATAAATGTCCATAAATCCAATATTAGGTTGTGTAGGTATACCTTATATAGGTTTTGGTATATATAACCTTCTAAAGTTAAAGTTTATTTAATTAAAACAAACCTGACGTTATGATCAAAAATACTACGATATAATTTTCACTTTCAACATTACTATCATTTACAAGATAATTATGTGCAACCCGATTCTTCTGCTTCATAATTGCATTATAATTATTAAATTCTTTTGACCTTTATAGTATCCGTAGCCTGATGTTATACATTATAGTTTTATGTGAAATATGTACATTGGCATTAAATAACGGCAATAAAAATCTGTAGAACCGATAAATAACTTAATTTCTATTTAACTATAATAAAGAAAAATATCTAATAATTTTTTTCATTATCAACCTGTTCTTAAGTCGTCAATGTAGTACCTATACTAGAATGGTTCATATCCAGCTATTCTAGTAAATGGTATAGGTATAAGTGTATACTAAATTGAAAAGTAGGAGAATCTGTTAGTAAAAGTAACTGCGTTGAAAATGGTATACTTACTTGGTACATAACTTTATATTTTTATATAAAAACCTTTGCCATATAAACTTTTGTTTTGTAATACATTTTCTTCAATCCGTAGAATTAGAAATACCGACTTTATAAAAAATTGGACAGCATATTAAGATTCCATATTATTTGTTAAGGATTTAGTTAATTCGAAAAAGCTTTATGAAAAAATAAATAAAAAAATGAAATAACAATCGTAACGCCATATGGATAGTAAATTCTTCTCGGTAAAATCGTACTGAGCGTTAATCTAGGATAATAAATAACATTCCCACAATTATTATGGTCCAATCTATATAAAACAAAGTTAAGAACTAGTAACGATAATTACTGTAATTACATTTTAAAAAGGAAACACCACGATTAATTAAATAGAATATTTATCTTAGAACTCGTAGGATGTGTAATATTCTTATTGTTAAACGTATCGAGATAGATCTGTGTCTTAATTGTTTTTCGCATTCACTTTGAAATACTTATTTAAACACCTAATTAAAAATTCTTAAGGTTACAAGCTTAACAACCATAGTAAACTGTTTTATTCAGCTGGTAAAAAGTAAAAATTAGTCGCATATTCATGATATAGTATCGGGTTCTTATGAGCTTTCAAGAGTTCTCATATGAACCTAGTATAAGTGCAGCGCTGCCCAAGTAAAACTGACCCTATTTTTTTGTCTTGATTCTCAAAAATTTTTTTTTCGGCCGCCTGACCCGCGTAATTTTTCCTGTAAAATTTAATTCGGATTTCAAAATTTTAATTACTATCAAAATATAAGAGGTGTATCAAAAACTAACTTTTTTTCTAATGCAACACCCTATATAGTTTGCAATATCTCAAATCTCCTATTTTTATGAATCCAACCTATAACTTTTTGAAGTTATTGCAGTTTTTGTTATCGCACTTGATTAATAATAGTCGGTAATACAGTATTTTGCTATTAGTATTAGTCTATAGAGTGGTAAGATATATTAGATATTATAACAAAAGTTTATTATAGAACTTTATATAAGAGTAAGTAAAATAATAAAAAGATAATATTAATACATTTCCAATAAATTATTTATAAAATTAACAAAATGAAGGCATTAAAAATATAAGAAAAAATTTAAAATATTATGTTCTATTATTCTACCATATTGTTTGCCATACAAATCATATTTTATCTTCCTATAAGAGGATTAGGACTCTTTCAAATTTCATCGTTGTTTAGGTGATTAATATTTTCCATGAAAACTTTTGAGGATAATCCCATAGAGTTAAATATTGTTGGATTGAGAAAAAATAGGAGACGTTATAATGTAGAAAAAATTATACATGTTTGTGGTATAATATTATAATATTTTATATAATATTTTTTACTGTATGTACCTACTTAAAGTAATTTTGAAATGAGACCTAATCTTAACCTTTTTATTTTTGGTACTATAAAATGTTAAATACAAAAGTTATGGAGGCCACCGACTTAAAGTTGTTGTTGATGATAAGGAACTTTATACAGGGTGCTCTGAAAATAAGGTAAATTTAACTTGTTTAGAAAATGAATTGGGTACCAGCGCCATGCAGCAGCGTTCAACCTTTATTATCGGACATTTAAAAAAAATGTGTTACGCCACTGTGTAAAATTAAATAAAATAACTTTATTATAAACAAGTGTCTTTGTGTACATTTTTCGAATAAAGTTTAATTTGTGAAGGCCTATTTATGGGTTTTAAATAATGTCGCATTTTCTTTCTTAACCCACCATTGAAATTTTTTTTCTCTAAATTTTCAACTATTGTAGGTTTTCAACTAATTTGCACATACGAGTAGATTCTCAGTATCAAACCGAGTAAAGATATCTCACCAGGAATTTAATGTGTTACCTACTTATTTCAAGACATAAAAAAATCAGAAAATTTTCCATGACATGACTTGGCAATGAAAAGGGAATATTTTATTTTAAATATTTATTCAGAAAGAGTTATTATCTACTCTATGACTACTGAGGGTTCGTCCACTTTATATTCCACCATAATAAATTCCAAATAATTTTTGATATTTGGCTTAACAATTTTTTTTAATTATTATTTATTAATATTGATCGCACAGCCCTGGTACACCATTATTAAACTCGGTTAGTTTTTCGAAATAGCAGTCTAATAAATTATTGTCATCATATGTTTCTGATTATACATTACCTATAGATCCTACGCATCTAAAATAGGACCCAAATAGATTACTTACCGGTTCAGAATAATAAAATAAATGAAGTAAATTTTTTCATCATTGCTCTGGTGTACCAACAAGAGATTTTCCTTTTATGTAATATTTTCTAGTTATTATGTTGAACTTGGTAAAGAATCGTGGCATTTGCATTACATTTGAAAAGACGAGTATTTTCTCATGTAATGCAAAATTCTTGCAGAAATGTAAACCAATATTTCGAAAATTTACTTATTCTGTTTAGCTAATTTAACAAAATTCGTAGTTCTAACAAATAAATGTTAGCGATGGTAAACATTTACGTTGACGTTACATCTTTAGAGACAGAAAATATATTTTCTTCCTTAATAAGCTCTAGATATACAATTCTAGTACTGAGTTTAAACTGAAAACGTCCAATTAAATATAGGGAAATAGCTATACCTAGTAAAATATTTCAACTTTATATGTTTTACCTGTATAGTTAGAGGCATAATATATTTTTAAATATACTGCTATTCGATTCAGCATCCCAGTTAATAAATCTCCGCGGCTACAAACCAACACATGTCACCCAATTATAGGCCATAATTAATCACGTTTCCCTCAAAAAGTGTTGGCCGGCTAATGACCGGACATCATGATCACCTCACAGGACATAATTAAAAAATGAGTCTACTCACCGCTAGCAGCTTCAACCCTAGATTATTAATCACGTCCACCATGATGTCCCGTGGGACCACCGGCTTTTTGGCGGGATGGGGATAAGTGTGGAAGCCGTATCCGTTCCAGGACCGGTCATATCGGTATATGTGCCCGTGGATCACGTGCAGGAAGAGACACCACAGTGGTACCAGCGTCATGGTTCCTCACGCTGCCACAGTTACTGTCAGACTGATTTGAATTGACTCGAAACGGAGGATGATACACACCGCATATCTCAGGTGAAGAAGCACTGGACAGAAGCAGGTGGAACGTTTGGTGGTCAGCATTCTGGACAGGTATAATTATCTGCCGGTGAATTGCTAATGTCTGAAAATCAGAATAAGATAATAATACAGTGAGGTTCAGCAGTTCCTTTTCCATTTTAAAATGTGAGAGTACCTAATCATGTATTTTAAAAATCATAAAATTATATTTATACAATTTTACTTGGCTGTTCTTGGGATTATACGTTATTTAAAAACACTGCTGATTTTACATAACTTTTATTAAGGGGACGTTTCGTAGACGGTCGTCAGCTTTTTCAAATTTTGTTGAAAACAATTTTTTTATATACCTATATTATGCGACACTTGTATAATTAATATAATATAAGTTACGATATGATGCTAACATGGTGGTGTAATAATATAATATACTATAGTATTAGGTACATACCTACGAAGGCGTAGAAGGGCCACAATAAAAATAACAATTTAAAAACTTAAAATTCTGAGTTTTATCTCAGAATTTTGACTTATAACTCAGGGTTCTGACTTTTATCTCAGAATTGTGACGTTTATCTCAGAATTCTCACTTTTATCTCAGAATTCTAAGATAAAACTCAGAATTTTAAGTTTTAAAATTTGTGTTCATTTACATTTTCAGTGTTCTAAGATACAGGGTGTCCAAGAAGTGAAAATGTACTTTTATTGAATTAAATTTTATAAAGTAATAGGGATTTTTTAAAGAAAAACGGATGACGGAATCTTATGTAGGATAATTTAAAACCTACCTGTAGCAATTTTCTGTGTTCTAAAGTACAGGGTGTCCAAGAAAAAAAATTATTATTTTTGACACTCATACAAATTATACACTATATTACTATATATATACACTATTACAAACTAACAATAAAAAATCGGTGCAGGTACGTTTTAAATTATTATCCTAAATAAGAATCCGGTCATCCGTTTTTCTCTAAAAAAATCCCTAATAATACTTTTTGAAATTTGAGTCAATAAAAGTGATCGTATCTGGCCATGCATCATCCCAAAACTAAAGTTACCCACTAGTTTAATAATGCACATTCTGAATACCAACGTAACAAAAAAAAGTTTAAGATGCCCCTTAGACAATCATGTTGCAATATTGTTCATCGAGTCCACTACCTCTCAAAGAAACAGCCTGTTTTTGTGGGACGCACAGAGTGTTTCTTAAATAGTTGCAAAGATATATTTTTTTAATGGAATGTGTTGTATATTTGTACATTTTATTAAATAGCGTTAAACTATATAAAGTCGAATGCTATAGCATACCATAAACTGAAGCCTAGCCGTTTCGGAGATATTTAGCATTTAAAAAAAATTGAAAGATACAAGAGATTTCTTCTTTATACATTTTTACGCATTAGAAATGAGTATTTGGGTTTTAGCTTAAAGAAATATAAGACATACCTACTCGTAAGGTGTCCTTTCTCTAAGAATTGTAAAAGATTCGAAAAAAGCATATTAATAATTAGTGGTGTTTAGAAACACCGTATAGTGCCTTCTTGTGCTACTGTGCCTGTGCTACTATCCGTCTGACAATTGGAGACAGTCACAGATCGAAAACTAATAGCAAAATGCACTTTACTAACCATTTCTATACAATTCGGAAAGATTCGGGGAGATAAAAGTCAGAATTCCGAGATAAAATTCAGAATTCTGAGATAAAAGTCAGAATTCTGAGATAAAAGTCAGAATTTTAAGTTTTAAAATTTTTATTTTTATTGTGGCCCTTCTACGCCTTCATACATACCCGAACAATATAGGTAATGCAATCATAATGTATCGATGATTATAATAATAATAATTCCTTCATAGTAGATCAACTAGTTAAAATAAAGGATTTTGACTTGTTTTCATGGCCAAGTTTACATATGGACTAGGTATTTTTCGTGGATTTCTGCATATTATGTGATATGTTATCTTAATGTCTATGGTCAAAACAAGAATCCAAGCGTTGCACGTCATCTGTCATAAAATTATTTACATTACATTAAAGGGCAAAAAACATTTATATTCTTATAATTATGTAATCACAGTAAATCACAATAGTGTAAGCTATGTTGAGTGATATCATATGCATTTATTGTTTTAATAACCTCTCTTACCGGAGATTATAACCCAATATTTGTACAATATTGGTCTAAATGTAAAATTCAGTCTAGTTATAAAGTTTGTAACTCTGAAACTGACACTAGACTGACAATAAAAAAGACACAAATCTTTACCGTTAAAAAGTTTGTAAGCAAATTTTACCTAAATACAAATACCTAAGTACAATAAAAATTAATAAATTACATTACTGAAGAGTAGTACTGACTAATAATAAAACATGTAAATATATAAATTAAGAGATAATAAAATTATTTAAAAAGTGTTGAAGAAAAAGGACTATATTTGCTAACATTATCGCATAACATACTGAGCGTACCTAGGTATCTAGCCTGTATTGTTATAATTATTGTCTGTTAATTGGTTTTCATAATAATTGGATCACGCGACTGATTTGTTTATGTTTACATTTATTTGTAAGATGATGAATATGTAAATTTTAATATATTTTAATGAATTAACCATATTATGTAGATGTTACTATTATCATGTAAGTAGATGCTATGTTCTAAAATGTCAATAATGTAAATTAAAGAGTTACTTAATTATAGGGTTTAATATCATATTGTATACACGTGTCAGGTGCTCTTACTGAAGTCTTTTTTAAATCATATGAATTGGATTTGACTTTTAGCAACTTCTGTAAATATTTAATTACTTATTGTAGATATAGCCATTTTATATATTTTTTTCCTCATTTTTATGCAATTAAAATAACCGGAATCTGAACATTGAAAAGACAAAGGACATAAAAATTATATATATATTTTAAAATTAACTAAACATATGACAACTGATAATAAGTCATTTACTTACTCAGTAATAATACTTACTACAATTTTCGAATCGAATCGCATCCAATATTTTCTAAATATGAAAACATTCAATATTAAAAAAATGTCATCATTATCATTACCTATAACTATTTAATTGTCGTTAAATTATAATAATACTTCAAACAAACAATTTTTTATAAGCAACACATGACATTGTATATCTTAGTAAACATTAGTCTTAATAAATAATACTTAATGTTTATGATAGGTATTTTTCATTTTAATTTGCAAATTGTGATGGTTGTAGCAGATTTTGCATATTAATATTTCTACTAAGGAATTTTTATAGAGAGGAACTGCATTACATCATATATTAATTTACCACATCAGGGTAAGACAAAACGCAATAACTGCCAAGTATACATATATACAAGGTGCCCATTAGCTATCTATCTCCTTACATGGCTAGCTTTGTTGATAGTGGAGATAGAAAATTGTTTAAATTAGCAAAATTGGGCAGAATTGCAAGAGGAATTCAGTGCCTCCTTCAGATTTAATTTTAATTTTCAACTTTTCGAGATATTTGGGAAAAATTGAAAATCGCCAAAATTTTTAAACTCGAATATCTCGAAAACTATAAGAGATACAAATAATATAAAAATACTATGTGATAATGTTTTATACGTAGAATTCAGCGGTGATATTGAAAAATTCACGGACATCTTAGTTTTTGAGAGAAACCATAGTTGGCTATGGTATCAATAAAAAGCTTATTTTTTTCTGATTTCAAAAATATAATATTTAATCAAGGAAAATCCTGGAACATCAACTAGAATCATCAATTTGTTGGTAACATCATATTCAGTTTTCTTTGTTATGAAACTCTCTTTCCATTTCTATTTAATACATTTACTTCAGTTTTTTATTATTTATCCATTTTATTCTTTTTGCGAATTTTTTTGGTAAACCAGGGTTCATTCAACACTGAACTTGTACTACGATTTATTTGAAACTGCTTTTATGGGTCAGCAGAAATTGCAATTAATGAGATATACTGATTTTAAAATATGTTAAGCTTACAACTCAGTACCTGATGGTACCTTTTGGATGTAAATGATATACAATTAATAAGTAGGTACTAGGTATATACCTACCAATTACGTACATGTACATCTGCCAAGCGAAGCTCAACAAATAGGTCATCAAAAATGAAATAATTACTAATTGTTCAAATATTGCCTAATTTTAATGTTAACCTGAAACCGTTTGACTCTGCTTCGATATGGATGATACATGTCCAGTAACATAATTTAATGTTGAAAGCTAGGAGTAGGTATACAACTGATTAAAATATAGGTACAAATTTTATCTTAATAATTTTGAGTTTTACGTTAACTAAAAAGAATTTTGCATTGGATTTTTATGACAAAGGTCGTAATAATAGTTTTGGGACTTTGCGGGGTATTTCACTCAGTTAAAAATTAGTTTGTCAATACCAATTATATCCATTATATAAACATGGGTCGAAAAATGCTTCCTAAGGGGCATCCCCTAGTGCCGTTTTTTTCTAAATAACTCCGAAACCAGTTGAGATAAATTTATCAAATTTGGTATCCTGCATGCTGAATTTGCTGCTGTAAATAAAATTTCATAATTTATATTACAAACGTTCCAAACGGTTGGGGGGGTACACTTGGTTCGTATCGACAAGAGGCAGACACTTAGTTTTCGAGCAAGATGGCTTTAATTACAGTAGACTCCCGATTATCCGAAACTACACATGAACCGGATTATCCGAAATGATTCTCACTATACCTCCGCATTATCCGAAATTTATGAAATATGTATGTATATATATATATATATATATTACTAATTACCTCTTTCTTGAATTTATGAATGCAGATTATGTATTATTTATCCCATACAAACATATTAAATATTATGTATTGTTAGGATTTATTACATACATCTATAAAAGTATATGTAGTTACTTTTTCCTATGTATGTACATATTTAAATACATATTTATACATATATTTGTTTTGGTATTTAATATGTATGTATTTAAATTGAAATTTAATAAATGCTCCTTAAACAAACATAATATGTACATCATGTTAATGATTTTCCTCAATCTCCGCATTATCCAAAATTTCGATTATCCGAAATCGGTCCGGTCCACATTATTTCGGATAATCGAGAGTCTACTGTATTAACATGCGGTAATATGAGATGTAGTAACTTTTTCTGTATGTAACTTTTCCCGGGTTTTGTCATTAAAATATTAAATTTTAGAGTTTTATACGTATAAAAAAGGTACTTTTGTTGAACATCGATAAAATGCATCGTTTTGATATAGGTAAAATAGATTTTGAAATTTTAAGGTGGCATTTTTCGACCCATTTGTTTATATGAAGAAAAAGTCCCCTTTTTAACCGTGAGACACAATGGTAAAATTTGCACACTAATTTCGGGACACCCTGTATTTTGAAGTAATTTTTTGGAAGAAATAGTTGTGCAATAAACAAAAGGCTAACTCTTTTTAATACCGTTTCCAACATAATTAACTCTTTTCATAATTATTCCGTAGGCTTCGGAGTTGTCTTTTATTTCTTTATAGAAAAAATAGAGTAAAAAAATTCTGATTTCAACAATGCCTTATTTTCTAAAATCGGACCACAAAAAAAGAAGAGATAGGTACCTATATTATTTTGAAATTTTGTATATTTTGGCTGATTCTTCTTGTCTAATAACGCCAATTTTTTACTTCTTGCAAAGTCTGACAGTAGGTATTAGGTATTTATATAAATCAATTTATATACTGTGACCATGCCTACCTACAAGATATCTATCTATCCTTTTTTAGTTAATGAACTAACGGGCATCGTGAAGTAAGGTAGGTATTTTCTTTATATATCAAGTATCAGATATTCTAAAGATTTTCTTATTAGTTTTAGTGTAATTGGGAATAAATAAATAAATAAATGAATGAATATAAAAAGGTACCTATTCATACTACCTACATGCATGAATGAATGGAAATGGATGTGTGAATGGGAAAATGGGAAGATATCGTCTCTAAAAATCTAAATAATAGAATGCATTTTTTTATATAAACATGTTTTATTATCTTAAAATATAAACATTAAAGTAAAGCAATATTAGGGAACGATCTAGGTACCTATTCAAAATTATAGTATCTACACATATCTATAGAAATGGTAAGTATAGGTACCTACTTAGGTAGGTACCTATACTGTCATGGGTAAACTAACCGATACATTTTATACTTTGCTAGAATTAAATATAGCTAATTAAATTCCCAGTATCAACATCAACTGTAAACTTTGTTAAATGTTGAAGTAGGTAACTTCTAATCAATTTAATTGGCAAAATATTTAAAGAAGGTATATAACAATAATTATCTTCAACACATAAAGTGTAATGTTGGTTGCAGTTTGCTATATCCTACGTACTTTTAGTTGCGTGCGCATGGCGCATAAGTTCAAAATGGCGAGCAAATTGCTTAGAAATTGCTGTCATTTTTAAATCTCTTAATATCATCCTGTATAAATGGCGTAAATCGCGAATCTTGTATTTATTGTAAATTGTAAATAGTTTATTGTATAGTTAGTGATAATATTTTGTGTTGTGATTTCAAGATAGTGTACAAATAGTGATTGAAAATTGTGTTGTGTATAGTGGAAAAATCTTTAATAAAGCCGACGCCGACGTACAGAACTATCAGACCAGTCAATATTGCAGAAAATACATTTTGTTGATGCACAAAGACTTTACTAAATAAAAACAGGTATATTGTTATTTGTCAATAATGCTGTTTTTGTCAATATTGAATTATTTTATCAATATTTTCTTTGTGTCTTGGTACAAGTTGTCAAACGCCATTATTTTGTTTGGAACCGGGAATATGAAATGTCATGTCGTAAACAACTGTCATAAATCCACTCCCATTTTGAATTTGATCCGAAGTGCTTGCTTCAAAAACAGTTAAAATATTTTTTAATTGTTGAAATACATTAATAATGCTATGTTGTTTAATGGATAACAATAGATGCAGTGAGTCTTGACAATTGATGTTAATCTTTTGTTTAATATAGTCGACTCATTAAATTATTTATACCTAATTTGGTTTGGTGTATTGATTATCTACAAAATTTATACGTTTGTCGAAGCAAGGCTTTTTAGAAGACCTTTTGTACGTTTCAGTGACACCAATGAAGTGGTTGGGGAGTGGTGAAGGAGATGGTTTAATAAAAGCAGAAATGGACCGAGGGCCACATCGTACTCAAGATGATGCTGCAGTAGGCTATGTGTTCCAACGACCTCCTGATCCAGAATTTCCTTCTTTTGGACCAAAACAGTTGCGTTGGGCCCACGGGGATGACAGTATTATCGATGTTAGTAATTTGCTTTTTTTTCTATATTCAGCTGCGTCATTTGTTTAGCCTTATAACACACCTCATGTGCTAAAGAGTATGCATTTTCACGAAGGTATTATTTAGTTATTTCACTATTAATTTCTTAGAGAAAAAAATGAGGTTACACGTTTTAACCTAAAACCTGAAAGCTTTGTAGTGTGAATTATTTTATTGATATAAATAATATACATTTGTATTACCTACCATAATTTGCTAGATGAGAGTCCAATTGGCTGCTATACTTCCCTGTCGAATCAAGCACATTTGTAAACCTACAAGGTCGGTAATTTTGTCCACATCATTTCTTGGAGGGCTCGGTCAGTGGTGTCATCATGTTCTGACCTTAGAAACTACAAATTTTCATTTTAATGTCACTTCACATAAATGCCGAAACTATTCGGGATGTTAAAGTGACCCTTACTTTTTCTTTTGTTGTAAATGGTTATGAAGTTAATCGGAATATTAAAGTGACCCTTAACTTGCAGTCAGTTTTTCTATTCTGTGACTTGTAATCCAAGTAATAATGTTTGTAATTATAACTAAAACAGAACCACTCAAAAGGGAGTAATCTCTTGCTCAAAGATTATAAATACATATTCTCTTGCTTACGATGCGCTACAGTGAACTTCGAACCCTTGCACTGCCTGAATATAAAAATAATGAAACTGCCTTGTGGAAGTAATTTTTATACCAATCTATTCATCTTTCCTTTAAATGGAAATTCTCTATTACTTGTATCAGCTTCAGTTGGCCCAAATACCTACCTAATTTTATTAGTGAAGAGATGAATGCAACAACATAATTTTAAGAAATTTAGAGTAAAATATTAATATTGTTTTCTACATGCCACCTAAACCCTTTTTATCTATTTCTATACGTAGGTACCTTGTGGATAATGCATAAATAATATTTTTTACTATTTAAGAAAAATACCATTTTTATATGCTCTATAATATGTTGGGAAGGTGGTTCCTTAGGACTGCTTGAAGAAATCTCTCCAATGCCACAACGATCCCTAGGGACCACTGTGTTATGTATTATACACATTTTTATCACTATACTGCAGCAGGCTATAATAGAACCTAATTTAACATGATAAGTAAAGCTCTCTGGTCTCTACAGTACATGAACGTACCTACTACATTTAGAAATACAAAAGTACATATACTTACCTACGTAAATTATTTTACACATGTTTTTCTCAAAAACTTGAATTTGTACTTTATTAAATTTATACATAAATATAGGTAGCTCTGCTAAAATATGAATGAATGTAGTAGTATAAGCATGTAGGTACTTAAATAACATTTTTATGAGTACCTATTATTTGTGACAAACAGTGAATTATTAAAATCAATAGTGGAGATTTCTATGACACTTATTAAAATATTTAGTAGCTTTTCCCTCTTTTGGTTGTTGTATAATCCCTTTTTTATCATTACTTGTCATGACAGCATCAAAGAGCTTTAGTTTATCAAAATAAGCATGATCTCTATTATGGTTCGCGAAAACAAAAATGTAAGAAGAAAAAACAAACTTGTGATTTTCAGTAGGTACATAGCGCACAGGAAAAAGTAAATTACATAAATGCAGATATTTAATCAGAAACTGAATATTGTTAAGCCTGTACTGCCTTGTTTTCATAATTTTGACTTGCAGGTATCTACCTTTTCAAGCAAAAATTACAGATTACAATCAATATTCCCAATACTTGAAACACTTGGTGGGTATTTGTTTTTTATAGGGTCAAATACATTTACTGACAGTCAGGGTAGATACCTAGAGGATATATTAACTATCATGTTATCAGAAACATGTTTAAACCTTAAAAGAAAGTGGTTGAGGTATTTCATCATTAAAAAAATGTAACACAAGAATATGTAGAAGAAAACTAAAAAGATCATTGCTCACTTAATACTTACAAGTCTCCTTGTTGTCATAATCAATATTTATCCATATTGTCATTGTCTTTAAATTGGCTACTTATTATGATATCTAGCATTTACATTATCCTGTAGCAACTGATATTTTATCCATGATATTGTGGATGATGGATAAAAAATTAGAGTAGTTTAAGATTTCTATATTGTTTATGAAAACGTAATAAGTAAACAAAGAAAAGGCAATTTGTTTAACAAAATTTTTAAATTAGAAAAGATGCAAATGTGAGCCGAATATATCATGTCCATAACAGTAAAACTAACATGTTTGGTTCGATTAACTTGTATGCATGTGGTAATGAAGCGTCCAGATAAACTGAAAAAAGGTAAATATATGCAATATAATACTGCTACAACATACATTCATTCACACAGAAATCACTTTTATAATAATTATGTGTACCTATAGTTTGTGCGACTTGTAGAAATTTATAAAACTAGTCCATTATTCTGCTATGTATTTAAGAGTTTGTACATATTACAATAGGAAAGGTGTTAAACAAAGTTAAATTAAACCTTCAATAATGCACCTTCATAAACCTGGTACAATACAATCTTATGTTAAATTTTATCTGTCAATATAATTTAGATATAATTTAAAATTTAAGTATCTAGTTTTCTCCTATAAGTACCAAATATTTATTTTAGTTAATGTTATTTAAATTTTATTAGTCTTGGCATGAATAAAGTGTATAACTTAACTTTATATAAATAAAGTGATTTTATATTTTAAAGCAATGAAATAAGAAAACTTGATAGATACATGGTGCATATGTACCTACCTACCTATTACGGAAATGGTATAAAGCTAAATAAAATTACTTGAAATTTCTTGACAACAAGCCGGAGTTTGTAATACCATTTTTTTTCCTTTAAGTGTTTTTGTGAGAGATGTGTATGTTTCATTCTATGATAGTGCTAACTAGATAGACAGTGAAACTGCAAAGAGGCCTTAATCATAAGGAGTAATTGGGTTATCTATGTTTCATTGAATGTGTTGTACCTAATTTAGGTGAATTAAAATTTTCGGGTTAGCATGCAAACTGTAGAAACATTGCTTTATTTCTAGGAAAATTGAAGAAAAGTTTTATACCAAAAATAACCATTTTACCCCGAAATATCCCGCTCTTGCTGCACAATTGCTTTTGTTTATTCTAGATTGCTGCCACTACAAAAAATTACCTCGTGAACCACTCATCGACTCTATTGTAGATTTGCTATATACTTTAATATAAATCTTAATCTCAGTTGAGATCGTTTTCGTTTTATTTGAACTGTTACTATTCTTATGTTGCAGAATCATGACAAATGGAAGTATCCTGTGGTAAATAACAAAGTAGCCACCCCACCCAACAGCATGTCTTACATTGGACAGAATACTACTATGCCTGGACTCTATGATATGGGACAAAACAAGTCCATCCCTCCTGAACATTTGGTCTACATGTCAAATCAGATTCCTGGAGGTATGGCATTACACCCCCAGCAGTATTTACCACAATCCCTTAATCAACAGCTGCAACCGATGAGACATCAACAACAGGTAAAAGTTTGTGCTTTAATATTAATTGCTGCTTTAAAAGACTTACGTGATAAAAATGAACCAAGTGTATTGGTAATTGTAAATCCTAGGGTAAATCGTTTTACCATTATAAAACGTTTACGTTTAGAAAACAAATACAGGTATAATATTCAAACGCTGCTTGCACTATCTATCCTGCAGAATTATGTCTCAAGATATTTTTCTCTATAAAGTTTCCCAAAAAAATGTTTATTTTTTTGTATTTAAAAGTATTTGAGGAGTATAGGGGCGGAGAGTAGGTACATTTATTTTATTTATTTAGATCAATTATTAAGCAAGGGTTCGCAAGAACCTTCGTAGCTTTTTACGATTAGCAGGATTTCTTCGGTTCTTGGCAAAAGGAAAGAACATAAGTTTTGCTACACTTTAGAGTAAAGACAAATTCAATAGTACTATTCCAAATGCTCTATACATCCCGTTACATTTTGGGAAATTCAAGTAGCGAAAACTTTTTTAAGTCAAATGGAACACCCTGTATTTTTCATATTATTCAATATTATATCATTCATTTCATATCATATTATTTAGAATTAAATTCTCTCCTCCAATATATTCATTGTAAGGGTTAAAACTACAACTTTTTGAGATATCTATTTTCTTCAATTTTATAAAATTGTTCATAGATATTGATATTAAATTAGCCAGGATTATAATATAACTTCAGCAAAGAACATAGTAAACTATAATGCAACTAAAAATAACAGGACTGCAATATAAAGAAACATGAATAAAATAACAAAATTGAAAATAGACTAATATAAACTATTGTTTATATGCGACCCCAAAAATAAAAATCAAGTGATGTTAAAGCTCATTGATCGTGGTGGCCACAACCATGCTCCAACCATGATGGAATTCATCGATCTTCAGTTCATTCATATTTTTTTAGGTAGTCATGTTATTTTCATCCGAAGTTACTGGCTTGATTATTCCTTTGGCAGCATTTAGGTATTTTCCCAAAATTAAAAAAATTGGGTTCGATCCTCCTAAAGTTTTTTTGGAGATGTACTTGAATTTTCCAAAATGTAACGGGATATAGAACATTTGGTATATCACTATTAAATGCATCTTCCTCTAAAGTGTAATCCTACAACTTGGGCTCTTTACTTTTGCCAAGAATCAAATAAACCTGTGCTAAACGAAAAAAGTTAGAAAGGTTCGCGCGAACCCTTGCACTTGTTAAATTTTTTTATAAAACGGCAAATATCTCCGAAACTGCTGTGTTTAGGTTATAGCAAAGTCTACATATATTCTAATGTAGACTTTGGCTATAGGGTATGTTAGGTACATATTTCTGCCGTGAAGTATTGATTTAAATGATTAACCTTGCACTAAATTGATGGAACCTGCGTTTTTTTTATGAAACTCTTAACTGAAAGAAAAATAGTATACAATACCTAATGTCTCTAATTTATTTGTGGTGTATTTTCATGATTCATTGTAGTCTTTTTTGGGATTATACTACCTGTAATATAATAAAAAACCGGAAATCAGAAGTATTCAAATTAAATATTCAAAGTGTAGTATCAAAGGCCTACTTCTAAAGTTTGCCCCAAAAAACTACGCAATAAAATAATTATTTGATTAATTAACAAAATTACATGGGTGGTTTTTCAGTTTTATACAAAATTGCGTAATAATAAATATTACACATTAACGTCTACGTATTACACGTGTAAATAAAATTATTTTATTTGACCATAATTCAAAATGTGATTTGTAATTTTACACAATTTTCTATAAAACTGAAAAACCACTGATGAAATTAGTTAATTTATCAAAACATCTTTTTTCGCATATTATACAGTGTTTTTTGGGGCTTGATACTACACTTTGAATATGTAACTTGAATATTTCTCGTTATATGCATTTTATTATATTACAGGTGGTGTAATCCCAAAAAACACTACAATGAAAAGTATACTCCCTGATCTCTATTTTCTATCGTATCGTTGAAGAGGAAAGACTTTTTGAATTTTTTTAAATTAGAGATGTTGATCGATTCAGGTAAATTATTATTCAGGTTTTTGAAAAATTTGTTTGCCTAATAAAGAAATTTCATACTAAAAAGCAGATTAATAATATATAACATTAAACACATTATTTAATTATTAACTTATTTTTCAGTAATACCCAAATAAATAAGAGTACATATAACGGCAATGTAGTGCTATATTAATTCTTATTATGTTAATGTTGATTTTAATGGTAGTAAAATCAGAATGTTTGTACTTTAGTATTTTTTTTTTAAGTTTACAGCAATATATTTATTTATTTATGATGTGCTAAGAACATATACAGCTATGTAATCTGCATCACTTCCACAAAGGTGGATGTACGTATGTAAGTATGTATGTAAGTGGTATGTCTTTATATTTTGAACATCTCAAAAGACGTGGCTGGTGGTTCTCTCAATTGTCAGTGTATGGCAGACCTTCGCATCTTTCGAAATCGAAAGAGTTATGGCTTAACAACATAGGCAACACACGCCTTTAGACGTTTGGCAATGTTAAGCAGGTTAGTAAGTCAAGGCGCAAGGTCAGGAGCAATTATTTAAATTCTGCGCTTTTGTTATTTAAACAAATGTATTGTTGGGTGTAATATCCGGCAAAAAACCGTTGTAAACATTTTGAAATTTCCCTCTGAAATTGCAATTATTCTTGATGCTCATTTGTATCTTAACTTTTCCTTGAAAAGCTTGTGTTTGTCCAGAACAGTTGCAGGCAGTACATTCGTTCTTTCCACAGGCCAAAAAATAGATGACGATCTTTTGAATGAAAAAAGTATGAGCGTCTTTACAAATTAGTGTATCTGTGAATTTTTTTAATACATTTTATTCGGTTTATGATGCTTTTTCCAAAAATGAGATATGTAACTTGTAGTTGGGGTAAAAACAAAATTATGTGACCACCCTCTATACTTCTCAATATTTTGAAAAAGTGCAAACATTGACATAAATAACCCCTATGAGGAATTTTTATTCTATCTTAAGAAACAATGAAGTTGTAGTAAGAATACGCAATAAAAATGAACCCCGTATAACGATCTTAATTATTGCAATTTGTTATCTCTGGTGTTGGCACATACTATCATTGAGATTTGAAAAGTGTATAATAACATACGTGAGTAATTAAGCTTTTATACAATAACAGCCTGAATTATTCAGGCTCTTACACTTTTCTGGGTTATGTTTGTTTGCATCGGCATAGTTTTGTTTTAACGATATCCGATTTAGATAAGATTAGATTTCATGAAGTTTATCAACACATGCTAAAAGTTTGGACTAAAAACATTGAACTACTCCTAGATAGAGAATATCGAGGAAAATATCATCTAGCATAACCGCAGTTATGATGATTAATTCTTGTAAAATTTAGTCGTGTTAATAAGAAATACTAGTAATAAAAATACGTCTTTATTGTTTAACCAAAAATGCAATGTTCAAGTACCTACAAGTCAAAATGAAAATACGAATTCGGTACTAGATGGACCAATATAAATTATTTAAATACAAATTTAAGTTGCAACTAACGGTAATCAGAAGTTGTGATTATCGAAATATTGAGCTCCTTAACTTAGTCAATCTGAAAATAAAATAAAACTTGATAATATTGATACCCGGATACCTGAATTCTAGAAGTAATTGTTTTGAAAAAACACAGATATCATTTAGATGTTTCAAGAAATATATAGAAAACACTATATACTATAGTATTTCGGCTTGCTAGGCCTTTCTCAATAGAGTAAATGTCTATTACCAGAGACTTAGATTCTATACGTCTCTGCTATTACTAATATTTGATCTGATATCTGACTGATCAGTAATAGACATTTACTCTATTGAGAAAGTCCTAACAAGCCGAAATACTAGTATATAGAGTGTTTTCTATATATTTCTTGAAACATCTAAATGAGAACTGTTTTCTCAAAACAATTATTTTCAAGATGTTCATAAAGAACCATCCGCTCCCCAGTATCTACTTTATTCTAAAAGTTGTAAGGAATATTTAAATAGTATTTGAATTATCACTATCCCACGGAAGTTAAAATCATAAAGCAATGGGATTATTTAGTTTTTAGTTAATAATCCTTCCTTAATATTCCTGATGATAGTCCTTAAAAAATCAAAACGAGAAAGAGAGAGAGAGAGAGAGAGAGATTTAATTTTTGAAATAAATGAAGGAATGTTCTGCAAACTTTTTGTTGAATGGTACGTACCTGTACAATCTCATGTTATAACTCGAACTAAGTTCTGTCGAACTAAAGCTACCTATATTGTCAGTGAGTTTTTGTTTAGTATGTTAGTCGATAATTCTGATGTGAAGAAGTGTGCAGTATTTTAATAGCAGAGGAATTTAAAGATGCTTAAGTCATTTATTATGAAAAAACTTGGGCGATCTTATAAAATACTGAATGCAATGGTAGTTAATTGTTTAGATAAATACTGAAAAAGTTGTTATTATTAAAAATTTGGAAAGGAAAAAAGTTTGGGTGGGAATGGCCTAAGAACAATTCATTGTTCATCCTTTTTGATACTTGAGCTGAAAGTTTGTTTCAATATGAACTTGAAAGAGCAATTAAAGCGCGAGAAGGAGATAGGGGGAATCAGGCACAGCTATTATGGAGGGAAACTGTGGTCTCTTTGTTTTTTCGGTAGTGAAATTCATAAATTCAGAGAATTAATCTAATATAGGTATACAAGTAGGACATACAGTGTAACACAGATCTTTCCCCTTTTATTTTTTGGACACAATTTTCAAATTTGGCATGGCGGAAGTACTTATTAAAGGACCCTTTTGACATAAGAATCTTTTTGCAACTTCTGGTTTTACCGGAAATAATACCACCAACTCTCAATTTTCGTATGGAATACTACATGTATATTTTTGGAATCTACGTCATTTTTGCTGAATCCAACAATATAACATAAGTGACATTTCAGCTGTCAAATTACTTTCTGGTCTCTATTTTACTTTTGAATTTAGAGTGACTTCTCTCAACTGCAACTTCAGTTCTGTTGGTCCCGCAGATAAAATAAGCATATGGGTATTGCTTATTAATTGAATTTTCTAAAGGTTCCTTAGTGCCATTCTGGTACTATTTAAAAAACTAGTTTCAACTCTTTAACCACTGTTATGTGGGATTTCTCCGCGTTATTAACGAAAAGCGAGCTGCGGTAAACAGTTAACAATCCTTGAGCTGCGGTAGCATCGCTGTGATTGTTTGAATTAAAACACTTGCATTGATTTACTACAGTATAATTAAATGGGCTGTATATAATTTTTTGTGATAGTGAACAAGCTAGTCTACCTGTATGCAGAACAACGTCCTGCATCTTATGGTTGTACTTTACAACTCAATTAATACTAGACTGATTCCTTCACACCAAACATGCATACTTTATAGTTTTTAGGGTTTAAACCCCACTTGAAAGCCGAAGGAATGCAGGTCAAACTATTGACATACAACAGACACATTTGCAGGCTATTAAGATACATTAAACCAAACTTAAACAACCACTTTGGAAAATTTTAGCGCCCTATAAGTAGAGAAATTGAATAATTTTGATGCCAACTCTATTTTTTGATGGCTGCTGTGATCAATTAGAATTATTAATCGGGTTTGGTCAAGGTACTCTAAATTCAAAAGTAAAATAAAGTCCAAAAAGTAATTTGACAGCTGATATGTGTCTTCTGTTATATCGTTGGATTCAGAAAATGACGTAAATTCCAAAAATATGTTAATATACAAAGTGTTCCATTTAAAAATCGAGAGATGGTATTATTTCCAAAAAGTATTCACAATTTAGTACATTAAATTTATTAAAATCGAGTTAAAAGGATTCGAAACTCAGAATCAGTGCTTTTTAAAATCGGCTGGCTATTGTTGTAAAGGGGCAGCAGGGAAATATATTAGGCTCATATTTATGCACTCTAAATTATTTACATATTTTCTCCCAACCTCCTATGGGCGTTTAAAGATGTTTAATTAGAGAGGATTTAATAAAGAGGTATTTTGTGAAGAAGAGTAAGGGCAGGTATTCATATTCGTAGCCACAACGTACTCTCCTGCATATTTAATCCAATTCTGTTTAGCTAATAAAATAACCCCACCGACAGGCTGCGGCCAAATACTGTCATGGTCTTCTGCCCTGTGGCACGCGAGCCCTAGCTCCCCAGCACCAGGAGCAGCAACGACGGGCGATACTCGCGCACACTGTACAGCCAGCGAGCGAGGCCGGTCAACTCGCATTGCAGCGCGGCGCACGCGCGTCCATCTCCATGGTTCTTTGTTAGCTCAGTCAGACGCCGATTGCCGCACCTTCTGTTATGAATTCTGTGGTTCGCGACGCCGGCGACCGTGTTATGTGAATTGTGGACGTGATTTTTGATGATTTGAAACAGTGGGAATGTGCCATTTGGATAGGATATGAAAGACATGGGACCCGATATGGTAAATTACGACTTGATAGCTATTTTCTGTCATCTTTCTCCGGTTTGTTTACCTTTTGTACCAACCAGAGGGGTGTGTTTCGTCATAGCCGAAAGCTGCGACGTCGCCACTCATACTCAGCTTCTCGCCCACTAACATTATTTGTTCACAACTCAAATCAAAGCACCAAATTTCATCGACTTGATCATATGATTATTTATTAATAATATACTGTATATTAAATAACTAGTTTTTTATTCGTTATCTCTGTCTCGAATGGGTGCAACAGGTTCTGAGTGGGTTTTGTTTCCTGTGGCAGGTAGCCATTTTCAAGGTGGGTTGGGGTAAGAGCCAGGCACCACGATCTCGTTTGTTTTGTGGAGCGGTCACGTCTGTTGTTTACTTCGGAAGTGGCTGAGACGATGCTGTTGCCGCTACAGCATCTTGTGTATCAGGCTAAGGCTGAGCTTTCGCGTCGTTGCCACGACGTGCAGGTGCTATTGCCCTGACTCCGTCCTCCTCCTATTGTTTATGTTTGTCCAGAGAGACACGGCAGACTCCTCCGACCGAACAACAAGCCTTGGTGTGCAGTGCACATAAAGCCGTGTTTTATGGTTACTGACTGGCAGTCTACTTGTTTCCTTTTTTTGTAAGTCGATACATCACGACGATGGTGCAGCAGTAGCTGCTGAAAAGAATATTTGAATGCTGAGATGGGGCTTTTGATTAAAAATAAGCAGAACCAATCATCGCTTTATTTTGTAAATGATAATTGATTTGATTTCGCCATCGCCACTGTAGTCACCTAATTTCTTTGACAATATTCTAGATTTCCGAACACAATTTGGTATTATGTGACTGCCTGATTTAGCCACTTCCATATAAGACAAAAGTTGCCGCAAAAGATGCTGATGCTTTTTTAATAAACTTTATAACAAAATCTCCATTCACTTCCATCACCTCCAGGTGGCGCGTATGTTGCTTTAAGTACATTTTAGTTAGTATAATTATCAGTCTGGTTTGTTCAGATCTATTTTGGTACCTATGCTATTGCGTGCGTGCTTTGTTTAATCATTATGGCTTTCCATGCAAAGCATATGAATTAATTGGGGGCACATTCATGAAGGAGACATCCGTTGGTTTATTGGTTTACTAAACATTGAGACTATAATTTTGTTTTCAATCAGTCTTCTTTTTTTATCAAAATCCCATCGTATATCTTTTCCCGCAAATAGAGGTTATTAACTTCAAAAGATGTGGTCAACATTATGACGCTATATTGTGTTTGGCTGTTTATAATTCTAATTAGTTGAGCCAAAGCTATAAGTAAACTCGATAAAGCAAAAACTGGACACAGATACAAGCCAAGCCAAGTTGTTGACCATGAATTTGGTTTAGTGAACTCGCATACTTTTCACGTATAAATCGTTAACCGCTCAAGGACTCTGCGAAAATAATCGCTTAAAATTTGAATAAACTGTTTTGTACGAGCAGTTTCCTTTTAATAATTTACAAAAAGCAAATAAACGCCCGAATGAAAAGCCATTGTTACAGTCAGATTAAAATGTTCGTTGTTAATTCAAATACTGTTGAATTTCGAAGGAGGATTATAGTAAGGTTCCTATTCTACTATTCATTTGTCATGAATCATGTTCAACTGTGTAAATTAATAGTTTCGTTATATAAGGTCACTGGCAGCCTATGAATTTGCATATGATATTTTAAACATCTATAGATTTCGTAGATTTTTCGATATATTTATTTCAAATTTATGGCTTTACCAAGAAAACCATAATTCTTACCCATAAACTACAGCATTGAGGACGTTTCTCCTGACCATTCATGCGAATAGGTATTCCATTTCATAAGTAAATAATATCGAAACGTACCATTAACCTGAAATATATGTTTTAAATTGGGACCACCTGAATGTAAAAGATTACTTGTTAAGATTCCTCTGCAAAAAATGTAGGCGTGTTGCGTTGATATAGATAGTTTTATTTCTGCACGCACGGACCAATAATTCAGGGATTTTTTTTATTCATATATTCCGGAATCATGTGTTTTACCTGAATGTGAAAAAATGAAAGAGTGCATGATATCTCATATGCATAATGCAAGCGGAAATAAAATATACACCCTATCACGCACCCTACCTTTTCTCATTATGTAAATGCAATCTAACTTTTTATACTTAATATCTATTACTTCATCTATCATCAATATATCGTATAATGAAGCAGTGACAATTGAAAATACATTGTGTAGTTGAGTCTCGAGTTGACTATTTTATGTAAAAAATCATTCAATTAACATTCTGTGTAGTGCTAGTACCTACTAATGCAACAAGGTGAAATAACCAAATAACGAGGTACCTAATACATTTTTGATATGTCTGATTATATACAATTAAGTATAGGTATATTAAGATTCTTCAGCTCATTTTTTTTATTGGCAGTTTTTATTATTTTCACTTCCAGATACTTTGGCATTTTTAATTTGGTGTAGGTACACCAAGGCACTACTTGTCTAACCAAGTCTATTATTTATCGGGACGACTAAGTCCCCGACGAGAATATACTAAACCTTATCTCTGGTTTTAATATTTGTAGGTTTGAAATGGTCTTTCACATACTTTTGACGCTTACAACTTTTCAATTAACTTTTATGTGTGTAATTAATACTTTTAATTACAAAATCAATCGAAGTCTATTCATCAGCAAGTTTTCCTAGTCTTGACTCTTTTAAGAGTTAACAATATAATGGGAAATATAGATAATTCCACACTGAAATGATGGCTTTTCTGTCCGAGCTTTCCTCATATGTATTAGAAATTATTTATAAGTCAGACATACATAAATTAATTTGTTTTGAAAGTGAAACTTTCTGTATTTATATTTTATACAGCTCATGTCTTCAAATATTATTAAACTCAATAACAAAAAATAGGTACTACAGTTTATTTTATGGAATTAAAATTTAACACTGCTTACTATTTATTTTTTACTACCTTTTACCTGCAAGTAGTTTAAAGTTTTATTTGAATTAAAATTGTATAACGATATTGTTTCGAATACATAATGATTGCCGAATAAGAGTTTAAATGTTGTAAACATAATTATTTTTTAATTTGGACATTTACCTAAATGTTGATCGACTTCTAGGTTTGTAATGATTAATGAATCTTTACAGACAGCCATTAATTAGTTCATAAGCCTTCACAGGGTAATCTTGTAATTTTGTACCAAGAAAAAGCTAATTTGAAGACGTTTAGAGACATTTCTGATGCTCGATTAAATAACTTCTTGGAGAGGTCCAGTCTAAAGCATACGGTGCTTCACGTCTATGGTCAAGGTACCAAGCTAAGCGTTAACAGGGTTGCCAGATACCTGGCTACTGAAAGAGCCAAATTTCATTAACAAACCCGCCAGAATGCGCCAACTATAATTAGCGCGAAATTTAAAAGGAATAATCTTACAGAGGCTCACATTATGTATAGATGCACTCAGTGAGGTATTGAAAAATAAAAATAGAAAATGTATTAAACACATAAACTTTTATTTGAAACAAATATCTTTGGTTTAAAAAATTAAAAAATAATCTTCAAGATTTAAAAATATATTTCCAAATCGATACCATCATCTGTATATCTTCAATAATATTTGATGGTTGTGAATAAATGTTAGCCGACACTCCGTTAATCATTGAATCGGGAATACTGAATTTGTTCCAACATATATTTTGAGATGTGAGATGAATGTTTATCCGAAAAAGAGGCAATTCAGTTTTCATTCTGTTGCGTACTTTTGTTTTCGTATCATTCATTACTGAGCTGAGAATGTCCTTTCCGAGTAAGGTTAAAACAAATTCTGCTACATATCTAAATCGCATCGATGTCAAATCACCGAAGTCGTCCAAGGGACATAATGCCGCGAGCTCAAAGTTAGCTGAACTGTTTTTAATCTCCGTCTTATTAGTTGCTTTGATTTACCCATATATATATAATACTACTATATATATGGATTTACCACTGCGCCCTTTTCAGACAGTAAAAGCGCCGGAATATGCGCCAGTTTTTTTTCTCTGAAAATACCCGCCAAATGAAATAAAATACCGCCAGAATGGCGCAATTGCGCCAAATCTGGCAACCCTGAGCGTTAAGGTAGAGCATAACTAACAGATGTTTCAAGAGCACTGACAGAGACGTTGCTTGTGAGAGGGGAATATGTGTGTAACGTTGTCAGATTTTCGTGGTCGTGTATGTCTGGGTTGGTATGGTATACGCTGGTTCATGTTTTGTGGAACTTATTATTGGTAATATTTTTTTTTATTTTACTTGTTTCAATCAGTATTTAGTATAGTAAACTTTGACTAGGTGAGGAAACATCTGTTTTTTTCTTTGATGAAATATATTCTCCATCTTTTGTTTTAAATACACTGAAGTGATATGGATGGGTACCTATGTCTGCCAGGTTTTTATTTTTGTAAAAAGTATTAGAGTTTTCAACAATTTTTTTATATCGTTTTTATGGATATTCTATCAAGGCAGGTAGATATTAAGAATAATGAAATGGTTTGATGTCAAATTTAGAATATTTGACATTAACTTAAGGAGTATCCGCAAATATTTTAATATGCCCACATTTCGAAGATGTTTCAGAATGTCAATGAGACCTAATTTAATGCACCTTACACAGTTTCTACATCTATCACCATTAAATTCTATTTACAAAACAGCCGTAAAAATAAAGGAAGGATAAAGTCTGCATATTGTCTTTGATTTTTTTATAATACAAGAAAAGAAGGCCCCATGTATTATATTTTGTTTATCTATCTATCTATCTATGATATATATATCGCAGGTATTAGTCGTAAGAAATATTTTGATTCTTAGTGACTTTAAGATATTTTTCAGTTCTTTCTGGCATACCTACAAAATATTTTAAATTAAAGATTTACTTGTATGATAAATAAATAAGTAAACATGAAAACATTTTTATAAAGTTTAAGTAGTACCTAATAAACAACTAAGAAAATAACTGTTTAAATGCAATAAGAGGTCAGTTTTCCAGTACCATTAAAATATTTTTCATGTACCTTTGCAGTGTGTTATTTCGAACAATTACCTTAATGCTTAATAATATGTTCTTGCCGAGGTTATTGCTGTTATGAATTAAATTACTTGATTCATCAGTTGAGCTTATCAACGTTAAATTATATATTTAGAAACTATTATTATTATTATTATTAGTATTATTACGAAACAATTAAACTTCAACATAAATATACGTCAGTGGATGATTGCTATGATTTAATATTTATAATGTTTAAGTTCTGGTTTTGACCCGAGTTTTGACCAACACATTGGATTGATATTCATGAATTTAGGTGAAATAAGCACTCTGTAACTACTGTCAAATATCTCCTCAACGTAACAATTTCATCTGACCAAAACAATAGCTAAAAAATATGTCTGTGACAGGTATCACCTCTAACTCATTTATAAATCACTTCACTCAACTTAACCTGGAAGAAAATTTACATACGCACTCACCAAAAGCAGGCATACATAATAAAACAAGATCGTTCCCGGTCGTTCATAAACAGTTCAAATAATTTCTTGATGGACTTGGTATTAACCTGTCTATAAGAAATATAAACCAGCAAAGGACTAAAAAGTGCTAATTCCCAAAACCATAATAATAATAATAATAATAATAATAATAATAATAATAATAATAATAATAATAATAATAATAATAATAATAATAATAATAATAATAATAATAATAATAATAATAATAATAATAATAATAATAATAATAATAATAATAATAATAATAATAATAATAATAATAATAATACATTTCCAGATGACTTACGGAAATAACTGGCATATTTGATATTCAGTAGATGTTAGGGAACAAAAAAAAATATGTAAGCATTTGTAAGAGGATACTACAATTAGCATAATCAATGTGCTGGGTTTTCCGAAGTTTGCTTACCTTAACTTATTAAATCTCACTGGAAACAATTTATTTTTAGCGAGGGAAGTTGTGAAATTTCAGTTTCCAAAAGCATTGCAAAACCGAAAAAAGCTGAAGGAGACAATACTGTCTTACTTATGTAACTGTATTTTCAAACCACCCTGGATAAAATGGGAAGTTGTATTTTAAATTTGAAAACCTCTTCATGGGAAAACCAATAATAATCCTATTTAGCCTATGAACATGCAGATTTAAAGTGCAGCACGTATGAAATGTGTGCTGTGGTTTTCAGGAGACTGAAATATTGATCCAGTCGGTTATTTAGAGGTGTTTAACCTTAACTGCTTCGACCGTATTTTAAACGGTTACGTGCTAGAAGATTTGCATCTCGAGTTTTCATTCGGGGAATAGGAAATGCAGAAATATTATGTAAATTATGCGGTTAGGGTTGAATTAATTCACGGATTTGGTTGTTTGACCACTTTAAAGTTCATTTCCCGTATTTAATTACTGTACTATGTACTTGTTTCTTTTATGATTTATAACTGCCTCAATGCACACATCCATCGTTGTTGAAGTCCGACAATAATACCATGAGTATATATTTAATTGAAGATATAATTATTGTAAAGCAATCAATCGATGATAGCGTTAGGTAGGCTACCTATGTTCATTCTGGTCTGTATTTTTGCATTGTTGTTACTTTTGAAGTTTTTATCTACCGAAATTCACAGTGGACTGATTTAGAAACAACTATTTAGTCTTTATATTATAATTTTAAAAAGTAGTAATGAAACAGTACTAGTAGTTTTTCTATTCTTGAAAGGCGGTCGGAACCTTTGGTGTGAAGATAACACTGACGTAGTTTTCCACATAACACCAAAACACTATGCTGCACACGCGCGTCGATTGTAGTATATTGTTTTGGTGTCATGTGGAAAGCTACGTCAGTGTTAGTATTTCTATTGACCAATATCTTTAGAAAGTGACTAACCTCCCGGATCCGGTGAACATAATCCTGTTAGAAAGATGACCATTTCTACGCTACTTAAACATTGAGTAATACGGATATAATCTATAGCTTGAGCTCTATGAATATTAATAAAATATTTTTCTGGAAATATGCCACCTTTAAAATAAAATCGAGAAACCTAACAATTCTAAAAGTTGTAGTATCGGGGAAAACTTTTAAAGCTGCGGACGAGGGATGAGAACGTATAGACCATGGAACACTGATGTAAAAAGTCTCCACTTACCATCTAGATGCCAGCACGGGTACAGAAAATGTATAGACGACCGATAACATCGGAATAGTCGACAGCATCGAATATGGACTGCTTTTAAAATTCTTGAGGGGAATATTGCCTTTGAGTGTCCAATGATGACATTAAATTTGAAATCGACCTAGCAAAGTTTGCCGAGGTATTCTATGGTGCGGTGCGTCTGATTACAATCCATTTTTAATGCAATCATGAATGATATTGCAGTATGATTTTGTTGGAAATTGGATGAATACACACGTTACTAGCTTGTACGAGTAGTACGAATTTCGCGTTTCAACATGTCGCATGAAAATATACTTTTAGGGGCTCTTGCGAAAATAAAATAAAGTTATGAGAAACATAGGTGGTGGTGCCGGAATTTGTTAATCTAAGAAAGCTCTTAAAAATATCTCATTATATCTAAGCCATAGTTAAATGCACTAGCAAATTCGGGGGTTTCTTTGTTCTTTGCAGTGCCATAACCGTACTGCCAACATGCCAACTGAAAAAAGGATTAACCACTTCAACTCGATATTTTCTCATTGAAACATAATTTTTGAAACCGCGTTCTTGGGCTGCTTAAATTCCGCAAATTTGACCACTAGTGGACTACTAAAATCTTATTGAGTTTGAGTTCCGGAGGTACTTCTTAAAACCATTGTCAAAGTCAATACATTTTATAGACTTTACCGTTGTACTGTTTTCGCACGACCAGTAATCGACCAGCGCTACCTACATACCTAATAAAATATTTTTAGGGTTAAAAGTGATGTGTCAAAGGGTGGTTTAACCTTTCAGGATGCCACAGTGACTGTCGCAAACTCTATAAATCACGACGCGCTTTACTTAGGATTGCAAAAGCATTTTGAAACGATTTCTGTTTTTATTATAGTTCCTGTTTAAATTGTAAACACATCGCAGCGAACTAATAAATTAGTATTATTTGTTAACTGACCTTCTGAGCCATTTTGTTACCCCTGTCACAATCATGTAGGATTTTCTCGTGAGAATTTAGAATAAACTAACGGTGGACAGTTATCTCCAGACTTATTCGGTGACCGAATATTTATAGCCGGGTGCTCTGGAAAATGTATTGTCGGTAACTGAACTCTGCCTATAAATCCCAACCTGAGACAGGGGTGTAAGGAAAACGGGAAATTTTCCAATTATATTGACCATACGATGATTTACTTGCTTGCCCTAACACGCCGAACGATGCCTCATAATTTGAGAGAGTTTTCAAGTGGTAACGTAATGGTAACTGCTTTTGGTTTTTGTGTGGGACTAAATTGTGTTTTTTATTATACCTAACTGCTTTTCTTGGTTGACGATGGTACCATTAACGTCAACAAAGCTTCCAAATCGATAAACTGAAGTAACGAATATAATGAAAAATAGAACTAAATAGGTTCTTATGTTGTGGATCTATACAAATATAGAAATACTAGACTAAAAAAATTTTGTTGAAGATTTGTGTTACTTGACACTCATGAAGTGTTACTTAATAGTTCGTTATTAAATTTGTTGCACAGAATTGGAAATTTCTCTATACTGATAAATCTTAAAAGTTATTTATTTATTCATTTAGGTGCGTACAACTTCCTAACAGAAAAAAATTCAGTTACAGGATAGGAAAGCAAGATTATACTTATAATCACAAAGAATAACAAATATCACAAACTAACTAACGAATATAGATATACCTACATTATATAAAGAAGTTTATTTTTTATTCACCAGTTATTACTTTCCGAAACACATTCATTTAGACGAAGTCCGCAATGGATATTTCGAGATAGACTTTTATATCGTCAGTAGGTATACAGTAATAGCCCACATTATATTTTTGAAGAGGATGAATTTGTTCTAAATGAAGATGCTGAATGATAATGGTCCTAATATAGAGCCCTGTGGGACACCTTATCCATAAATAAATTAAATTGTTTAAAAGAAAAGAATTCATACAAACTTTTAATGTCGTACAGGATTGTTTATCAATTTTATCATATACCATTTATTAAAATCTGAAATTAATCACCAAAAATTAGCAAATTAGAGCCGTAATAAATTGATACGGAATCTACAGATTCGTAGATTTAGGTAGATTTCATATACCTACTACAAATATATTCATATCAACAAATATGTCATCAGATATATTACAGTGACTTCAAACAACTATATTATTTTAATAACCTCCGATCTAAAGGGAGTCCTGGCTCCTAAAAATTCGCCACCTCTACTAATATTTGTGACTGAAAAGTCTCGATCTGAGCTGTAAACAACATAATTATTATCATACGTCAACATATTAATTGCAGACACTTAATACATAAAAATCTATACTTATTCTCTTTTAGAGCAACAGTGTGTTTTGTTATTGAGACCCATAACATTCTTGTAGCTCATATCGTATCGTGAGAGTTTATTGTATTTTCGTATGAAATAGGAAATTGAACAACAAATTATGCGGTGTATTTCAAAACCCAAGCATGAATGAAAAAACCATTTATTACAGGATTCCTCGCAACCGACTATATACTACCCTCCCTTTTGCATTTTGCGCGTTCGCAGATATACAGTGTGACATAGAATCATAGTATTCCC
Organism: Pogonocherus hispidulus; assembly: GCA_963924545.1. Taxonomy (NCBI): domain Eukaryota; kingdom Metazoa; phylum Arthropoda; class Insecta; order Coleoptera; family Cerambycidae; genus Pogonocherus; species Pogonocherus hispidulus. Next base: position 294,655 of record OZ004694.1, read on the forward strand.
CTCTTTCCCCCCTTATTTTCTTATATACATTTTTCAAATTTGGCATGGCGGAAGTACTTATTAAAGGGCATTTTTTGACATAAAAATTACCTTTCTTCCGCTTCGGGTTTCACCGAAGTTAGAATCCGAAGTTCATCGGGGTTGGATATCATACCAACTGTCAATTTTTATATGGAACACCCTGTACATGTTTGAAATCTACGTCATATTATGAATCCAACGAATTTCAGTTCTGTTGGTCCCACAGATAAAATACGCGTATTGGTAGATTACCTATTAATTGTAATTTCTAATGGTACATTAGTACCATTATGGTACTATTTAAATAAAACTAGTTTCAGCTCTATAACCGTGCACTTTGAAGAATTTTAAAGTCCTGTAAGTAGACAAATTGAATGTTTTTAATGCCAACCCTATTTTTTTACAGTTGCTATGGTCCATTAGAATTAATCGGGATGGTCAAGGTACCCTAAATTGAAAAGTAAATAACAGTCCAACAAGTAATTTGACAGCTGAAATGTGGCTTATATTGTATCATTAGATTCAAATAAAGACGTAGCTTCCAAAAATATTATATACTGGCTGTTCCATATAAAAATAGAGGGTTGGTATTACTTCCGGCAAAACCGGAAGTGGCAAAAAGGTAATTTTTAAGTTAAAAAGTGACCTTTAATAAGTTGGTATTTCCACCATGCCAAATTTGACAATTGTATGTAAAATCTGTGTCATACTGTATTGGCCAGTTTTACAAATTTCCTCATATTTGTTCACCAGATGTGATATTAGTTGATTTATTCAAGGCACAATTGTTTATTTTAGGCAATTTTCGGAGGACCAGTTGGCCGGCAACATCTTTACTCTTTGAAAGGCAAACTGTTACTGTCGTTAAATTTAGCGTTATAAAGGTTTTATTGGATTTTGTTACTTCTTTAATTGACACATCGCCGATATTTTTTCTTTTCATTGAACTTGGTTTTTGTAAGCAATGATGTTCGCTGATGTCATGATCTAGTGATTATTGTGTTAGCGGATTGAAGTTTCGAGATGATTGTGATGTGATGGTTTTTTTAATAGGGTTTCGAAGAAGTGATTTGAATTCATCATAAACTTCAAGTTCCTGGCCTTTGTAACTAGCACAAACACCTGTATAAAATATATTGAATAAAATCATATACTTATTGATTGCATTAAACACATTTTAAAATCTGTTCAACAAAAATTTTGTAAGACAGATCCGCAGTCTTTCAGGAAATTCCGCTTAAACTGTGATGAATCAAGTCATTCCAGAAAAGCTGCTTTTAGCGCTCTCTATTTTTAGTATTATAATTTTAGAAGTGAATTAGAAGTTCAAACTGAATGCGCTTTCATAAGCATTTGTTTGTCGTATAGTCGCGGTAATATTTTTAAGTTGGAGTATATCTAGCAGTAATTTTTAATTATAATTTAGATTGTGTTAAATTTACTGTAAATTAATATGCGTTCATAATTCACTTTTCTAATAGTATATTTTTCTTATATAATCTAGATGTCGTAAATTGAAATTTCCCATTTTAGTAATTTAAAAATGTACATGCAAATAGGGGAAATAAAGGTTTTATATCATGGCAAGCAAGGTTTTTATAATGACTGTTATTAATTGGCGTAGTGTCGAATGTCAAAATTTCATGGTGTACATTTTTAAATTAATAGGGAATCGTGTCGAAACCATCTTATTTTTATATATTATAAAAGCTATTTTTATATAATAACCCTTTATTATTAAATATATGGTACGACACAAATTATATAGTATTTCGTCTTATTATATTTAGATATGTATCATATTAAAAATATTTCTGAAATTTACTTTTCACTGTAACTTGCCCAGTGATACCGAATTCTCTTTAAGGGAGTTAAGTAGGTATGTTCAGACAAGCAGGTAGAATCTACAGATTTCATGATCAGATATTCTATGAGAGAGAATGCAGTGCTAAACATGCTATTCCTGCTTTTTTTTTCTTTTCTTCTGGAAAACAGGATACGTCATATCAGAAAACTTGATTTTGTTTGTGTATAGGTTATACGATTGCTCCTTATGTTACAATTTTCTTTCTTACATCTGCACTCATGTAAATGTCCAAAAAAATCCATGATTTTTTTGTCGGCCCAAATAAGATTTACCTTCGAGTCAATTTGTCGCCGACAAATTTTAAGACGAGGCACGATGATTATTGTTTCAAGCGTGTCCCCTCGTATTTTACTTACTTTCCGGACAACACCGTCCACACGTAGGCGACTGCACGCTAACGCCAATTCGATGGTCACGCCACCCAATTGTTGGAACCACTTGGAGCCACGCTAAAAGGTACCCCGTTGCGCCTCCTCTTAAATGTCGTCACTCAACGGACGCATTTACAATAAAAACTTCACGGATAATTATTGTTAACAGAAATATATATCGTCCTATTATTGGAAACTGTGTTTAATGAATATAAACGATATATTGACTGCAGACTGTAGTCGACATAAGCATTAAAACGACTGTATAATCGAAAAATGGATGCAGCGACATTTAGATTGAATATAATTATTGATATCTATATATCTATAAGTCCCTTGACTATTTATGGTTTAATTTGTGTGGATTTTAATTCTTATAGAAATATAAATGAGAATTTGCACGGTTTATTATAGTAGGTATACAATAATAACAGTACCAACAAAAATCTTACACCGTTATTGTTTTTGGTGAAATATAAAAGTTAAACAAACAAATGTAATTGCTGAGATATTTATCAAAGAAACAACCAATTCAACGGTTCTCTGTAGGTATATCGTGATGGAAAACAATGTAATAAAAATAGTAATTATAGTGTATTTAGTAAACAATGATCAGAAAACACGCCTAGGAGTATACATCATTTTCGACAGAAAGAAAACACACCGGGTTTATTATATTCAATAACAAAACCAGTGAGGGACCAAAATAAACGAAAGCTTCCGTGTGGCATGGAGTCTATTTTTAAGCTTGTTCATCATTGTGCTGTGTATTTTTACTTTTTTCTCAGTTTTGATTGAAACAAAAGGCGTAACAAAACGTTTCAGAATGTTTGTGAACGGAGTCTGCGTTGCTTTGGGCACGAAATCCTGTCAAAATTTACATGACAATCGCGGCAGAATTAATATATCTTATCCCGAAGTGTTTGTTTTAAAACTTCGATTTGAGCTGTTTAGAATTATTAGCCTTGTGGTAATTTTCGGGTTGGTGTAAGTAAAAAATGGGCGAAGGAAGGTATTTTTATAAGTAATGATTTTGGCATCCGAATCTGATATCAAAGGCTATTCTAATGTATGTAGACTTTGCTGATATGCTTTGAGGATGAGTTCCTGCAGGGGGCGGATCTAATATGTTCAAAAATTAGTTTGGAACTTTTTACATTATTTTTCTAAATAATCTCCACCTGTTAACATATTAGATTTTTTCAATTCTGAACTATTTCCAAAGCTCAGTTCTGCAATTGTCATTCACATTGATGTTCGATATTTTTGAACACGGTACACGGTTTAAAAAACCATTAAAATGAACTGTTCTTTTAAAATTCCGTTACATCAGGTGATAAAGTGTATAAAATCGAGCAAATATATATACCTAGATATCTAAATTGTAAATCAAAAAAAGAAAATCGATATCAATCATTATTTATCAGAATTCTAATTAACTAGAATAAATTATAATATACAGAAGCAACTTTCTATCTAACCATATCTAATATTAAATGGTTGAATTTAATGATCCGTTGTAGGTGTTCACAAAATTTAAAGGCTCTGAAATAGAATACGCAGCAATACTTTTCTGGTGTTTTAGGTATACCCAGTTCTCAAAATTTACAACAGCTCCGTGAGAAACAATTTATTTTAATTGTAATGTTAGGGATGGGGTGAAGATTTTATCCATATAAAACTGAGAGTAGCCTCCTTAATTTTAAAGTAAATTAGGGAATATTAATTAGTTTTTAAATTTCTACACACGTGGTTGGATGGAGTTTTAAAAAATCAACTCATTTCTCTACAAATTGTATCCAAAATCTAAAATATTTAATAGTTGTGTTTAGTCATGTACCTATATTATTATAGTGCATTTTTGTATATTATTATCGTGCATTTGTTAAGTTGTATATGTGTAGGATACGAGGGTGCCACCTGTATATTTAATTGCGGAAATGTGGATTCTAGATTTAAAAGCATTTATAAATAAATAAAGAAGCTCATAGTCAAGCATTCGTTCTTTTTTATTTTACATAATAATTTTTTTCATAAATTTGATATATTATTAATTCAAATTGTGTTAATGTTATTTATATTAAAAGCTGATACGTAAAAAAATCATTAAATTTATCATTCCTGTAATACTATTAAAGTTCGCCTTGATGCAACTTTTTTTTATGTGCCTTGCTGTTTTACGGGTTGAGTAGAAAATACACCCATCTAATTTTATACATATATTATTTTTGTATATTTTATTGCAGTGTTTTATTATTGCATTAATAACTTGCCAAATACTAAATCGCATCTCAGGAAAGTCCCGAAATAGTTGGAAATATACTTCTAACGCTCATCAAAAAATTCTTTTGGAAATACACCACCTGTAAAACAACTATCAAAATAAATATTGCATCAATGCATATTTGAAGTTTTTTCATTTTATTTATATTAGGAGACTTTATTCATAGATCTCTGGATTGTTTTTCTTATTAAAGAACAAGAATATTATTTTATGTATCGTTTAAAAAAAATGTGAATTGATGGTAAAATTTATTGTCACGGTTGACTCCGTCACACCATATTTCATTATGGCGTTTCTTTTTCATTCAGAAAAAATAATAACCTCACATCAGTTTGTATTCTGTTGCTTATAATTTGTTTATTGAATATGTAATGACTATTAATGACAAATGAGTGATCCGTCCGTGTACATCTTTTTAATGCTTGTGCTTTAAGTCTGTCTCTAAATATTACATTGTATAAATAACTAATCAAAGCGATTGTCTTATAATACGAACGAACGGGTTTTTTCAACGCTAAAATCACAGTAAACGTCACCAAAACCTAATATATTTTTGGATTTTTGTCGAAGAAATGGAAGGAAAACAAGCCTCTATTTGCAGACTCTTGGATTTAAAATAGATGGTGAAAGTCGATAATTGGCATGGTCTTGTAGTCGATCATTGACCGTCTCTAAAAAAGATCTCGTGATGTACGATGACATAAGAAGTATTTAGAGAATGACGCATCGGTATTAATATCTGAATAAGTAATACTGAAACTGAAACAGATTTTTTACGTTAATACTTACCTACCAGGTGTTCGAAAGGCATACGAGATACATAATTAATAGTTGTATCCACATGCGAATACTTTTGTTAGTTATATATTTTGTAAATTGTAAAATCTAAATGCGAGATTACATAAAAGAAATTTTGTTAATGGAAAAGTAAGTGGACTATTTTTTGTTTATAAACAGTGAAAGTGACGGTTTCAAAAATTACCAATAATGGTCGTTCCCTTGTAGATGTTATAATCGTTTATATTTGCTGGAGCTGGAAGCATTTAAAATATTCAGTTTTTTCAGCAAGTTGCAGTATTTGCATTACACTGAAAATCGAAACTACTACGGTATTATTAAATAGGAGACGTTACCTTATTTTAGGATCATTTATTGTGTTATAGGCCGTTTTTTTCTTAATACAGCAATTTGTTTTAATATAGAAATACAGAATGTTTTATACAAATGTTTACAGAATGAAATACAGTTTTAATTTGGCTACCCGCATTGCAAGTATAGACGATACCTTTGAGAAAACATTGCTTAAAATCCATGGTATAGATGGTGCACATTTCATAATAATAATAATAAAATAAATTCCGTTTCCATTCTGTCTTCCAGGAGATCCGTCGTATCAGCGGTCTGTATTGAATCCTGGCGACTTCAAAGAATCGCGTTTCGTTTCTTGGGGGGCGAGGGAGCGCACCGCCGACAAGACAAGACTGTCGACGTCGACCTTGACAGTGGGTACAATGACTCGCAAGCCTTCGTCGAATGTAATAAGGAGAGGGTCTCAATTCGCCTACTCTTGCTCGCAGCGTTACCCGAGGCATGCTAGGAAAATTTGCTATTCGATTTTATGTAGATACTAGAGCTTTATATAGTTGTTAGTCGCATAAGGTGTATCTATAACGCAAGAGGAAAAGATAAACATTGTTTCGAAAACGACAGGATCTGACGTGCTACTGAGTTTATTTCCTGAGACTTTAAAATCATTTACATATTGCGTTTCGAACTTTCATGACATTAAAAACACCACAATGCCTTGGTATTATTGAGTTCGATCCTCAGCTCCGGCACTGGCAATGTCGGTGGGTATGGGGTGTTTGTCTGCGTTTTGCGTTTTTCAATACGTAACTCCCTTCCGGACAGCCTTTAGCTTTGGATTTGGATTTGTCATTTACATAATAACCCACAAATAAGCCAATACCTATAATGAGGATTTCATTGGTTGGAAATACTTGACGTGCATTTACAAGTAACCAGTTAGTCCCATTGATTTAATTTAAATAAATTATGTACTCATTGCTCTTTTAGTGACCATAATAACACTCACTGACATATTATTCCAATTTATTTATTTCACGATTGTAGCGTGACAGTTTTGTCGAAGAGGTTTGGTTTTGTTGAAGAAGTTTGGTTTTGTTCGACCGTTCTTTATTATATAGGTGACATTCAGTTTGTCCTCGAGTTTATACAGGGTGTGTATAAACTCGACACATGTCGAGTGTGTGTAAACAGACATGTGCCATAAAAAATTTAAAAGTTACGGCGGGGTGCTACTTTATACGAAGTGATCCTGTACAGTTGTTGAATTAATTACCTACGATTTTGCTTATTTAGAATTTTGAAAAATAAATTGATTTGATTTGTAAATAATAACTATAATTTATTTATTTTTATATACTAGTATATTGGTACCTAACTGTAATTAATTATTTAATCCGACGTTATTATATGCTTACCCTTTATACATTTTTTACTTGTTACATTGTAAAAGTTTATATTTTTAATTAAATTTTGTTAGGTATGGTATACTTTTGGGTAGGTATGTTTTTAGCGAATTTGCAAAATAAATGTTGATTTATATTTATAATATTCAATCCATATTCTTGTTTTCGCCATGTAATTAAAATGTTTGTAAATTCTGTTTGTTCAGCTATAATTACTTTTTTAATCCCATTAAGAAATTGAAATAATTCCCTGGCGATGGTGAGAACGCATTTGGTGCAAAGTAATTCGTAATTCACGGCAAATATGCTGCCTAACAACTCAAGTCTCTGCATAATTTCCCTTTATAGGAACAAGAATCAGATCTTTTGATTACTAGAATCTCATTTTGAAGTTACGACGTTTTGATTGAAAATAAACTCTTTTATATTATTTGTGAAATACCCTTTCCATTATTTAATTCATTAGGTGTTAAGAATAGAACCGATGCCTACGTCAAAACTATTAGATTTGTTGACTATGTGATACACCATTTACTGAAGATTGCAATTATTCAGAAATTTAGGACTCTGATTACACTAAAGATAAAGATTACATATAGGTTGCAATATATCAAAATTACATGCTCAAATTAAGAAGAATTAAATGTGTACAGTGTTTTGTCAGATTTATATTCTTTTCTATTTTTTCATATATTTAGTTTGTAGGTACAAGTAGTTTGTATCGGGTTTTATGTGGGTTGAAGAAGCAATAACCTAATTACAGTATTTGAAAGAAATGTTTTCCGAAGTACCTGGAAATATATTTTCAGGTACATTTCTGATTTAAAAACTCATTCAAACTATTTGTATATTATTTTGTGCCCTCCAGCTCTTTTATTCTTGCAGATATAAAAAACTTCGAGGACAATAATACGAGTAGTTGTAGGAGTTTTTTTGAAACACCAGGATTTTTAATCCATATTAAACAAATGCGTATCCCAAAGATGTGATTAAATTCCAGCTTTTGTTAGGAAATGTAGGTATAACTATATGTATGCATATCTGATTCTTGCTTAGAACACTTCTTCAGATTCAGTTGATATCATTTTGCCATTCATATCGGTGCCTTGTTAATCACACTACATTTTACTAGCAGGGTCACTCATCTTTAACTTTTAGTTAAATATGAATTTGGCAATCTGTTAACGTGGTATTTTCTCTGATTTTTGTTTTTTTTTTGTATCAACATATTAGGAATTTTGAGAGGTAACTTGATTCTTTTTATTTTCTATGGTGTACCTATTATGTAATAATAACATTTAAGAAAGTGGTGCAGTGTGGCGTGAAGGATAACGAAATTAATTGATCTACTTATTTATGAATGAATTGTCCTGCATGTTTAGTATACGAGAAAGTTAAAAATAATACTAAAATAGCCATTAAACATAATACGTTATTTATTTCACAGTATTTCGTAAAATTTCGCAAGGAAATAATCTTATTTGCTTATTTTGATTTAGGGGAGCGAGGAACCATTCTAGAAAAAAGTCTTGTTTAAAATATAAAATTGATTTTGATACGTATATCAATTTATAACTTTTGTTATGCGTAGGATGTCTGTTTAGTCTAATCAGTCTAATCTAGGAATTATTGCAAATTAGCCCCTCTTCTATATCCTTACTTAATATTTATATTTTGGTATACAGGGTTTCCCATTTAAAACGAAACATCCTTAGTATCTCGAGAGCAAAACTGGATATAAAAATTTACTGCATGGAAGTTGATGGTGTACACTTTGAGAATTTAATTTAGTTTTTACATTGTTAATTTTGAGTACAAAATATAATTTCGTTTTTTTTTCTATTCTTCTCTTAAAGCAAGTCTAACTTCAAACGTCAATTACTTGATAACGAATCGATGGATTTTATGATTTTATCGTTGAATGGAAAATTAAAATACCTTTTAAACGAGGTGCGAATTTTGTGTGTCCTTGGGGCGAAGGAAGAAGGGGGTCTACGCTTTAAATGGGACACCCTGTACAATGCTTTCTTGTGAAATTTTATAGGTTTCGACATTCTTTCAGAGGGGTTGAATATTTAGTTGATTTCCCGCCAATGGTTAATATAATATCTCTGTTACGTTGGTAACAGAGATATTATATTTACGTTGGTAAAATCCTAACCATCATTCAGTGCTGGAATGAGCGAAACCGGGAAAAACTCATAAGGGAAATTAATACTTATAATAAAGTACATATCCATAAGTTTACACAGAGCAGGTCTTGGCTTTTAGAGTTAATATTCACTCAGAAGAATGTGATAAGTGCAATTGCATTCGAATGTGTTCTGCCTTATGGTGCATTGATAGATAAATACAAATATTGTAAAAGTGCAAACGCGAGTAATTTAAAGCCTAAGTTTATCTTGTAACTTTAGATTTGTTTGAAAATACAGTGATGCATCAGCACATTGACCACATTCATAAGAGAAAATAGAGAAATAGTTAGTTAGGATTCAAGTTTCAGTGAGACTTCCTGCCCAACAATATTTTGTCCGGATATAATTGTGGCAATTGGATCAAGCTGGAAAAACCAATATTTAATTTTTTGTTCCCTAATACATTGAGGTTACCATTATACAGATAAATAATATCGTGTTATTTTGATAATTGGGTTTAAAAATTTCTTTATTGAATTTTTTTTTACCAAATCCTAACTAAACTTTCTACAATGCCATTGTAGGAAAGAATAATTAGTCGTACTTTTATTAGCGTTCAAAAGGACATTACCTTATAGAATCTGAATTCTTAAAATTTGTAATTCTCCCAGTTTGATTAAAAATACATCTCTCTTTCTGCGGCATGGTTATTTTGATTATACTTCCGTTTTATTCATTATTTCTTTAACTTAGAAAGCGATATATTTATATCAGGTTATTTCGTTATATCAATAAATACAAACTGAATTCAATAAATAATGTCTGTAACTTATTTGTGGTGCGTTTTCATGATTCATAGTTTCTTTTGGGATTATACCACCTGTAAAATAACAAAAAACAGGAAGCCAGAAGCATAAAATTAAATATTCAAAGTGCAGTATCAAGGCAAATTTCTAAAGTTTGACCCAAAAAACCACTCTATAATAGATATGCAGTAAAATAAATATTTGATAAATATTTATTTATTTTTCTGACGAAAAAAAATTATCATACAAACCTTCTACTGACGACGTATTTAGGATCAACCTGAAACGTTTAGGAAAAAGCTAGTTAAGGGTTTAAATTCTTTATAATAATTATTTTATTTAGACAATTCAAAATATGATTTATAGTATTACAGAATTTTGTATAAAACTAAAAAAACCCTCATGAAAGTTTATTTAATTTAGCAAATATTTATTTTATTGAATATTATACAGTGTTTTTTTGGGGCAAACTTTAGAAGTTTGCCTTGATACTGCACCTTGAATATTTAATTTGTATGCTTCTGGTTTCCTGTTTTTTGTTATTTTACTGGTGGTGTAATGCCAAAAGAAACTATTAATAGTGAATTCAATAAAATTTACTACCTACGTGTATAATAACTTGAACTATGTAAGTAGTTCTTATTTATGAATAAGTAGGTAAATAATATTTACTTATATTACTTTTATATATTTGCAAGCATTTTGGTAATACAATAACAGTGATTAATTTTTTATTTCTTATTTCAGGTGAGTTGCCGTACCGACTATGACCATAGCAGTTTTGCAGTAAGTGTCTTCTATTTTACTATTTTAGTTTACTTTTATCTGTATACTGATATGCTGCTGATTATAACAGGCATGTATGCTGCGAAGTTCTAGTTTTAATAACGCCTCAACTGGCTCTCTGAATCTACAATGATTGATTAAACTTAAGTGGAATTCATTTAACGGTCCATGAAATGAAACAAAGACTTTTCAACCTTTTAAGACAGTTAACAGTTAACTTATTCATATATGTTTACATCTCAATGCATTGTTTGTATTTAATATCCGCCTGGTGAGATAATTCCTTTCTTTATTCAGATTAAAAACAAATGCGGTTTGAAAAACCCAATACTGTTTTAGGCTAAAATCCGAAGTCAGCTATATGTGAGATAACAAGAGATAATCCCCTATTATCTGATAAGACATTGCAAAATTGCGGGATAAGAGTTTATTATGAACATTATTTGATGTGATTTTGATTGAATATTTCCAGTATTTTCTATTAAATCCTAAAATATAATTTGGGAAATTCCCCCGAAAATAAGAAAACTCATGAAGAGATACAAAATGGATTAGTTTTTTAATTATGAATCGCAGAAAGCATACCTTTTTATTCTAAACCTGTAACTACACATGAAAATAAAACAACATTTATCACAGTTTTGTTTGTAATAGAGGCAAGTTTAGTAACAAAAATTTTCTAAATATTGTTCTATGAAATAAAATTCCCTCGGAGGCGGGTGAAGTACTGCAAAATAGCCATAATATGTGCATTGTTTACAATTCCTCCTATTTCTGATCTTCTATATGTTCTTTCTGCTGGCGACCATTACCGAAATTTCCACATTCTCTCGAGACGTTTTTGGAAGATGTTTCTGCACTAATTACTATTAAGTAATAATAGCCGACAGTGGAATTGATCCAAACCTATAAATATTTTCAACTTTACTTCCACATACTATTTTAAAAAAAATCAACATGTTTCCTTCGAATTGATTCTATTTAAAAGCTACAGGAAGATGAAACTACTATTATCTCCGTTATTACTTATCATAATCTTCTCCCAATATCCTCTTTTTTCCAATTCCTCCCAATATAGTTTTCCAAATATCATTGATGAACATTGATCATATTTTTTTTGTATATTTCTATTAATACATTTTCTCTTACTGTTATCTCAGACACTCACAAATGGTATGGTCATTGATCACACATTTGGTCAAATACTGACCACGACAAACGTTGCTTACCCTCCATATCGTCTATACCGAGCATTCGTTCATTTATTACTTAAATATGGTTTTCTTAGGGCCGGTTCTACAATCCCAGTATAAAGTCTGGAATAGTAATTCTCGGTATATCTTATCCCTCGAATTATTCGGAGTATAAAAATGCGGGCGTTCTACATCACTTGTACAACGGCGGTATAACTATACCTACCGAGTATAAACGCCGAAAAAGCAGGTAGTAGACCCAACGCACAGATTTAGTCCAAAAGTAACTGAGAATGCAAAGGAGCAAAGGCGGGAATCAGTTTGAACTTCGATACTTCGATCATATAATATAACCTATCACAAGTTGTAATTTACTTACATACTAGTAGCATTTTTTACATTTTTACTTTAATTAGTTTCAAAATAGGAGAGAAAAAAGATGAATGTTCTGGTGTGGTGATGAACGTATACCCAAAGAGAGAATAGGAAACTTGCGTTTCCACACGCCATATGTTCTTTCTACACAATTGTACGAATATGCGGTTCATTGAAAATAACTTCTGCTGGTGTATTTGGATGATTTAAAGGTATTACTAAAATATTTGTATTGCCATACTCGCTATCTCCTAATACACTACAAGTGTCAAATTCATTACTTTGTAATCTGCCCTTGATTCGACTGCATTAAAAATTGCCTGGTTACCTATGTGCTGATCCAGGGCACCGTGCAACTATGTTATTCGAAGATGTGCATCACAAATACTTTGTACATTCCAGGAGAAATAATCTTTACGGTTTCGGTACATCACTGGTTGATTCCCATCTGGTGACTGAATGCGAATTGGTTCAGGTAGTTTTATATAAGTTCACGTAATGCCGCTATTGCCTCAGTTACGCCTGTTACAATACCAAGAACAAATATAGGTTATGTTTCTGAAAGGGACAGAGCTACGAGATAACCAATAGAAAGCAAGAATAACTATATTCCCAGCATATCTGGCCGAGTTCGTAGGTATAAGCTATTCCATAGTTTATCCCCAGAATAAAGTTATACGGCGATTGTAGAACGCTCCTTTCAACGATATTCAAGTATAACTTTATCCATGGTATATACCTGCTTTGTAGAACCGGCCCTTAGGAAGCATTAAGTTTGTATTGGATTGCATTATTAGACTCTTCTAGCCCTTAGCGAATGAAATATTTTTATAGTACAAGCCTGGAAAAAATGTTCATAATGTGGAACGGTTATAGTTTTCAGAATATTGACATGTATGTATGTATAACAATGGAATAGTATTTCTTTTCAAGAAGTCATCATTCAATAAATTTAGTCTGGGGGATTGAAAAATGTTTTTTATAGTATATTTTTAATAATATTTATTGGCGTATTTAACTGTTTACATCTTTCTTTATATAGGAATTAAACCAAAAAGTTAACTAAGAGATAAATTGTTAATGAAATTTATAGTTTAATAATTTTTTATATTTCCTCGTTACCTTATAATCCCAGGTGTGCAAAGGAATAACGTTATTATTTTTAAGATATCTTAAATAACTACTCTGCGTGCTTTATCCATCGCCCAATATTGAATTAATAATTTATCTCTTAGTTTTACTTTTTGATGTAAAAAAGATGTAAATTGAAAAATTTGTTTTCTTTTTTCCACTTAACTTATAAATTATGATCCTCTTCGAGAAATCATTTTTCTATCTGAAGCAATTATTTTTTAGCAGCGACAAATCAATTTTTATTTGGAAACGACTTCCCTCTGACTAATAAATATTCATGTGCTTGTTTGTGTTGCGGGAATTAATTTTTAAAATTTATGTGATGGGATATTAATGACTCCTTTATGCTAATTTTTAATTACAATTTGCGACATGTACCGGAAATTTCCCGCTCTAAGCCTTAGACATCTAGAACTGGAGCACATGTTTATCTGAATTGCGGTTGTTATTTTTCTGTTATTTCATTATAAACTAGACGATTATTTATTGGTTTTCTTCTGTTACAAATAAATTACTGTTTACAATACATTGATTAAAATAAAATTTTGGTTTTGATATTGTGATTTTATTGCAAAGTTACCAAAAATTGATTCTTGTGAAAACCTCCTCACATCAGATATTGTTTAAACTAGGATGCTGTAATCGATTAGAATCGATTTTTTAAAGAACTTTGAGCATTTAGTCGGTATAGTTTTTTCATGGGCTCTTATCCTCTGAGAGGAGTTATTTTTTGCATTTTGATTAAGCCAGTATGTCCATTAATATTTTTTTTATAGCGCCCTTAAAAGGAATACAGGTGGTGGGAGGTCGTCAAATATTAAAACTTGTGGTAATGTCACACAAGGGAAAGTGTCTGTTTCCTATCAAACTTTTCAAAGTTGAAAAAATTTAAATCGGTATCATATATTATGCAAAACTAAAAATACCCATATAGCATAGCAGCGAAATTTGGCTATTAAATTTTTATTATACTTTTGTTTATAAAATTGTTTATATTGACCGAAAATGTAGTTTACATGATTCAAGAACTGTTAAGAGCGATTTTAATTTTCCACTATTTGTTTGCGATTTGGGCATTTTGTAATATTATATCGTATTTTATTAATTCAACTGCATGAATGACTTCGTTCTTTTGAATGATACCTGGTGTTCTACTATTAGGATAATTCAGATATTAATCCAGTTCGTCCAAGAAGGCCATTCCACGTTACAATTTTTATTACCATGCGGTCCTTGTCGATGGCGTAGTGCAGGTGGCGGCGTGCCGCGTGCCCGCGTTGCGTCGATACGGCCGCCGTTGCCGCCCCCTTCCAGTGCTGTGCGGGTGCAGTGCGACGCGGGTGCGGTGTCCCGTTAGGGAGGCGGCGGGCGGTGACGGGGTAGCATCGACCGGCAGTCTGGCCGGACTACGACGGCGAGGTCTAGGCCAAAGACCTCCGGGTCACGACCTTTCAGCTGCTACTCGCTGCTGGGCCACCTCCGCTGCAGCAGATCTTCTCGTTGGAGATGTGGCGATTCCTTTTTCAGGCCCTGAAGCATATGGGTATATTGCAGTTGTCTGTTTTGGGAAAATTGCTTTTCTCTCGCGGCTGTTTTTCAGGCAGTTTATTTGGATACTTAATTTATTTTCGCTGTATCTACTGTAGATTTATCTATGGAAACGGCCAATTGTTTCCGAAGTGAGATAGCTAACAAAAAATATTAAACATAAAGGTTTTAGTCAAAAACGACGGAAAAACAAAGTTGATCTTTTGTTAATGGACTACCCTGTATATTTTTTCAGGTATATAAGAACAAACCTAGTAGTATATGTATTTATAAAATTTGTGGCAGGTTTAATATATCATGAGTGGGTTAAATTTAGTAAATTACCTCCGAGCAGTAACATTCAAAATCAGAAAACTTTACTTCAAATGGAACTTTCATTTTCATCGTCTGTTTTTTATCTTCATATCGTTAATTATCTATGGTTACGATTTACCGCGTAAGAGAAAGTTGCCAATAAAACGTATCATTTCATTGTGACAATAAATATTCCGTATCTAAATTTAGTGACCGTTTGAATAATGTTTAATGTTGATATTAACGTTGCTTTTTAATTCATTACTTCATTAACAAATTCTTCATAATTTTACTGCTTTATAGATAACCTTATGAGTATCACATAAATACATAGACAACTGTTTATAATCCATATGTTCAGTACAATATAAAAATAATAATATTTGTGAAATATTGATGTCATACGATGATTTGCGCTGATGGATGATTGTCTTTATGTTGTAAAGACATACGTTAGTTGTCATAAGCAAGGTGAATATTGATATGACCATAAAAAATGTCAGATTAATATACAGTCCGATCTTTCCTATTTGTTACTTGTACTTGAACTTGAATGTTTGACTTGCATATAAATCGAGAAAGTTGTTTATTTTGTAGATAAGTAATTCAGGGCATATTTACATTTGTGGCTAAATTATTCTAGTCTAGTTCCAACATACGATAAAAGACCCAAGGTAAAGTTTCAAAACGATGTAATTACAAAAGTAACTTGAAATACAAGTTAGTATTATTTGAATTATACAAAGCAACTCCACTACTCGTACTTCTACTGATATTTGTTCCTAATAATGTTGATAAAAAGTAGAGCGAATTAACGAAGACCGTATAGAAAATGAATTATTTATTTAGATACAGGCTTAATAGTGCGTATACAAAGTTGAAAGATTTAGCAATTTCCTCTCGGGAGTTTTGAATAATTACGATTTACGTATCCCTACTAGACTTAAGAAAATTTTAGCTCATCCAGGAAAATCAGGATTAACAAGAGTAATTTGGATTTCCGAATAAATTACACTTTAATGTTAAAAAACGGATGTCAATTTTAAAGGACATTTTAGGATAGAGTACTCGCCTTCCTTGGGACATATCTTTGAAATTAAAAAAGGCATCACAATCGATTTGTTATTGTGATGACATATTGTCTTATATATACGATTTTATTATTTTGTAAGAAAAAAAAATGGAATTGACATGCTGTTGAGCCGATAATATAGAGATTGAGGCGGTAGATATTATAATGTTACTGAGTTTATACCTACATTTATTTTTATGGGTATATATATGGATGTTTCGACGACCCAAACACTTACACAGTGGTTAACACTCGACCTGTAAGGTGTTGTGTGCGATTGATATAGACTGAGATAAACAAGTGATTACTTATTAATGTTTTAATTTAATTTTATTTTTGGTAAAAATGCCTGTGGTATAAGTATTATAGATAGTTTTCCCTCAAAATATGTGATCAGATATCACATTCCTGTGAAATTTGTAGCAATTTTAGCAAATTTAACACTTTAATTGGTAGACAAACTACGTTCTGTGATCTTCAATCCATCATTATATGATGGATTGCAAAGTTAATTCAAAACTTTCAATAGTACAGTATTTGTTATTTTTGACAATAATAGTATAAGTACTTATATTATGAATGATATTATTTGTTATTTTAGTTAAAATAATTAATAGTTAAAAGAATGAATGAGAAAAAATGATTTTATTGTAGATCTTTAATCAAATTTATACATATTATTATCATAAAGAACGCCTTAGGGTTGATGTGAGAGGCTTAATTTTGACAGGACATAGAAAATAGGTCAGTTTATATTTTTTATATGCCGTTTATATGCAATGCCTTTTACTTGTAGGTCCGTAATTATATACTTATACCGAGACTTATACCCAGAATAAAGGTGCATATACGGCTACGGTGTATAATTTTAGTTAGAATCGCTCTAAATTTACCCTTAATATTTAATGTACATCGTTTATAACACAACTCACAAACATAAACAAGCTTCTCCTGAAAACTTCAGGCTTGTGTAGAAGGGGATGGGTGTTCACGTGAAAAAATATGACTTCGCGAGATTATTGCCACCAGGTGAAAAAAAGATCAATTCTTTCTTGGCGGAACTCGAATCAGCATAACGATCTTCCACCGGTCAGTTACAGACCCTCTGTTGTAGCTTAACAGACTGGGTTACCATTCTGGTTCAATAAAGTACCTATATTTAAATTTAATTGTGTTTAAACAAATCTACATGATGGATTCTAAGTATATCTACTTATGTCAATCATGGCCACATCCTTTGGCCTATGATTTTGGAATGTTATCAAATTATTAATGATTAGGTGTAGACTGAAGTCCTGTGCTAACAAAATTTCGAAAATTATGAATTTTAACCGATGATGCACTCTGGGTATAACGATTGAAGAGAACCAGAAAAGGAAATTTATGTATTTTATTCCTTTCTTTTGGGACACAGTATAGGTATTGGGTCAGAGTATAAACTACATAAGTAGAGACATACATATTGACAGACAAAATTATTAAGAAAACTGTTAATTTATGTAGATGATGTCATTTACTAATTCGAATATACATCGTTCCTGGCCATAAAGTGCACTCCTACGCGTTATATTTCCATTCGCATGAACGCATTGTAACAATTGCAAAATGTGCATCATACTAATTTAATTCGATGCTTTAGCAGCAGAACCAACAACACCGACAATCGGTGTTGTTGGAGCATTTATAAAATTTGATTAGCAGCTATTATTGTTCTGGACTGCTTGGGAATTCGGATACTAACGAACTCTGTGCTGGAACTGTAGGAGTAAAACAGTGTTTTATCTTCATGTTATTTGGGAAAACTGATTTACTGGGTCTAGAAAATCTTAATTGAAGAAATCCTTTTCATTAATTACTTATGTAAAATATTAGTTTAGTAGGTAGGTATATTTTGTGATTCTAAGCACTTGGCCCCATGACATTATTACGTGGACAATTAAACACATAATATTAATTTAATTACCAGATATTTGGAACAAAATAATTATTAAAGTAAAATCATTTTCATATCTGTGCTATGTTACGCGTTCTGTTTGTTATTAATTGAGAATATATACTATTTACAGTTTTAAAATTATTTCACTTTTACTAGGTACCTTCATTTCTCAAGAAGCACATGTTTGTATGGTATGCAACCAACAGTGCAATTTGTTTATTGATTTGAATATTGAGTGTAATGCAAACCCCTACCAAAGAGTTTTAAAATTCTGTTACCAACATGACGTAATTAACAGGAAATAGAAATAAAGAAGATGGGTATGTAAGTTATTGTTAATAAAAAATTCTATTTATAACCTCAATTTCATTTCCTTTCTTCATTCATTGGTTTTCGGTAAGCGCGTGGTTATTTATGCGATGTCGCCCAGCATCGGCCGATATGGAGTTCATCCTCCACAGCAGTGATGAAATAATGATTCTGTTCTGATTCTATTCATTAATTCACCACACTCGCTTTATATGCTTATATGACAGTGTAATATTCCATTCATAACAGCGCCATACCATCAAACGACAAAGAATAGTACCTAGTTAGTCTATGATTTCATGGATTTTCAGACTCGGCTGCTTCAGCAACAAACTGTCCTATTTTTTATGTCCATTAACACTACATTAAATTAAAAGTATGGAATAAATAATCATCTGCTCACCGTACACATCATATAACAGAACAGATATCAATTTCGAAAATTCTCGAATTGAATGTAGATATTTTCTTGCCAAGTGTATAGAATAATTATTGTAAACCAAAAAAAATTGGCTCTATACCCGTCCCTTAACAGTTGTTTTGTATACAAACGCAAGAATTTCGTATGTCGAAAAAATAGTTCAAATATTTCGTGACCAGCCAGTGGAAAGTTCACTGCTAGATATAACTATTACAGTTTCTTTTATTATCTGGAGTTTTTGGTATTTAACGAAATAAATATAGAGTTCGCCACACTCTTACATATTATAATCGTATAATTATAAAAAATAATATTTATATATATTCCAAGAAATAATTTGCTATACCCTCCTTCCTCATAAATATAACATAAACCCAGCACAGGCAGGTCTAACTGTAAAATATTTATTAGCCGAGGGCGAGGGGTTAGACTGTGCACCGTTATCCATCCAACATGCCTCACTGCCCTGTGCCTTGCCACCCCACTTTAGTTTACCGGGACATTTCTACGGGCATTGGTGTGATAAGGGCACGTTGAATTACTTTTGTATGTAGCGTAGTTTTGTATACTCATATGTCGTATACTGTATGTTCTGTATCTTATGTTTTTGACTTACCTATAAGCTTGAAAATAGTAGTAAAATGAGTTACTTATAAGTGTTTTAATATTGTAATGTTGCTCATCAAATTTGGATGTGTATTTATCAGTTTCGCATAATACTGAAAACAAATAGATAAAATGGTGGGTACCTAATTATAGGTTTTACAGAGCCTGTATTGCTTTAAATATTTTACAAGGAAAACATATTGATTATTTAATTACTTTTTCTACTTTGACAAATTTGGAATTATTCAAAAAGATAGTTTTATCTAAATCTCAAGCTCACTATGAAGACTACGTGACATTTTGTAGCTTGTTTGTACATCTATGAGTTTACCTGTATTTCAAGTTTTGGCTAGAAAAAGGTAGGACTATCAAGATTCATGAGTCATAATAAACATAAAGGGCTATTTGCATAAAGTTTATAGTATAATAAACTTGGATGAGTTCAAATTCCGATTTTATAGACATTCTGTTATTATAAATTAATACTTAATGTCTTTATGCTAATTTTCTTTGTTAAATGAAAGTTTATTACTATTTATTACCTATTGTTGCTGATCACGATATCAGTAATTAATTGATTCCTTTTGATTAACCCAAGAGCGAAACAAAATTTTAGGGATTTAAGTAATAATTTAACAATTATTAGTATCCTACCATTTTCGATAAATAACACTGTTTCAACTATCCAGTTTGCCCATGATACGAACCTTCCTGGCCGAGGTTCAGTAGTTCATGATCCGATTGGAGATATGAATTGGAACTGCGGAACTGGTTCCTTTCGAACCAATTAAGCCTCAATACAGCAAAAACAGAAACCATGTTTTTTTACTCTAAGAAATTTGGACTAGGTAGTGAATCCAGAGTTTGTTAAATTCATAGGGGTGTACTTAGATTCTAAACTATATTGGGATCAACAGCAGTAACATTTCAAAAAGCCTATTTCTTCGTAGTCTGACTCATCGGGTATCTACAAGGATCTTATTAACAGCTTATCATAGTTATATTCACTTGTACTCAGCGTATATATGGATACAAGAAACCCTTGACTGTTTTGACTCATTTAGTTAACAAATGGTGTAATCTTAAAAACCCTCCATAACTTTTTTGTGTTTTAATATATCAATTCCAATAAGTTAAAAATTTTGTGAAAATATTGCAGATATATGTATGCATCTCTTCTACAGGTGTATATAAAATCTTTTATAAGTACTGTATTATGCCTTATTACAGATATATGCTGCTCTTTTTTACTCGTTTCTTCAACACTCTATAATGTGTGTCTCGAAAGACGTTTGTTTTCCTAGGAAAAAATCGTGACGGACGGCTCAGATTAGGTGTGTAATTATTAAGATTGTTCTTAGGACTATATTATGTTGTGCTACCTACGCCACCTATGCAATTGCAACTTCATTCTAATTTTATTGCATAACTGGCTCACCGTGCAGAATGATTAACTATGTCGCATTGGCAACAGGTATTGATTAATTATCTGACTGCTTCCTACAGTTTGTTCTGGAAACTTAATAATAATCTTCCAATGATTTTATTAATGCATATACAAGGTGTTCAGAAATATTCTTTTTTCCTGACTGTTTGCTCCAAACATTTTGTAGTATAAATGTATACAATAACATAAAATTCACGTTTGTATGCGAAAGGTTGAAGATTGTAGTATTTTTTAAAAATATGTTGATACTTGAAAACGCCTTGTAAGCAAATATAGATACTAATCAGTTGTAAAATTACTATGGTGGAAGCGCTTCTAAGAAACTTTAGTTTCCTTTTTGTGTGTTGCCGATTAATCTTATGATAAAGGTAACATTGCTTTTACTTGACATGTTATGCTATATTTTGGAGACCTCTTTAATTATCGTTCTTCTGGAATTAGTATTTTTTCCAAACACATTAGAAAACACGGATTACCTACTTTTTCTAACGATGCCATTTTATTGGGAAGCCATCATTACAGATAATTGGTAAAATGTCGATTTTTGTTTAAATATATTATTTAGCGCATTAGTGGTATTACTTTTCTATTTGTAAGTTAATTTACTTGAAAAGGCAAGTCAGCTAAGCATTTCATCCTGCTGACCCATAGCTATAGATATTAGGTCAATAACTACAACTTCATACTTTTCCGGGTTAAGTTATTTTAATATTCGTTTGGTGTTCGGAGTTTTGGATTAATGCCAGATTTCCGCTATATATATGGCAACATTTTCAGAATCCGATTGTAATGTAAACACTGAAAAGGAACGATTTTTAATAATGCGTTTACTACGAATATATTTTAGTATTATACATCTCTCACAGGCACTCTTTTCTCTTCAGTTGGATCTCGCTAAATAGAAAGCTTCATACGAATTATATAGGGTATCGTTTATTCGTTCGATTAAGTAAATCTGCATTTTAAAAACTCGGAACTTATTATTTATTTTAATTTGGTTATAAGTATGTAAAAGTGAAAACGTTTTAGCATAATTCCGCTTCATAGGAAACGTACCTTTAGAGGATTCTAATGCTCATCTCGGCGTGTTTAAGTTAGGGATGGAATCGTATTCCTAATCGGTACTTGGCACTTCCATTCCATTCAACTGAGAATGTTATAAATTCGTAGAGCATTGCCGCCTGGTTCATGAACGCATATCTCGTATTATCTCTCCTGTTAACTAACTCTGTTTAGTATGTCCCGGTATTCAAATTATTTATATATTTTGAACGATTGAAGTCATCTTTACTCACTCAAAATTTCGATATAACCGTTTTCTCGGAAAAAATAACTATTCATTATGACTGCGAACTGCGGCTTTACAAATGGAAACTTATTTAAGTCCATTATTCAGAATTATCAAGTTTTCTTCCAAAACAAAAGGTAGGTATGCTTAGAATTGCAAATGTTAACGCGTATTAATGGCGACAGATACTTGTGTGGGATAAGGGGAGACATACTACTATTATTATGTAGTCCGCGTGAACTTCTACAGTTGCCGACAACAGTTTATTTATAAATTTTGTTTGATTGTGTAATGATTATGTTTTTTTTTTAAGTAAACTGAATTTGTTTTTGAACTGTTTTTACGACTTGAAATACGAGTGCAATTACAGATTTTGTTTTTAAAGGTAACAATTAATATTTTATTTTACTAGTTTTTATATTAGTTTATTTTTAATTAATTTCTTATTTTTTATTTTTTACACTTTTTTAGTTAAACCCTTTTCATTTACCCGAATAGCCTTGTTTTTCCTTTTCCATTTACTGAATATCTAAGCCTCGCTAAGGCTTTACTAACATTTACAAATCTTATCGAAAATAATATTTTAAGGAGTCATGCCTTTGAGTAAAACTAAGAGTGAATTAAGGACAATCATATTTGACGCATACGCTTTGTTTTCCCTCGACATCTCTGAAAGCAAGTTCTCGGAGGAGGTGTCGATACTTAACGCTATAATTTGCCAGTTATTTTCCTCTTTTTATCAAATATTTCCTTCATTTTGACCTTGCCCTACATTTCCTGTTTAATGAAGAAGAAAAATGTTGATCTTGAGTGTTCTAATCCACAACTATTTCTACATTGAATCTGGAATACCTTAAAATAGCCTTCCAACCTTCTTCTTAATTTTTCTGAAGTGCTGAAACGGCTTAATGCTTTTGAGGAAACATTATTGCAAGTTCTACCTGGAGCAAGCGAGACTCAGATTTATATAATAACCTTAATGGTTTTTTCTCCTTATTTAAAATATCGATGATCGAGTGATGATTTTGTTAGTAATATATGAGTGTAAGGTTTTTATATGTCCATTAAATATTTTATTTGGCTATTTGATTTATTTCAAGTGTTTATGTGTCAATGGAGACGTTTTGTTCTTTTTTTGATCCAACAAATGCGAAATAATATAGATATAAATAGCCACACTCTATACGACAATACTTAAGTGGGGGGTGCTGAAAGATAATTAAATAAAGTACGTGTTAGTTTTATTTAATCCTTTGGGAAAGACACTGAAAATCGAAATCTAATTCTTCCGTCGACATAATAGTTTATGCCATTTTTTGTGACAGTATAGAAAACTATTATAATGTTCTTTGAGGCCTTGATTCTCTAATACCCTGTGGACGTGTTCGCGGAAGACTTCATTACTTTACATCTGGTAACGCCCGTATTAGAGGCAATATCTGCTGCTGAGTTATGTCCCATCCCATCCCATTCTCAGTCAGTAGTTGATGTCCGCCCGCCGAAGCGGAAGCGGCTTTTAAAAGGAAATTCATATCTGCACTTTATCAATTCGGTAATAATTTTATTTTTAGTCGCCGCCTAGCGCTCCTAGGAAGTTAATTTGCTCGTAAAGTGCAGATATTGAACTGGCTTTGCAGATGCGAGTGTATTTTTGTATACTTTTGGAAATAAAGAGAAAAAAAAATAGACATTTTAATTTTCAGTATTGGCAGTGTAGACAGGCATTTTACAAATATATATTATTGCTAATATAATAGTTACGAATTGGGCATTCGGCATGTTGGTTAGATTATCCTAGTAGATCCTGGAAGATCTCCAAAACAAAGTTGCTGGGATTTATTAACGATATTATAAGGACTTTCGTCTCGATGTCAAATACCGCGCTTTACCGCAAAACAGGCGGTATTTATTAAGCTTTTGAACTTGTACCTACTCGCTGAATCCATTAAATGTTCGTAACACAATTTTCTGTGCACATAAATTCTGTCTGTAAAGTTCCGGAACTTTTCCATGCTAACTAGTCCGTCAGCTTCCCAGCTTTGCTCTCTATAGATCCGCGGGTAATTTTATACAAGTTGTAGAATTGGATGTTGTCGCGAATTTAATTGAAAATTTAATTACCGCAGCTCCCTCTAGAGAAATATCAGCCCTTCTCTTCTACGAGTATAATGAAAAAGTTCCTATTTGCACATTGAGGTGTATCTATGTATTCAAAGTTTTCATTTATATTTTGAACCTAAGTAGAAGGTTTATAAGAGACAATCTTTAAATATGTTATGTGGTTTTTCTATATTATGGAAATAAAATGAAATTCAAAATGTTTCAAAATAAAACAGAATTAAATTTTAACTCCTTTTCCAACACATTACCTTTGACTATAGGTTTATAAACTCAATGACATTACTTTTATGGTACGTACTACACTATTGAAAATATCTTAGTGACAGATCTTGTCAAACACTATATCAGTTTATTAGTTCATATACAAATACAATTTGTTTATTTTTAATAAATTCCAAACATAATAATCCACTGTCGGGTATACGACTACGCTATTCCTGTTTTATTGATTCGTGGTGTTTTAGTCTGACAAGATCGGTTTGCGTGTTATTGGAAGACTAATTAGGAGAATTCTCTCCAAACTTGTTGGTCGAATGCCGCTGGGTACAATGGAGGTATTTGATTTATGCCTTATCAGTAAATTTGTAGGGCACAGTATAGAGATTAAGTAATTATAAGCTGTTTCCAAAATGGTTTGCTATACTGAGCAGATAGAATATGAATATTTATGCAACAGTAGATGAGATTAATGAAAACTGCGTGGATGTAGTTTTGGCTTTTACGCGCTGTTCTTTTTCCACCAAACTTGGAAAGTGTGGATGGATGTCACAGAAATTTATAGGTATTTCATGTTTTTATTTTAAGTAAAGATAACTGAGTGAATACCATTGACTGAGAATATAGTAGATATTTAAGCACATAAAACGTTTTTATATTATTCATGTTATGGATGTATAAATCCTTATTTATAGGCTTATACGGATTCTGGTTTTTATCTCTACCAAAATGTTATTTCTGTAACAACAACCTTCACAGCCCACTTGGTCCTATTTGCTTTATTTTTTCTTTTTAACCCTACATTTACACAAGCCAGTAGTGTTTTAACTGGCGCAGTCGTAAGTAGCATTCGCATTATCAGTATAATAATGCAGATTGTTGGGTAAAGCACCGAGGGGATAACATGCTTAATATATTATATTCTTGGATTTTTTGGCACACTTATTAAAATTATTACCTTTTCCCAGTCACATTTTTCAATTTCTACTATCTACAAAAGTCAGTGTGGAGGCAGCAACCTATTCAGATAAAATCGTTAACCGTGTATTATAGTTTTGGACAAGTCTCCTACAGAGACAAGTACATAATATGTGGGTTTGAATTCAAGTAATTAAGATATGATTTTTTAAAATAACAAAACTTCAACAATTTAAGTAGGAATCTCACAAACTATCCGTTCATTACTATAGCGTCTAACAAAACAATTTCTTATCACATATTGTCACATGAATATTCTCTCACTACTCATCGATCACATCCATTCCCTATTCCCTATGACTTTGGTCTTCACTTGCGAATATTTTTCTTGTTGCTGCCGAAACCAAGACTTCTCTTTCTCGCCGATTTTCTGCGGCCATGTGTTAATCTAATGGACTGGACTGATTTTCTATTGTTCTCGAAACAATTTCTAGAAGTTAGGTAAGTTTTCGAAATTTCTGCGTATTTGCATGTACCCTTCGATATTAGGGGTAAGTGGGACAGCTCCCGTAACAATATTTATATTTGGCCGAGGTGTGTCTTGGCCAAACTAAAGAGCAACGGGCGGTAAGCAAGAAGCTTTATCCGATGTGAAATACAAGTGGGCATAAACTTGGCAGCTTTTTAGAAGATGCGTTCGTTCGCTCATAGCCACCTTTCTGTAAAAAATACTGTCAGAGAAAGCGTCTATAGGAGGGGTTACAAGATATTGGTAGGAACAGGAATAATTTTAGTCATTTATCTAGGTCTTATTTTCTATTGCGCTGCATACAATAATATTGACGGATTTATACTAGTAGTTTATATAAGAGAGCTTCTTAATTTGATAGTATCATTGTCGATCAGGTAATAGCGGTCAGAAAAAGAGCCTACTATACCTATAGACAAAAATAATATAAGAGATGGGATATTAACTTTTAAAGTTCTAATTTTCTATAAATGTACACAATTATCATATATTTTAGATTCATGCTAGCAAAGAAATTATCGTGGTATGATTTTTAGGGTACGTAATTGAAATTGCATTATCCAGTAATGGATAAGGATCAAACCCCGTGAGGTAAGTTTTACTCAATGAAATTTTATTCCTGAAATTAACTAAATGTCTTTGTATAGGTATATTATAATAATAATAATAATAACATTAATAATAATAATATAGCTACCCATAATTCTAATCACAAGGATTAGTCGAAAAGTCGAGTGAGAGGGTGCGGCATATTATTATTCAGAAGGCAGTCAAACGTCGACCAATGTTAATATCTTACATTATCACCAAGCTGACATTCTGCCTGTATTAGGCACGCACGAGGGCACGCACGCCCGGATGGTTGCCAGCCGATCCCTACGAACAGGCCTTAATATAAAATCAGACAATTTAATTAAAAATTGACCGACGAAATGGGGATTCGAACCCACGACCTCTGGGTTAAGTGATCGAGACATTAAACGCTGAGCCGTTGACTCGACTTATATGTTTAACATTTCAGCAACAAATTATATAGTAACAAATCTTGTGCAAAGTAAATATACTACACCTATATTAAAATTTTGTTAATTCCGTTTCAGTATATGTATATGTATTTAAAAAACCCACGATATCAAAACCTTCAGATATTGTTTTTATTTACATTCTACATCAGGTTAATCATTAGATATTTTTGGATTTTATCGTCCATGTATATTGTTTATACTTTTTATGTAGTCTTAACATTATCTTCAAAGATAAAGTGTATTAACTTTCTTCTGGCCTACCTCAATAATATCGTCAATATTTATTTTTAAGACGTTATTTATACATTGTGTATACATTAAAATTGATTGATATCAGGTTGGGTTTATGTAGAATTAGAAATTATATTACGAAGTTATCAACAACTAGTTTTGATAGTCAATAATAAGTATTGTCCCTTTTATAGATGTTATTCCCCATTATTAGGTGGTTTTCAGTAGAATATGTCGTGAACAGCACGGCACACCTTAAATGCTGGGGCATTGGTACCTAGAATTTTCTGGGTGATAATTATTGTAATTTTTTGGGCATGGACGAGTACAATCAAAAGTGGAACAGGAACATAAGTGTGTCTGCTCATGATATATTGCGGCCTGGTGTTGGGCGTTTTTATTTATGTTACAATAAAACGTCGAAAATGTTTTCCAAATAATTATTTTCATATGATGTATACCTATCTTAATCTTAATATTGTAGCGTTATTTATAGGTAAACATTGGATGGACTATATTCTTGTTACTCCGAATATAAGTAATCATTTTAAATATAGGTATTCTGAATTTTTTTAAAACCATAATTGTGGGTCTGACAAATTTTTTTCACATGCTGTCATTTTTAATATAGTTGCCAGTTTTAATATCACCTGGTCCTATTTGGTATGTTCTGTCATAGTTTTGTCAGGCAATTACCATTGGTACTATTGGTGGTACTTCAAATCTAACACCGTACTGCTATAGGTACTACCTTAGACAAAGAAGTAATTTGTCTGTGGTACTACTAAATGTGACCTTACGTACTGCCACATTGTGTACACATACTGACACTTTAAATAATTGATATTTACTTAAAAAATGCATAAAAATATGTAATAACTATATTTATAGTAAAAAATAGAAATGCACAATTTAAAACTTACAATAACTTGATTGAATTTTCCTAAGAGTAAATAAAGGACAAAAGACAAATTATAGAAGATTTTTGTTTATTTTAGATTGTAATAATTTGCTAGATAATAATTTGATTAAAATATTCTCTTAATTCATACCATGGATTTTAAAAACTTCTATATTGTTTCAGATTGCTCCAGCAGCAAAGAAATTATGGGGCCTCGAATCAAAAGATGCGTCGAGCAAATTGGCTTTGAACCACTTAAATCACGAGGGCGTTTGGAGGGATCCTACATGGGCAGCACCAGGTAAGATTGATGAAATTGATAATGATTTTAGTAAATGATTAATTTATTCATACCGTGCACACGTACATTTAAAGAGAATGCTTATACATAAAACTTAATTTTAGAAAACAGCAACTAAAATTAAGGCCAAAAAAATTCGCTTCTGAACGAAAAATAAGTGAATAGATAAAATAAGACGATGCGAATATAAATAAAATTAAATACATTATTTATTTATTTAAGTATTTATACATCTAGCAGTCTTACTGCCATTAATAGGAGTACATATAATATAAAAAAAATATGTGTATACCTACATATAGAAAGTATACAAGAATTATAAGAGAAAAATTAACAAAATTTGCTTATAACTGGCACAAATATACATAGGTGAATGATTTTTACATCAGTTAGGATCTGAATTAATTTTGATGATGCTGATGATATGATAATGATAATTTTACTGATTTGATTTTACTGATTATTTGAAATATGATATGATAATTTTACTTTTGAATTGTGATACCTATGTTATATAAAAATAAATCCAAATTTTCCGTGTTATTGAAACTTTGGCTACACATTGACGCTATTGGAGAGTGAAAGTGGTGATAAGAGTTTGAAACTCGTATAGGAAAAGTAATATTACTTCTAGAACACCATCCCGGTACATTAAAATTTATGTAATTTAACAAGGCCGTCAAGTTAACAAAATTGTGTGCCTGCTATTTTGTATAAAATAAGATTCATAGCTATAATTTCTTTCAGGGTAAATGCCATTTCTAAAAGCACTATATACTTTTCATGATTGGGAATGACTCAAAATATTGTTGCAATATTCCAGTGAATTCCTTACAATAGCAAAATATAGTTTATATATGACGTTAATGGAAGTTAATTCTCTGCTAGTTGTAATCACAAAATAGTATGAATTAATTGTGACAGAGGGCGAATCCCATACAGCCCGCTTTATTGGTTAGTTTCACTGATTCGACGCGATGGTTCACTGAACCGTAGCAATAGTTTAGATGTAAATAGGACACAGTGTTAGCATAGGTTAGCATAGTCATCTCCAGATGATGCCAACTTGGTTAGCGAAACTCTCGTCGAGTGCAGTATAGTGTTTTGGTCTTCTGTGGAAAACTACGTCAGTGTTTTCTTCACACCAATGGTTCCAACCCCTTTCAAGATCTAATCATAAAACCCAAAATTTTAGTTGCTTTGGAGAGTGTTATTGAATATGTACTGAAAATGTTAGTTGTGAGTCAAAGGTAATCCCAAGGTCTCTTATGATAGACTGACGAGTGAACGTTGTACCATGTATGCCGTAATCAAAATGTAATACAGTATTTTTACTTGTAAAGGACATCTTGCACTTATTCTCATTTGTATTAAGCGATAGTTATTGTATTACCAATACACCAGGCATTCAAAGAAGCCAAATCTCGTTGCAAATGTTGACAGTTTGAGATGCCATTGATTTCTTTGAAATATCGCTTACAAATAAGAGTTTGGAAGTTTATATGAATAGTTTATATGAGTTTCAAAGAATTTTTTCTCATGAATATACATTTTCATCTTTCTAAAATACATTATGTGTAGTTTAAATAACGTCGTATCAAACTGATACTATCCAGTAACAAACTACGTCTTTTACTGATATTACAGATAGATCCATCAGCTCCTATGTCAATGTTGGTGAGAAAATATGTAAACTAAACAGGATTTTCCGTTGGTTTGGGTCATATTCTATGAAACCTAAAGAAAGTTGATATATTACCCATGATCACGACATGCCTTCAAAAGATTTTCAATTAATGCACATCGTTGAGGTGTCGAGTTATATTATATGCAGGTTTATTAATTTTTATTCTGAAAATTAAAAATGATTAAAACCCTTCTTATCCCCACTCTTAATATTCCTAGTCATAAACGAAATATAGGATGAAAGCAACGCAATACACATTTCAAATTGTAGGTATTTAAATTTAAATAAATTCCATTACTATCAATCATCAGTGCCATCATCACTATTGTCACCATTAGGTAGATCGGATCGGTAATGTATCCTTATGCGCAATCGACTAGAATACAAAATGAACTTCAATTACAAAGATGAAGTTTGACAATTGTTTAATATTAAATTTAAACAATAACCTTGAACCTAAAATAGGTTTCTTAAGATGAAATTTATATTTTCACTTTTAAATTCTGTATTTTATTTTTAGTTGTCCGATCGTTAGTAGCAAACAATAAAGCCATTGTATAGCAGCAGACGTCTACTGCCCTATTGACCTACTAACTGGTTTTGAAAATATGTCACTTTGTATGGTGGTTGAATTTTTGAATTTTAAAAATATGGGATCGTTTTAATACAGTGGACCATATAATCTGATCATTACCTACGCCAGTTTATGGGACAAATATTTTTGGTAATATTTTTTAAATCTAACCGACATGGGGGATGAGTACTAATTTCCTCTAATAGAGATTTGCTGGATTAACGGTAACGTGCTATTTCAAGTTCTGATTAGCTATAAAGTATAAAATTGATCAATATTACTGGGAAAGGATCAGCTGAAAGATGTTTAGATCAGCTGTTTATGTTGTAATTTAATTTGAAACCAGGTTCAGATGAAACTAAACTAGGTTAAGATGAAAGAGGATCTCTTTGCTTCGCTAGGAATTGCCTGTTTGTTTTAAAATGTTTTAAAGATACACATGAATATTGTTACCTTTTTTAATATCCACTTGTTCCTATTTGACGCACCTAATATATAGTTATCATTTTTGCGCGAGTACCAGAATTTTTGTATAACAGTGTAAGTACATATCTGTTTTGAGTGACAAGCGTATTTGTTTAATACTAGATGCAAAGTTTAATTAATTAGGTATTTATATACTGTTCTAGACAAGGACAATGTTCATAATCGTAATACCATATTACCACATTAACTATTTTTTGTGAAATAATATATATCTATGAAGATATAAAGATTAAAGCTGCGGAAGTTTTCAAAATATAAGTAAACAAGTCACTCTTGCATTTTTGTAATTTGTTCTGGTCATAAGGTCTATACATTTTTCGCAATTCCTTTTTTAATTCTAATTCATTCTCAAGTGAAGTATAACTGTAGATTTGGTTCATAAAATACTTTGTTCAGAATTAATTATTTATTACGCAGTTTTGTGTGAAATTTATTTGTTATCACAATTTTTTATCGTGAAATATAATAAATATTCTCCTAAAATACTCATCCTAGAGGTAAACATTTTTAAATGAAAAACTTTTTTTTTGTTGACCCTCATTGACAATATCGCGTGGAAAATATATTTACTTGTGTGACAAAGTGAATAGAAGGGAAAATGAGATAAATTTTAGATGTGCTAACGTAAATCTTGGATAAGATTAGAGGTGTGGTGTGTATTTGGTTGATTTATTGTTTTGAGTCGTATCCACGGGTATTATTTTCGATGTTAGTCTTATATAGTACTAATTCCCTTCAGGATAATATTTTCTTACGTGTTAACCTGTAAAAATAACCAAGCTTGCCACTGGTTTTGTGTCGACATAAATTCGGACGGAAATAAGTACTTACTCCAAGTAATAAGGTTCTTGACTTACTCATCTTAAATTATTAGTCTCGCTAACGATAAATGTCTTTTTGCTATTTTTCGTTGCTGTATTTTCCAGATTATATTGTGCGCAATATAGCTAGTTTAACGTGCTGTACAGACTTGTATTGTACGGGATGTTCCAGAATAAGGTACAAAATAATAGCATCTAGTACCCAAGGATAAGATAAGTTTATATAAACATACTCTCAAAGAAGCTACAAAACCCTTACAAGATTCAAGTGAAAATGCACTTTGATTGCGTTTTTATATAAACAACATATAAGTATACAAAATAATTCTGTTCGGTTAATCCATACTGTTTTGAAATAACATCTTTCACTTCTGCAGTGTGTACCGACTTACACACTTAGGTATAACTACGATAACACATTTAATTAAAAAAGTTGCAAATTATAATCAGCTTCAATAGATTCGAACCGGCTGCGCGGTTCACGGTCCCAAAACCGGTCAGCTTCTAATGATTATGATTAATTAGAGACTAACCCATCTCACTTGACTCCGTAGACCAGTGTCGGGCAAATTAAGTTTTATTGGGCCACGATAATGGTGATAAATTTGACATTCGGTGTTATCCGTGGCTTATTGGATTAAGGGACGATTGACACCTTTACGAAACAGGCAGTGTATAAATATCAATATGAAACTTTTTTCACAAATTTCACAAGTAGGTAACGAAATAATATATCGAATTTGTTTTTTGCTTAAAGTAAAAAAAAACAGGTTTTCGCCAATTACTCAAAAAGAATTCTTCACTTTTGGTATAGTAAATTTTACACAAAATTTCATAATTTTTTTGAGCGGAATTGAATGGAAAGGGGAAAGGGGAAATGGGTTTTTTGCGTTTTCACTTGTGAAATTGTTAACTGGAAATTTTAAATACGCGGCAGGTATATCATTATGAACCTCCTTTCATCCATTTTAGCACTAATATTCAAAATTTTAAATATACAATAAAGTAGAGAATCCTGAATAAAATTATCCTTCAGTTTTTCAAGAAATTCAAACCTGCAAAAAAAATTTAGTGATCCATTTAAAACACGGAAGTTGGTATCGATTTCCATATTTTGAATTTGGTATCAACTTTCAGTATAATCGGAAGTAACAATAAGTTAAAACTATATTTTCTAAATTCTACATCTACCGCCGGTTCTCTATATACAGATTGATTCAGCTTGTCGTGACACTCCCTGTACATTTTATTACGTCTACTCGTACTCCAATAAGTTGAAAATATTACTTTATATTAGAATTAACTTGGACCATAGATTTATTCTCCATTTCTTGGTAGCTGCGCACTTTTCCCATCCTACTTATTTTTCACTCCTTTATTTAGAATTATAATCTGATGAAGTTTTAATATGTGACTTTATGGATTGAAGTAGCAGGAAGTAATAAAATTGAAATGATATCCGATTATGGTTCTTTCTCATAACATAACCATAACGTCGTCTTCACTCTGTGTAGTGTTTATTAATATACCTTGTTCTGTTTAAATTGTTAACAGTTTTAGTTAGGACATAGGACCTACGTGGTTGTGCCATTATAAACTCATTAGTCATTTTTAGGCGAGACGTTTACTTTTACAATTACTATAATAATTGTTACCATGTACGGCTATAAATAACATAATTAAACCAGTTACATTATTCATTATTTTATGGATCAGTAGTTTTTACTGGCTTCCTGAAATATTTTCATGAAATTTCTTGCGTCCGTGTTACGTGTCAAAAATGCGTTACGTGTTTAAGATAGAAGATTAGCCCTAGTATAATAAGACAGTTCCTCGCTAATTTTTCTAATAGGCATGTAAAAATGTAATAATAGAGAACACGTTTATTTATACAACATAACCACGTTGTTGCAATGCGTATACTTTTCTATTATTAGCCTTATAAAAACAGAATATATTATAATTTAAACATACATTGTTTATGCGCTATCTGCCTGTCAATTTGACAATAATTGTCAGGCGGATAGTAGTAAATACACAGAGAGGGCACTACGGTGTGTTTCTCACCAGTACTAACGATGCCCCTTGGGCAATCATGTCGCAACGTCGTTCATCGACTCCACTACCTTTGGTACTGTAACGAGCGCATACCAAGCGCGAAACCGGTCAGTGTCTGTGGTTGGTTTCGATGAAAGATGCGGCCAGTTTCTTGGAGATGCCGGAGTAATGCAAAGCCGATCGGGGCACATTGCATTCTCCACTACCGTGGAGTAGTTGCTTTCGGCTTCTTCTTCCAATAACAATTATTTAACAAAAAACCGCAAGCACTAATATGGTATCACCATATATTTTTTTATCGTTTGCCACACGTTTGTACAGTTTCCAAAATGTAAGTAAAGAAAAACGACCTGATTTAATCCAAAAAATTATATGATAATTAGCAAAGATGCACTTATGGGATGGGATATATGACAGCTTTTACCACTCTTTTTATCCTTTATTCCACCCTAACTAGCACATGAAGTCAGTATATTTATGGCAATGGAATGCTAATTGCTAATGATGTGATATGAAATGCAACATTTTTACTCGTCTTCTTCTATATTTGTTTACAATTTTCAGCGCCCTCATCGGTAATTTGAATCGCCAACACTGGCGAATAGCACAATATTTAAACGACGTGTTTATCCGCAACAGCTCGACATTATAAACGTTTTCCTGCGTTTCTTAAAAAACGGCACAATTCATTGAATTAAGGCCGATCAATAACTACATTACAAAATTTAAACGTAGGCAATTTTGCGGAAGCTGTATACTACACAAATTTTGCAAGACGTAACTGATAAAAAAGCTATATGGTGGCTAAAGCTAGATGGTGACTCTCGTGTTGGGTAATAAATGACCTACATTAAAAGTGTAAAGCTGATTGTACTGTGCTTGTTCTCAGCATTTGGAACAGGACAGTGGACAGTGGTAGATGTTTATGAAAGTATATGTGTATTACTTTAAGAAAAATAGAAGTTTTACTTAAAATCGATGATTATTGAAACATACTTCGTTTTTAAATTTTACGTAAGTTTATATATGACATATGAGTCTGTATAATAATTCATTTCGTTTTCCTACAATACAAAATGTATCTAAGGGAACTTTTTTACTTTTATGGAGAACACGTGTAGCTATTATACATAAATTTCAAAAAGAAAATGAAGATGAATATGTGTATTTAAGTAATTCACTTAATGTTGCCTGAGTATTGAAATAAAATAAAAAAAATAAGATTTGGAGAAGATAATATTGGAGTTTTGCATAATTCTCTTAAAATATTATGTCGAAAAACGCATCAGCCATACCTCAGAAAATTACATTACCTGTGTATGCTTATTACGTAGATTCTCTAGAGGATTAACATCTTCCAAAAGCATTTTTCTGGAGCATTTTTCATTTTTTAATCTGTTTCAAATTAGTTCCAGCGAAAATTGTTTCTTTTGAATTTGTATAAAAAAGTTTATAATTTTCAGTACTAGTTTCTCAAGAAAAATGTCATAAGTTAACCAAAGTATTACGGTATTTTCATTAAGAATTTCTTATGATTTATTGTTCAGTTGAGTGGATCATGAATCAAACTGGCACTGAATTATTTAATAGTTCGAGTGGAATAATTTTTTTATTTGGCATTGATGAATTTATGGTATGTGGACCGACTAATTAAATACGTTTAATTTCAATTACTTTAATGGAAAATAATTACCCTGTCGTCCTCCGTACACCTTTTTGACCCACGCAACATGCAAACTGATATTTCTTACCTCAAGAGACCATTTTCGGTAGAAATACGGGTTACTTAACTTTTTTTTAATAGAATGTAAATTATGTGGTCCTTTAAAAATAGAAAAAACAGTGACAACAAACTATTTAACATTACTTTTAATTATATATCACAGATTAGTGTGTTTAAGTTTCAGTATTAAAAAAAAATCATCTCATAAAATTGTCACCGTTGTGAAGTTAGCGGCTAAAACTTCAACTAGCAGCCAAAATTCCGGAAACACCCGAGTGTTTATAGACGTACAATTATAATTTTGTTGGATTTTAATTAAAGCGATATTTGTATGAAAGTATCAGATATATATTACAAAGTACCTTATATTCTGGGGTTGCGACCCCGTTTTTCCCCATCCGACATGTTGTAACAAGTATCGTTTTCATTAAAATCTAACAAAATTATAATTGTACGCCTATGAACACTCGGGTGTTTCAGGAATTTTGGCTGCTAGTTTTGGCTGAAGCTTTTGCCGCTAACTTCACGCCAGTAAAATTATCGATGTTTCTGTAAATTATACATAGGGATATAGCAATTTATTACCTAATATTAATCTGCTAATATTAAAATCGTAAGCTAGAAAATTATTCAAAATGCCGATCTGCAACTAGGCATGTCCATGTCCAGCTGTTCTTTTTTAATAGTTTTTTCTTTAGAAGTAATAAAACCCTCTATATGTCCACTATATGTCTCTGAACCTTAACATCGGTTATTTTTAATTTACATTTATTAGTCCTCTGTACATGCATTTCAACAATTTACTTTTAACTGTCATTTA
Organism: Pogonocherus hispidulus; assembly: GCA_963924545.1. Classification (NCBI taxonomy): domain Eukaryota; kingdom Metazoa; phylum Arthropoda; class Insecta; order Coleoptera; family Cerambycidae; genus Pogonocherus; species Pogonocherus hispidulus. The sequence continues at coordinate 331,451 of OZ004694.1, forward strand.
AGTATCCTATTAAAATATAGATCAAAATATAGAAATATCAATATTTGATTTTGCTTATGATACCTATATGCTGCTGCACTTAGTATATAATATCCTTAAATCTAAATATTGCACTTTATAACATTACTCCTTGGATAAATACCAGTTTGATTCATGTTCTAAAGCGAAAAATAGTAAAGATAGACTACAAGGTATTAATTATAGGATGATAGTTTAAAGAGATAAAATGGTTAGCAGTATTTATAATAAAAGCCGATCGTTTTCATTTTAAGATATTCAAGTTTAATTAGTCAAGTTTTATAGTACTTTAATTTTTTCTGTGATTTTTGGAATTTCTGATATCTGCTATCGATTATAAATTTGGAAAAGTGGAAATGGAAAATTTACATTGGTAATGGGAATGGGTTGCCACTCTGTGTGGGAGTTGGATTTTTCTCCCAAGCACACATCTCGGTGTGTGTTTAACAGTTCCCTTTAGTTATGAGGTGTTCCAGGTTTCCCTCGTTGCTGCACTATTGAGTGGTGGTTCGGATTTGCCAGTCGTAAGGCGTTCCTAGTCATAATGCTACAGAATAATAATACATTGTTCCCCTCTGTCACAAATCTCAACCTTTCGGGCCAGTCCTTGTGATTAGAATGAGGCGTAGATAGGTACCTGTATTGTTATTGCAATAAAGAATCGAGCGCACAATTTTTATATCAACAAACTCTGAAATTGACTTTAAAATCTGTCGAGGAATATCATAAAATATCGAGATGCGATTGATAAATATTCTGCATAAATAAAAGAGTAAGCTATAATGTAATAATAATAATAATAATAATAATAATATTATTATTCTTCGCCGTTCTTCTCATCTCCATCAAAATTAAAAACCGAAAAATAGTGCGCTGGTTTCCTTTCTCGTCACGGCTCCCGATTGAATCGAGACCGGCCGGGGTGGTTGTCCGGGCAACAGACGCCGCCGCCGTAGTCATGGAGACGTTGCTGTCGCCCGGCACGCCCAGCTTTTGTAGCTGCAGACAGTGACGGGGTGAACACAGGGGAAGGGGGGTAGGGAGTTACGTAACTGTTAACGACAGAAAATTACGCCACAGTTGATATGAAATAAAAAAAAATCGATTCAAAACTAAACCAACTTGAATTTCCAAATTTTAAAAATGTCTTGTTTAAATGTGTATTGTTAAACCACAGATGTTAAACATTCTATACAATGCGTTTTTATCTTGTTTTAATTTAGAAGTTATTTTGCAAATTAATTTCAGTGCCCTTTTATGATTTACACAACGCCTAGAGATTGTCGTGATGGTAGAGAGTTTATGTAGACTTTATTACTCGAAGTACGTTAGGATTAAAGTTACGGGAGTGGCACTGAAGTTTGGTGGTATGCGGTAGATATGAGCAAAAAGGTAATTTAATTAACAATTACAATTACCATATAACTAATAGTAATTACAGGCAAAAGTAAGAGTTAATTGAAATGTATTTTAGTTTTAGTACCCGCATAATTTAGTATAAAACTGTAAAATAAAGAATAATATTTTAATAAAGAAGTCTTAACTAAACTAAGAAAATATTTCGATAGACATTAATTTGATACAACATATTTGTCTGATAAAAATGTATGTGTTATCTTATTAGGTTATAATGAAATACAAAGTCACATTGAATTACAATTACAATTAATCACATATGATTAAAACTGTTTTAATAATCTCCAGATGATGCCAACTTGGTTGGCAAAACGCGCGTCTAGTGCAGTATAGTGTTTTGTAGAAGTGTGGTTTTGGTATGGTGTGTTTGCAGTGTTATCTTCACACCAAAGGTTCCCACCTCTTTTAAGATTTTAATTTAGAGAAGACTAATTTACTCGTATATTCACAAAATTATTTGCTATTCGGTATTTATTTGTTCATTACCATGCTAAAATTAAATAAAGGCGCCTCCCTATTGTCTGAATTTACTTACTTGAAGAATATACAGGGTGCACCTAAAACAAACTTTTGTTTAATGGAGAACACCTTATATATTTTGCAAAAACTAAAATCTGTTATTTTACGATTCCAACGATATACAACTTTTTGGGGTTGTCCTTAATAGTTTTCGAGATATTTGCACACAAATATTACAAGCACAAATATACAAGCTGGCGGGAATCACAGAGTTATTTACGTCGCTGGATTAAGAAAAAATAAGAAATTTTATCTTCACAAAATATATAGGGTGTTCTATAAATAAATAGTTTTTGGTACACGCCTTATATTTTTCAAGTAATTAAAATTGTAAAATCGGAATTAAATTTTACAGGAAAAATCACATGAGTCTGGCTTTTGAAACAAAATTGTTTTGTTATATGTGTCAACTTCTTCCACATTTTTTCCCCAATAAATGAATATTTACGTAGAAAAACGTTTTGTGAAGGATAGTCATTACCTATATGTAGCGAAAAATATATCTCCATTAAAGGCCAGTATTTTGAATTTCGATCACAAAAGATTTTCAGTATTATTACCCGTTTCATCCAGATATATTCACATACATATCTCTACTGTATTGCCTCTACCAATCTGTCTCAGCGCTCCTAACTTTAAACTTAACGTCTTTAATCATTCAATATTAAAACGAAAAACATTTCATTCAACCAAGTATTATTACATTAATTAAATGTAGGACAGGGTTCTGATAACATTTATAAGTATATAGTTGGTTAGAATCGTGCAAAGATGAATATAACATTATAGGAAATTAATTACTTATAAAATTAATATTAATCAGTTTGTCATGAAGAGAGGAAGACTAAAATTATTTTACACTTTTTGTTCTTTCGCCGCTGAGCATAGGGCTGGGAGTGCCACCCTTCCATGGATTTCCAAAGGCAATTTAAGAATTGTTTATATAAGGGACAACAGGAAAGCCTAGCGTACCGATATGCTTCCCAAAAAAAAAAAAGAAAAACCGCTCTTTTCAAACAAATAAGAGATTTGTCTGTATAACGTCAATATTGTATATTATAGTAATAAACTTTACATTTCCTGGATGGTCGAATTCAATTCCTAGGTGATTTGATGAACACAATGAGCATACAAACTTGAGAGAAAATATGAATATGATTTGCGAATTCATCCCAAAAAAATTGGTTATTATTAAGTACAGCGAATTATACTCATACAAACACAAATCAGTATTTTGATATTGCCTATTATCATAGAGTAATCATCCTATTATTAAATCAACTTTTGTTTTACAGATGTAAATACCTATTTGTTTGCTATGTGTTTTCACAGCGTGCATATTTCAATTATATAACTTTATAACTTGATTCATAATTTAAATCCACCCAAATACCTACCAATGGATGAAAGAAACATCTTATGTTTCATAGGTACATTTCAATAGTTCTGAAGTTTCTAGGTTAGTTCGTATAAACCACCCAGCCATTTTGAGTCATCATTTTATGTTCTTTCTTTACGTAGATTTCAGTAAGTTGAGAAACTGATCCCTTGTGTAACTGACAGTTCCGGCTAGAAAATTATGTTGCTTCTACCATGATGCATTGTATCATGCTTTCTACTATATGTCTCTGAATCACAGATTCCTCCCCAACCTGTATAAGGAGGGTGCAGCCCGCAAGCTATAAGAGATTTTAATCGGGCTATTATCAATCTTCCTCAAGTTGCGGTGCAACGCCTGATGGCCCATTTTGCTCCGTGGAGATGGCGCGTTGGTACCTCTTCTTCCTCCCGTCAAGCCGCGGGCCATTAATATATTCTCGTCAAATTGTTTACATTCTAGGAATAGTGAGTTTAATTCTTAACTCATCGTATTTGATGTCATGTTGTTTTTGTAATGAAAAATTAAACTCTAATGGAGATGGAGGATTTTTCTCGAATTGTTTAAAGAGCGCGGACGAAACATATGCAAGAAATATGAAAATACCATACTAAAAGAAAAATAAATTGCAGATATCTTTATCTCTCAGTACAGCATTTGAACACAAATTAAATTTACAGCATCGAATCTAAAAATGCTTTAGATGGTACTATACATTCTCCAACGGTTTTTAAGTGCTCTCTTGCGCGACATCTAGTGGAATAATAAGGTCAGTAAAAAATACGTTGAAAGATTTAGTGGTGTCTAGAGTGAGTAGTTCTGCTGAAGAAAGGTTTTTTAGAAGGCAAGTCGCTATATATTTTGTATATAAGTGGTGCCATGCCACGAGCAGCTTGTGTATCATGATAAAAAATATTTATTCCTAGAGAAATATATTTCTGGTAGTCATTTTATAATCTAATAATTTTTACGATAATATAAACAGAAGATACAGTAAATAAATTTATTAAAACTCATGCATTTAAATTATTTTTAAAAGTTTCTGTTAGTTAGTTTATAGTAGAATAGTTGCGCTATTTGCAGTTAAATTATTATTACTAGCATTCATTAAATCCCTTTCCAATTCCTCTCACTCCATCATTCTTTCTAATTGATATAAATTCTTCTGCTATTCAAAAAAATGACTCCAGAGTTTTTCATATTTTAAAATCTGTTTTCATTCCATTTTTGTTTTAAATTTTAAGTACGTACTTGCTGAATATACATCTTTGTACATGAACGTTTTACATTTTTTTATAGTTGCAATACTGAATTGAGAATATTGAACATCTGTATGTATTGTTCTAGGAGAGCACGCGGTGTCGGCGCCCCTCGCAATGGGCCGGCGGCCGGGGGGTTTCGCCGCCGGCGGAGACACGGGCGGCAGCATCCTCTCGCCGCGCGGCTCCGACAACGGCGGGCTCGGCGTCAAGATGGTTGAGTACGTGCTAGGCACCTCACCTACTGGCAAGGAGACCATGGGTGTCCTGGAGCCCAGGATGCGGGCACTCCACCTATCTGCCGACGACAAAGACAAGGATAAGCCGCAGAGCCCCAAGGACCAGGAATGCAACGGCCAGCCGGTGGTTCAGAATGGACAGGTCGGCCCCGACGAGGAGAAGGGGTTTAAGTAAGTTGGTTTTTATAAATTAATGACCTGAATATCTTCGAAACTACTTCTTTAGCAACTTGTAGAAACTGCAATAATTTTCACATCGGAAGAAAGGGTTCAATGATTATTTGTCAGTGACGAATTCTCCTTTAATTTGCATTTGTAATAATAGCCATTCATGAACCAAGTAATTTTCAATTACTTTAATCAACTTTCCTCCTGGTCACTGACCCTGTAGCGTCCTTATTGTTGCATTTTGGTTTCCATGTGTCAATAATTTCTCATATCAAACCAGTAATTAATATATACAGGGTGTCCACCTAGTGCGCGTAAGTCCAATATCTGGGTTAATAAAAGAGATAACTTAATTTTTTTTTCTACAGGGTTGTCTAATATCCCGAGCTGCACAAAATGAAAATATATTTACATATTCAGGGTGTTCAGTTTTTCCTGGACAGGTACCAACTTCGTTTTTCTAAATGGAAATATATATTTTTTATTGCTTTTTCGAACTAAACCCTTGATTTTAGTAGGACTTTCATCAGCCTTCCCTATACCTAACTTAAACTGTTTTTGAAGTATTGACGGGTGAATATTGACATTTTTGCAACTTTGACACCCTGTAAAATCTAAACGGTTTGAGATCAAGCAAAACAGTTTGCACATTCCTATCTTAACTTTTCATAAGCTATCGTTTGATACTAATTTCAAATTTATACAGGAATAAAAAATTTTCAAAATTTTCAGAAAATTTTAAATTTTTGGATAATTCTGAAATTAGTACCAAACGATAGCTTATGAAAAGTTAAGATAGGAATGTGCAAACCGTTTTGCTTGATCTCAAACCGTTTAGATTTTACAGGGTGTCAAAGTTGCAAAAATGTCAATATTCACCAGTCAATATTTCAAAAACAGTTTAAGTTTATTTATTTATTTATTTATTTATTTATTTATTTCAAATGAAGTACAGTATACAGGTAAACACCCAAATCGTACCTACAAAGCTTACAGAAAAGTATTTACACTATAGACATAGAACAACATAAAACGCATATTGTTCATATAGCATATAAAAACAATAACGAAAGAAACAAAAAACAATAAAAAATATAAGAATTTTAAATTGTAGAAAAGAACAAAGAGAAAATAAAACTGATAATTTAGCTGTGTGCGAAATTTCTTAGTGATATCATATAAAACAAAACATTGGCAATTGTAATGTCGAGTAAGGCAAGTTAAATGAAAAGTTGATACAAGAAGTATAAACTACAATAAGATACATAAGACAGTCTTTTTAAATTGAAATTGAATAGTTATCAGGTTAAATAAGTTAGGTATAGGGAAGGCTGATGAAAGTCCTACTAAAATCAAGGGTTTAGTTCGAAAAAGCAATAAAAAATATATATTTCCATTTAAAAAAATGAAGTTGGTACCTGTCCAGGAAAAACTGAACACCCTGAATATGTTAATATATTTTCATTTTGTGCAGCTCGGGATATTAGACAACCCTGTAGAAAAAAAATTAAGTTATCTCTTTTATTAACCCAGATATTGGACTTACGCGCACTAGGTGGACACCCTGTATATATAAATAATGAGCCCAGAAGTCAGAGATGTATGTGGGAGAGGGAGCGGCATATTAATACTTTACGGACCTCGAGTGCGCCCAGAAAGGACTTACGATGTTTTAACTTTAACTACCATTTAGTACGAGAATAAGGGAAACCTGGAAAACCTTATTAATTAAACTGTACAGTAGGTTGTTGGCCATTTATATAGTGATATTGCAGTACTAGTTGCATATTAAGAACGCTACCAGTTTTATGCACACTGATTTAATATTGGAGCAATTAGAAAAAGTTGACCACAGTGAGATTCGAACCGTCGCCGTCGCGTCGTCAACCGCGGAGAATGATTAAAATCTTGACGTCTTTAACCGCTCGGCTACGGAGCTCCTTTGTATATTTGTAGGATTACAAATTTTAGATCACCAAATGCCTGTTTAGTACTATGTATAGTCAGAGTAACTGTCGTAATTACTGCCTATAATATAACCGGTGAACACTTAGCAAGAGCTTAGACTTTTTATCGGCAACCGAGCATTTTTACGTGCTTTGTGATGATGATTTATTATTGCAGGAGTCCGTTTTTATATTGTTTTCCATTTCTGATAGATTATTTTGGCCCTGACATTTATTTACACCGTTTTTTATATTTTTTCTGAGGTGTGGCAAATTATCCACCTTATCAAACAGAAATAAGGAACACTCCCAGATCCAATAAATCAATTCTAAATAAGTTGTATTAATATATAATTATGTTTAAATAATTTACTCCCTTCGTACCGATCTTTTATTATAAAAAATTTTGCAGTTTTGTATATCGTATTTGCTTCTAATTTCTTATTCGTATTAAAATGGCCACATTACCGTTGAAATTAGCTTACCAATTTTCGGTTTGATGGATAAAATCTACATTCAGCCCTATACTGACCTCGCATATACTGATTCACTTCAGTGAATTCTCGCTGAAAAACACGGGTAAGAGTTACATATTTTTAAACGTTACCTTTTATATGTATTTATTTCAACTGCTGTTTTTCCCCGATTGTAATTGAAATTAAGGTGAAAGCTATATGTCTCTGCGCGGCTCTTCCCCGCTAGGTGATATATTGCTCGGTGGTGGATCTCCGGAATGGAAATCTGCCCGTTCCAAGAAATATTGTTTTTCTTCCTCTGGCAGAGGATACAGTGTCCTCGGCCCTCCTTCGGGTTCGTTATTCGCAGTTCTGTAGTTTAATATCGTCATGTTGTTGCGGGCAAGATGAAAGATAAAATTGATGCCCGGTTGTCCATCCTCGTAGTAAAAGGAAGGAAGGAAACTGCAGGGGAAGGCCCTGTAAAGGCAGCAATGTTTTCTATATTGCAATATTTTTAATGTAGTATAACTGCAAATCCCTTCTGGTATTGCCGAAAATATCCATTAAAAAAGTTTAGGTTAAACTTTAGTTTTGTGAATACATTGAGTTAGATATAATATGTCAAAATGCTGATGCAGAGTAAGGGGATAAAACAAGACAATTTGTTTTCGTTGTTTTCAATTACCTCTCAGCCCACGTATGTAAATATGTTTCGTCTTTTATATATTTTTTTTGCAGTTTTCAGCGATGCAGTCTTGTATTTATTTTTGTTTTGCTTCACACGTTGGTTTCATTTTTTCACCATATGAATGTCATTATTAATAAACTTATCAATGCGAAGAAGAATTTCATCGTATCACAAATTCGTTAAATCGCTTTGAAGAGAAATAGATTATTTAAATTTGAAATCATGTAGGAACACTATACTTAATTCCTTCTGTCCTTTCCTAAGTAACTTAACGCCTATAGGTGAGGCATGGGTTTGGATTTTAATTGAATCCTTGTGTGCATAGGGATTTCCATTAACTAAGGTGTCGACTGCAAACGCGTGTATCTGATCTGCGCCACGCCTGAAACGCGAACCGCCCCAGGGTTGCGCAAAATTGAGGGAACTCGATAGCAGGCGCGCCGCCCTCTGTTAATAACTTTAATGTTAAAATATAAAATGTATCTGGGTTTAATTTGGACTCGGAAATAAATTCTGTATATTTTAGTGATACAGAAAAGGAGGCAATGAATGATTGAAGGTCATATACATTACGTTTCTACTCTCATAGGTTTACCTCTACAGGGTAGTCGACCAACTACAGGGTTCGATAAAAATTTCCAGGTTGGAGATTGCTCGTCTCCTGCAAAACATAGGCTATCAGTTTTATAAAATCAAAATGGGAATACAGCTCCAATAAAATATATAAAAAAACAGGAAAATCGAAGTACGTATTCAAAATAAAGATTACATTACATTACATTATTTATTAAAATATTCCGTTTTCCAATTTTTTTAACCTCCATTTTCCGTTTATACAGCTTATTCGCGGTAGGTAGTTAATTTGTATAATTTAAGAGGCAGTAAATAAACAGAAAATCAAATGATAATTAAAGCTGCTAGCTGACACTAATTTAACATACTTTTATCAATGTAGATAGACATAAATTTTAAAGGTATAATGTATGTCTAGAAAAATATACAGTTTATTTTGTCACGGCATGTATGGATTATGAATGGGAAGTAGAAATATAGGACGTATATATCTATTTATTTATAAAATTGAATTTACATGGAAGGAACTCATATCTATTAATGAGATGTAAATCACAGCATCCTTATTATCTTTTTAAGGTGTTAATTTAAAAGACAACAATAAAAAGTTTTACAGACCTTGTAATGTAATTTACTTAACTGCTAATGAATAAATGTTTTTTCTTTATTAACGTGTTTGTTATAATTTCTATTAAATCACTAAGTTGTTTAAGTTCATTAATATATAAAATTATCTTTTCTGACTGACATGGGTATAAATTCCTTGCAAAATTTTTCAAAATTCATCTAATAAATAATATACCTGGTAGTAAAAATGAATTGACAATGATGATAAATTAAATTGCCGGGTAAACTTATTTAGGTCGGTAAATAAAAATGATGGGTTTCCCAGATATTGAGTTCTAATTGAAATAAGAAGAGAAATTTCCGATACCAATAAACAAATTGTTTCCATTTACCATTTTATAATAAATTTGTTTCTCTTGTATTTTCTTGAAATGATAAAAAAATACCATCCCATAACTTTTCAGACTCGGAGACTTGTGTCTGATAATTTAGTAATAAAAAAACTGACTGACTACCTACCTTAATAATAATAACTACCTTTTTGTAAATATATGTGTAATTTTCGAATTTGGACGTATCAGGAAATACAAAATTCGTTTTACAGCTTGCCTCTCATGCATGAATAAATGGGTGGGGAATGAATGTTGGCCGCGAAATGATTTATCGTATTGCAGCAATAAAACGGAAATAATAAAACTAAGTGGAAAAGTGCTGGCAACATTACTTGGTTTTATTTCGTGTTGTGTGATTTTAAGGTGTGTCGTGTCAAGTGTTTTGAGGGAAAATAACTAGTACCAAAATTAATGTGAGTTAGGTTAAAAGCGTCATCCATCAGCTTTCGCTGCAGTTGTTGAAGCATTTAGACATTTTTGAAAAAACTGAAGGAGGAATTGTTACTAATTATATCTTTACACCTTTCAAGTATGACAGGTTTTCCAAACACAAAAGTGTAGTAGTGTTAGTAGTGAAAAAAATTGTAGATTTTTATTTATCTTGTACGAGAATGAAAAATGTAGACAGCATAGAGTAACTGACAGAATAACTTATTTTTTTTACATTAAATATAATATGTTATTGGATATTACTACGTTTGCGTTTCCTTTAAACTATATTCAACTACTTTGGGCTATAAAAAGTGATGTTGAGGCTCAACTTAGATGAAAACAGTGGCTGATATTTAATATCTATTAAATATAAATGGGTGACCTTAAATTGCCTTTCAACAACTAAAACAATTGGAACGCCCTGTCTGTGTAGTCATGTTATAATAATGGTTTATTGTTCCTTTGTTTCTTATTGGTTGATTTAAGGATATATAAAGCGAATGTTATTATAAGGCTACTGTATAGATATATCTTACATACGTAAACTATAGTCATACTCCAAACCCAAGAATATATTAAATTTATTTTTTGGAAATATTGATAAATTACAAAATTTGAAATTAAGTAGACGTTGAAATTATTGGTTTGAAATGTTGCTCTTGGCACTCTTTTGGCCATATCTCTCTTAGTATTGGAAATAAAGCCAACAATCCTGGTATCAATACATTCTATAAAAAAAATTACATTTAACTTCATTGTGCCATATCCAGTTTTCTGAATATATTTTTTTTATGTTCATGCTGAAGTCCTAAGTCTTGTAGCTACGGTTTTTTTTTTCGTAACATGAGAAATAGCATTATAAAATAGTAAAAAAGCTATTGAAGAAAGAGGTGAATGCTTACAAACTAAACTCACTTTGCACGTACAACGGGATTAATTTATATACTATAGGTAGTTTTTTAAGTTAAGACGCTTAAGATGTCTCCTTTTTGCAATCTTTCTGATCCCGATCCGAAAAAAGGAATCCTCTTCGATTTTATCTTTGTTTTTTTTTTTAACGAGATGGACACATCTACCAAACATATGTCGGATTACTTAACTAATCTAAATGGTTGTAGGTCTAGTTTAAGTGAAATTCAGAGAATCATTTTTTCACAAAATTTAAAATGTTAATTTTAATTTCTCTTGATCTCAAGAGAAATCAAAACTCACGTGTGTATATACGTAACTGTCATAGAAGCTATAAAATGAATAATTATAACTATAAAGCAATCGGAGCTTAGCTTTTTGTATAATACTACTAGCCGTATAATATTTCTACAGTTTTTTTCTGTTCTTTGGAAGCGAAGATGTGGTTTTGATTTGACAGTGAAATTCAATAACATCCAAATGTATTTGTTTTCCTGCCTCAACGTCTTAAACTATCGGAAAGATACTTTTTCCAGTTCTACCAAACAACTTTGTTGTTCTGGATCTGCGACATTGTTAGTCGGATTGGAATAAAGGCATAAAGAGGCAAGATAAAAAAACTGTTTTACACATTTTTATTGCTGTCGCGTTCGTGTTAGGAGTCGCTTGCACTGGATGTACTCGGTTTTATGTACGGAGCAGACAGTCGTAAACGAGTAGTTGCTGTTTTCCCTAATTGAGATTCACTTGAAATTTATCAAATTATACCTAAATAATGATTGATATACTTACAGTGTTTTTTGGAAAGATACTATTTTTTGTTCAGTCATAATCAGTAAGAAATAACCTCTAGAATACTTTTGTAGGATTGAACTGTTTTGTCGATACTGATTTGAATGTTAGTTTTTCTATTTGTCTCATGGAAAATAATTAGAAAAGTACACTATATTGGTAACTTTTTACTAAATGTGCAGGAATGGTTTTTGTTGTGTATTGGATGATACTTGGGATTGTCTAAAATTAAAGATACTACATATTTTATAACATGCCAATTTATTTATTGTTATAAAATGGTAGTTTTAAAATGGTTTAGATTTTTCATATAGAAGCTACAATTTTTTTGATACACCTTGGTTCTTATTTGGATATAACTGCAATGTCATCCGTACGTCTCTAAAATATTAGAATGAGGTTAATGTGTTCATCAATTCTATATCCATGAATCAGAGAACGTATATACATATATTATATATATTTTATCCTACTTTTCATTTTAAGAATATGCTTTTTCTGTTCCTTATAAGAACCCGACTACAGTTGCTATGTGTCTGTATTACTTTTTATTAATATTTAAAATCAAGACTAATTACAAACCAGCTCTTGAGCTCTTTTAGTATTTTAATTTGTTTACAGTTTACAAAATACTACGGATGTGGATCAATTTTGGTCAATTTGTAGATTTGGTCAACCTTTTTAGTAGATACTCTATCCATCACCTACCATGCACTGATTTCTTTCGTAAAATGCAAAAAACCTTGTTTTCTTGTATACCAATTCTATCAATGGGTACAATTTAGTGCTCTTGAAAGTAGTGCGATAGTAGTGAAGTGTAGTGCGATGAAGTTCCTTTAAATTCATGCAGTATTTAATTCAATTATGACATCGAGTAACGTATTTACCGAGCCGCGGCGATAGCACAGTCTGTAGGTGCTGGGTGGTAGCTTGTGACTAACAGAATGGTATACCGCGGCGCGAGTTCGAATCTCGCCAGGGGAGAAATGGCACCTCTCCCAGGGAATGGTCGTGTCTGCGTTTTTTCGTTTTTTCATGTGCACCCTCCCTCTACACACAAGCCTGAGGCTTCCAGAAGGGAGGTTGTCCATTTCTGTGGTGTGTTTTATGTTACTTGCATAATAATTTTTTTACAAATCGACTTGTAAGTTTAAAATTATGTAATACGAGAGGACATTTTTTCTTCCAAGACAGTTTCGAAAAATTATGGTATCCTGACTTCTCATACTCTCGTCAGATTGCGGAAAAGTTAATGTAGGAAGCAAAAGTCCAGCATGACCTACCCACAATTTAGCTGACAAGATATAAGAAATAGAGAATTATAGTGTAGCGAAACATTTAATATTAATTTATATTTTTTTTATGTTTTGTGAATTTTAAGACGAAAAAACTAACACTTGGTATATCTATATCGAAACTAAAACTCTCAAGAGCAAAGTTTATAGAACAAATTTTATTTTGTTTTCTCGAATTTAAAGTGAATTTTTACCCCGTAAAGAATTTTCCAAAAAAAAAAAGTTGTTTAGCATGGATTCAAATTTGCTTAGGAGTAAGTTTCCAAAGGATTTACAAAAATATTCTATTTGAAGAGGGTGTGTGGGTAGCCGTCCTTGTTACGATATCTCAGAATTTTACATAGCAGCTTCAGATTTAATGAATCCGCCAAAGGGGTATTTATTATTTATTTTTAAGCTAAAATCCGATAATGTTAAACGGAATTCTTGTTAAGAGGAGAGGAAGCCGCATAAACTGCATTAAGCTTTTAGTCTGGCTGATTTTTTGAGTATTACATACATTCAAACATTTCCGACAATGAAATAGCTTTTAAAACAAATTTGTAACATTTATTTAAAATTTAATTTTTTATCTGATATTGTTATGTATGTGTTACAAGAATTGTCTTTCATATTTCGTTCAGACAAGGAATTTTTATCTTATCTTTCCGTTTTATTATTTGGTGATTCGTTATTATTAAAAACCCACGCGTGTGTCATTTTAAAATCACATCTTTTGTTTTTGTCTTCATATACCTGCGAAAGGGAGATAATGGTCGTACCTTTATACATCTGTTTATTTCACATGGAAATGCAAGATGATTTAACGTTTAATTAACGAGCAATCAATCGGTGATTTATCTTGCCTCATATTCAGTTTTTTTATAAATTGAGAAAATCAAATGCACCTAAAATGATTTTTTTTACAAAATGCTTGGTTAATTAATTTCATTTTTAAATGAATTTAATTAAAATGGTGCGCTGCCCCTAAATTAACTGATCTTGGTATTAATTCTGATAAATAGCATTCATTTAAAACGGAACATTAATCAGATGTTGCAATGACATATTGTTTAATTCATTTACAAAATTCGAAAACATTACATAAGTCACCGGGGTATTCTTCTTCGAAACGGCCTTTCACAACGTTTTGCAAGGCCCCCCTCTCGATTTGTTTTCTTTCGTCACGGCCCGGCTCTGTAGCGGGCGGCCGCGGTTCAAGGCCTCCCGTCTACCTTGGTTTGTGTCAATGACATGTACGTGCACGACTCCTTGTTCTGTTCACATAATATACACACACGGCTCCACACCACATAGCACACTCCTCTATCTGGGCTCTGCCATCGCGCCGTTGCCAAGGTGATGATAACAGCCCCCACCACGTAATATTAAGCACGCGCTCGTCTGCACACACATAAAACTGCCAGCGACATCTATGAACTTGAAGTTTGACTTGGGCTAGGGATCTTCGTCTTTGGGTTTGGAAATGTGCTAGATTCTGTATTCCAGCGCGCTCTGTTGGAAGGACTATTGACTTCGAACGCAGATGAGAGTACAGAAAGTATCTCGCCGCTACCGGCTCAATTGCCTTACTGCTGAAAATAACTAAGCGAGGGCACGATAATGCGCGAATGATATATCAGGCTTTCATAATATTAATACAATTTAATATTATTATTAATATACATTGGCTGATCTTAACGCATATGACGTTTGTTAACGTACTGATTAATTAGCTATTTAAAATTAGGTACCTTATGGATCGTAGGCGGCTTTGCCGCCCATATGGCTATTATTTTCAGAAAATCCTCGAAATTTATTGGGAAATTAAGCAGCTTTTATATTTTATAAATCATTCTTAATTAGATGGTATAGTTCAATTATTGTTCATTATATGTACTTTATTTGGATGGATTGGGTTGAAGTAATATGGTAGGTATGTGTAATACTTTTGAGATATAATCATGCCCACACCTGTTTGGCAATGGCCGTAGGTGTACCAGCTCATTAATATTTTTGATGTATTTTATAAATATTCATTTATATTAAAGAAAGAACAACTTCCTGTTTGTCTACTTATTTTTAGATGATTGTTGTTTGTACCATGAAGGCAAGAGTTTCAGTTTTCGACAGTAATGTGATGGAATTATTCATTTCCTTTTTCGTTAGTAGCTTATTCGCAATATTTAATTAATTCATTAAGGGGAACGCGAATGTAGCGATTTGGATCACTTCTTTTAAAGTGAATACACACATACCTATCTTTTTCGTTAAATTTCAAGGAAATAGAGTTATTGTCTTCTTGCTGTAATTTTCAGTGCAAAATCAAATACCATGTAGGTATACCTACGTTTATTTACTTAATGGTTCTTTCAAGAATCCATAAAATTTGCCTTTTATCAGGCATTAAAAGCTTCCAAGATTTGTTAAATACTTTTAGTAGTTTGCTCGCCTTACTAATCATTGATATCTTCAGAATTATTGTGAATGATGTTTAAATAGGTAGGCTATGATTATGAATTGTAGCATTTGATATCGAGGTTACAACTGGTGCGGAAAAGATATCAGTATAATTGTAGTCATCTATAGGTAATAGAAATGGGTATATTATGTATGTATTTGAACTCGGGCGTATAGCATCCTTTAAAGTCTCGACTTTGACTGAGGAGTTAAATAGTTCAATATGGCTGTCATACGTAGTTGATATATCATAAGTATAGTTACGTAATACCAATTTTGGTTCGGTAATCTGGAGTATCATCTGAGACAGTCAGATACCTAAAATCTCGATCCCATTCAGTTGCGCGCCTTGATTAGGTAAATCATCGAGTCGACGGTGTCGTTTAAAATGTCTAAATTATACATCTCAAGTAGTAAAAAGCGCTTCTTTTGCATTTACAGAATCACGACTAATTCCAAATACGCAAAGATTTACGCATATAAACGTGCTTGCCTAATATAAAAAGTTTCCATTTCAAACAATTTCTTCGTTAAAATTTGAATCAAACGATCATCGTCGCGATCCACTGGCTATTTGAAAGGAAATTTAATTTATTTATAAAGCAAATATTTGGCACAATAATTGACTTTGTAATATTGTAGGATAGTTTAGGAAAGACCAGTTTACTAATCTGTGGTTGTAGTAGTATTGACCCGGTCTCTGAGTGATACAATCATTTTTATTAAAAATAGTTTCCTTTGCAGCCGAACGCCTGGCAGCCGGCAACCCTCGCCCGCCGAGGAAGATCTCAATAAGAATGGCATGACCTTGGACCCGGGCACCCTGGTGCTGAAGCCCCAGGAGCAGCAGTTGCCACCCCACCTACACCATCTGCCGCCCCATCATTTGGCGCCCCACCTGGGCGTCACCCTCGCCGAGTCCGTCAACCAGCAATTCGAGCACTTCGCCGAGCAGCAGCAGCAACAGCAGTCGACGAACCCCTACGAGCAGCAACAGCACCAGTACGCCCCGCCACCCCCGCAACCGCATCAGGTGGACAGCGCCGTGCTGCAGCAGCAGCAACACAATTTTGACGTACAGGTGCGTGGACTTTTCCTTATTAAATTTTAGCCAGTTAGGGTGCATTAAGGCGCAATTATTACACAAATCAGAATACAACAATATAAGTCCTTAAGGTAAAAATATGGGTACCCCAAATAAAAAAAGTACATCCAAAATTTCTCTATTGCTAGATCAAAAATAGTCTGAATAAATATAAGATGTGTATTAGTTTCTTGTTGTAAGTTGTTAATATTTCCCTTGTAAGTAAAGGTCTTTTAACATTACGCTTTTTTCCGGACCATACGAGGGTCATCTCAAAAATAACTTTCCATCCGTATTGTAAAGGGTTTTTCAATAGGAACGCTCGATCTTTGTAATGTAATAAAACAAATTGTGTAAGTTAAACTGACATGTTTTTATTTTTATTTTAAAACATATGTGAGCACATTATGTTTTAAAAATTATATCAGCTAAATGTCCGCCGCGGCTTCGCCTGGTGACTCGAATCCTGGAGATCCAATTTTCGATGACGTTATCGCATAGAAGTGGCTCAATTTCACCAATGACGCGTCTGATGTTGGCCTTTAAGGCGGCAACCGTCTGTGGTTTGTCGGCATAGACACGAGATTTCACAAAGCCCCAGAGAAAAAAATCCAGTGGCGTTAAATCGCATGATTATTTTTCGTCCAAAATTAGGATCAACCTCCAACTGCTCTAGCGCCCACTCAGCGAATGCAAGCGGGTGTCTATGATCGTTGGGCTTTAGTTCTTGGGTTAGTTGCACTTTATAAGGGTGAAACCCTAAGTCCTTATGCAAGATTCACCAAACTGACGTCGAAGAAAGGCCAAGTTCTTGAGCACGACGTGGAATGGATTGTTATGGACTGTGACGCACACTTTCCCGGACTGCAGCAATATTTTCAACGGATCTTGCGCTTCGTTGATGTACAGGCGTTGTCTGATCTAACAGCGACCCGGTTGTTTCAAATTTATTTATTAGACGGCGATTTGTGGACTCTGAAGGACGACCATCGAAACCATAAATTGGCCGAAGTGCACGAAACGTTTGCCGAATAGAACATTGATTTTGATAATATGTTTTAACCATTTCGATGCGTTGTTGAATCGTATAGCGTTCCATAATGAAATGTAAAGACTAACTGAATACGTCCGTCAAAGATTACAACCTGTCTGATTACCGACTTCGTCATACGCTGTTGCCAAACATCGAGCGTTCCTATTGAAAAACCCTTTAGAAGACAGAAAAAAGAATATAAAACATTCACTGAGTTGGGAAAAAATGTATTTTAGCCCAACAATACCATGTCATTTTGACCTGGTCAAGTGTATGGGACACTGCAGACCGTCCCCTTGGCATAATTATTTTTGGTTTGGAAGCGTTGCCGTACTATAGTTAGATCTTGAGTTGGGGAACATGATAATGTATATCTACATTGCCTGGGAAAAAAGAAACAAAACATGGTGCAATCTTTCTGGGAATATTTTCCATCATCTTTACTACCCTGACTTAACTGACTTACTGAAATTTTATTTATTTATTTAATTTTATTTTCCTTACTAATTTTATTTATAGTGCCGAAAACTCCACGGACAATATGCCCCGACTGGCATTCCATTACTTCGGCATCTCAATAAAAAAAGGTTGTTTTCGGCATCTCCTTCAAATAAATAAGTAGGATTGTCTTGGACAATCCCACTCGTACCTCAAAGACAATAGAGGTCATTACTATAATGGCGCCTGCGGAAAATCAGGTCGTTATCTGTATGTCAATGTGACAATAATTGTCAGACAGATAGTAGCAGAGACCCAAAGAGGGCACTACGGCGTGTTTCTCACCACTACTAATATTCACGACGTGATCTCTCAACATCGTTAATCAAGTCCACTAACTATGACACTGATGATCGTATAATAAGCGCGAAACCAGTCAGTATCTGGGTGGTTGGTCTCGATGAAAGATGAGGCGACTCCTGTGGAGATGCCGAAGTAATGCAATGCCAGTCGAGGCACATTGCCAGTTGTTTTCGGCATCGCCTTCAAACGATCCTCGTGTTAATAATTAGTCGATAATATTAGTATTGAAAGTAAGAAATTAAATTTTACACTCATATTTTTTGCTTGCTGATATTATACGTTATCTAACTTGTGTTGGAAAGAATCTATCTGCATTTCAGAATCGTTTATATATTTTTTTTAGATTAGATCATTTGTGAATGTAAAGATGAAAGTAGATTGCATTTCGATAACTTCAACGTAAATTTAAATAATTAAATCTGTATTCAGTCAGTGTCACACGTGATTGATCTTGTTATGACGTGACTATATAACAGATTAGGGTTAAATGATTTGTTACTTTTTATTAGTACTTTCAATTTTGTTCTGATTAGCCAAATACAAATAAATTGCCTAGTTAATAATAGTTTTTCTATTATCCACAAGCCTAATATCTAGAACATAATCGGCTAGATCCCGTCGTCTGGTTCTGATGCTTATACTAACTAGCCTGTTCCTCCATCGTCCTGTTTCACTGCTTCTCCGCAATTACCGGCATTGGCAGCATGTATGGTTAAGTTTACGATTGTTTTGAAATGAGATTTGTGACAACCATGAAGTATAATGACAGCTGTCAAACCCATCTGCTAGTGGATAACGGTCCGTTATTTCCATTATTTTAGAGCATCTGGCATAAATAACTATTGCTATAAGTTTCAGAGCGGTGTCACAAATTAATAATAATTAATCACGAAGTGCGGAAGTGCAAAGTGCTACTGCGGTCAACACTGTTACCTACTGTCTATTTTGACATATCGAGTTTGACATATTGACAATTTAATTTACAATTTGTAGTTTTCAGCGGCATAATTAGGGTTTTCCTTTTGTGTAAGATGTACCGGGTAAATTGACGCAGAACGGTTCTGGAACAGTTTTGCCATAAATAAAACTAAAAACACTTTTAAAAGGAACATGTGTGGACTGTTTAGGCAGTTCTAATGGGTAAAAGAAAAGCGACAAATATGGTGGGGACAAAATTGAGCGATCGAGCAATCCTGTAAACAGTTAACAATCCTTGGGGACAGACAGCTAGCGAATCTCCATGACAACCATGAAATGAATTGCAGACCCCTGAACTCAAATTAGGTCGAATCGCCATACTAGAAATAGGAGCAGGCGACGTGATTTAGCCGATTATGTCTAGAGTAATAGACACAATTGGATGTGTTTTGAGATTTACCAATTTTCTCACGTTCTGCAGAATAAAAATTTCAGCTCTACCATTCTACTTATAGCAGATAATTTTAAAGCTAACCTGTAATTTGTAAGTGTTATTAGTGATGTATCGCCTAATAAATAATCCACCTGGACAAATGTCCATAATTAGCGGATTAGCGCTAATAATCTGCCGGCCAATAACGTTAATAGTTATTATGATGAATTTAAATGTCATCTAAACCTAATACCCGTTTTACCCTCCTCAGTATGTGTTTGTGTTTAAATAAAAATGCAACAGAACGATTCTATAATAGTTTGACAAGTATAGCTAAATGTAAGCATCGTTTGACAGAAGTAATTCAACGTTGCTGTATTTGTTAATTTGCGAGGAATTTTAATTCAACTATTATTATTAACGGGCTAATTAGCTCAAAACGTTTTTCGGAAAGCCTTAAATTATTTTATTTTATTTTATGATTACGATCTATAAATATATCATTAGGTGAAGTAAGATATGATTCTCAGTAAATGAGACAGGAATTAGTACACTGGACAAAAGTCTTAAAAAACCTGATTAAAAAACAAAGGATCTAAGTGCGAGTCCTATTTTGATGTAATAAAGGATATTTACCTAGTTCTTTATTTGGGAAATTCGAGGGAAAAATTGTACATACATAGAGTGTCATAAAAAATATATACCTATTTTTTAAGCAACCCTAAATAATGATTTATAATCAATACATTGAAGTGAGTTACGAGCAGAAAAAATAACACTCGATAATATTACTTTACTGCAGTTGAAAAAATAATTCGAAAACCAGAACATTTTTTTTTATTCAATTGCTTTTGAGAGTTAATGAATGAGAAAGACAACTCCGTTAAAATCTCGGTTTTCAACTTTTCTGGACATGTCCTTGTTTGAATAGACGCTCCTCACTTTCAGATTAACAAAAAATATATTCCTGTAAAATAATGGAATTATCGCGGCTGCCCTACAGCGCGGAGAACTTCGCAATTTATAAATACAATAACAATAAAACTTATGGGATAATATCATTACGTATAAAAGTAATTAAACGGAGTATAGGTACACAATGAAAAGGAACAAATGGAATATTGGTTTTTCATTCCAAAACAAAATATATCCAGAAAATAATGTAGGAGAATAAATGCCAGTGGCTTTTAATAGATGGCCATTCAAATTATATTTGATACAAATAACAGCATGTTCTCTGTAATCTTGTAAAAAGTAGTATGTGCTAATAGAGGTTCATTGGACCGATAAAAACGTATAAATTTACATGTTTAACACTACACGCGGCCACGTGCCATACATTGTTGCGTATAATATGCACGGGGAAAACAAGAGAAATCACGTATTTGCATGCCCAGTTTAGAACCAGATAGCTCGGCAGGCACCTCCATCGTTTTGTAATGTGACACAAGAATAAACCTTGAAACCGTCTTTTTTTTGACGCGCAGCGATTCTGTTTACTTCCCCATTAATCGATACATTTTTAATGCGCCGTTAAACAAGTAGAGTAGGTGCGCACTGATAGGCTGGGGACGGAATGGGGAAAATATTTGATTTATTTCTTTTTGATTGTGTATCCACCTTGACGTAAATATCTATGTCGTAAAATTGGTGCAACTATTGCTTCACAAAAAAATTTAGTTTCTGAATACCACATACATATTCATATAAAACTTATTTGCTATATTTAATTCATTTAAATGGTAGGATTCCTCTGTACGATTTGTCATAGTCTATGCATGTATATTTTGTTTTGCTTTTCACAAAGTCTGCAAAGTAAAATTGGTCATACAAAACGGAATATCATTATATTGCTGTGTTGGTTGTATAACTTGTAATTCTCCAGATTCTTTAGATTCTATTTCCAAAATTGTGGAATTCCAGATAGACACAAAAATACTTAAGCTAACTAAATAATTCAAGATAATTTTCAATTTGCTGTGAGCAGAATCTTCCTCAGACTTTCGAATACGTTACATATTATACGGTATTTAAATTCATGTACCATGTATCAAATTCATGTAGGTATGTATCAAATTCAATTCGGCAAATGGTATTCAAATTATATGTTTCTATTTTATAGTAGGTATATCTAACATTTAAATTTTCCGCGTCATTTGTTGTTTACGGTACGTGCTTATTTCTGGCCCGCCATGCAGTTGCAAACAGAAATTTCCAAATCATCTCTCGTAAAATCTGTCAACTCTTTGGCAAGATTTTAGACTCACGTATGTGGCAATACTGCCCGTCGCTTCCCATATAAAAATAAATTAATTGGCAGGATAGAGGTCCGAGTCGCAGGAGATCGGATCGTCGTAAACGCCCCGAGTGTCACATCGAATGCTTTATTTTCGTAACGCGTCCGTTATTCGACAAGCTAATTTAATTAGTATCCAGAATGTGCGACGCCTAAACCTATTTGCACGGGCGCAAAGTGATAACATTGGGCAGGCAATGGATTTACCAAACTAGATAATGAAAATGTAACAAAGGTGTGAACCGAAAACACAGCAGTATCTATCGGGAATATGTCGCAGACACATGAGTCATATACAATCAACGACTGTTGGCGTCTCATAATGATTAGTCATCTTTTTAATCATATTTTATACAAGTATAATACCGTTTCCCAAATAAGAATTCTTCAATTTGGAGACAAGGACGGGTGTGATCGTAAGTAAAGTATGTATTAAACGGAAAAAAGGAACTGTCCATGGGTGAACGAAGTAGCATCAATATCTATTATCTATAGGTTGGATACTGTTTTTTTATCAAACATAATATGTCCACTTATCTCCACTTCTCTCTCTGAATATATACGGATAATAGTGAACGGAAGTGGGGAGACAGCGGTCAGAGGTGTGATCACAGAGGTAGTCTGTGGGTGTGGCTTTCAGCTGCGTTCCCCCGCTAAATACCGAATTTGAAGTATTTTTCTAGTATTACCCATGTTACCTATGTCTATATTTAACTATCATTTACTGTCTCTTCCAATAGCCCCCAACTAGCGGCAGGCAGAATGGGTCGAAAGACCTGAGTGCTGCGGGTGACCGCGCCGCCTATGAACAACAACAACAACTATCATTTACTAATATCTTGTGTCATTGTTTCCAAATTTTTATTAGGGAATCGGTATCTTTTGACTTGTTCTTTGGATACACACTGTCAAGGCTGAGGAAATCTAAAAAAAAAACTATGTTTACATTATTTACTGTAAATCTTCTTCCCGTTATCAATATTTTGTCAGGCCGACTAACAGCTAGTATCAGTTATCCTTTGATGAAATTAATTATCTCGTGGACAAAATGCAGTTATGCTGCAAATTTTAATTTGCATGAGTCCGCATCAATAACGAAAAAAATCCTGTTCATCGATGTAACGTGAAAAAAAATTTAAATTTTCCTAATTCTTTTTCAGTGACATTATCGGTGTTTTGTGATCCGTTCAAATAACCTGTTGCGTTATGAAACCGCAGCTTTCAACCTAATAATTAAAATTTTTACATGCAGTCTCTTCAGTTTAATAACGTCACCATTTATTGTATTGTTTGTATTACCTGTGTTATTGGTTATTGTATATTGATTGCATATTGATAGTCATATTATATTATTACTGTAAAAATACTTCCAGAACGTCGAATACCTAAACCCCTGCGAGGTGACCGGCGACTTCGCCATAACATGGAATCGAAACCTCTCCATATTTAAATAACGAAAAACTTTAACCTTTAACCTTCATATAAATTATTTTAATAATGAAAAGGCTTATTCATTCGTAAGCATCGACGATATCAAACTATAGTTATGATGTAAAAAATTGTTTATTGTAATGTATTACTATATCTATATACCAACTCAAATATGACCATTTTATAACACTCTACCTCAGATGTAAATTTCAAGATAGTAGTAGATAGGATAGGATTAGCAAGTAAGATACTAATATTTAGTAAATAATAGGGATCGATAATTTTAAAGGAAAAATGGTTTCCTTAAGATTACCGTGTCGCTGTATATTAAATGTTAAGCAAACGATATTTCGGAAAATATAGCTGTATAGGTCCCCGCAGAATCTCAACGATGGCGATATGTTGTAAAACTCTTCTTTTTTATTATAGAATCATTACATGTAAATTAGATTTTTATTTTTAACCAAATGGAATTCCAGTAATCATAACATGCAAGTTCATGTCTTGTTTCTGTGCTTTGTGTTCGATTCTATGAAATATTCCAATATTATTTATTAGTCAAGGCGTTGTTATTATACGGTGACATAGTTTGAAGAATATGCTAATATTTATGTTTGTACGTATATTTATGCAGAGACTGAACTAGATTCTTAAAATGTTTGATGAAAAGAATTGACTTTACAAATTATTTACAAATAATGTAGATACCTACTAGACAAAAAATCTGTCATTTAAACTTGTTAACTCGACAACAATATTAAAGTACATATATCAAAAAAAAATAATAATAAATTGGCATATCTGTTTCTTTGAAGTGTTTGAGTGCACGGTTTTCCTGGCAGTGGTATCAAAGTTTTGATGCACGAACACATCAAGATTTGTTTACACAGTTATTTATAGTCAGTGGGTGAGATTTATCTTACTCATTCTAATTAGAAGCTATGAATAAAATAGAAATTCCGTTTATCATTCCACAAATTTGCTTTATATTATGTTGCCAGAATTTGTAAGCTTTTCTAGATTGCTGCAATTTAAATCCAATTCTAGTCAGGTTCTTGTAACTGAGAAAAATGTCTTTATTGACATAAACACTATGTGTGTTTCACTAACACTGTAATACTCATATAACCTCCCTAAGTTTTCGACTGATTTAAACCAAATCGGTCTTTTTGTAAACTCCTTAACATATGGCAACTTCCGTGTTTTTCTTAATGTGATACCCAGCTGAATGAATACAGTACGAGAAGCACAGGATATGCCATGTTACGCATGACAAATGTCTGTATGTATATAGAACGTTTGCTATTATATTTGTCATGGCAGAATAGCCCAGAGGATTTACGTCAATAATCTGACACCGACCATGACAGCTTACGAATTAGAGAATCGCTGCATGATATCCGAAATGAGAAGTCTGTAATAAATAATACGAGACAATATGTCATCTTTCTCTAAAAACTGGTAGAATGCAGGAGGAAAATAAATCTTGTTTTTAGACATACAACACACTTGTAAAGTATTGCCCTATAATATCGGGACACCCTATATGGTTTTTCTATATTTTACATTTTAGAAAAATGTTCTGCCACTAATTGTTGAAGTCAACGGGGTTTCCCTTGATAGAATTGAATTAAAATTACTAAGTAAGTATAATTATAATGTCAGGCTGTGAAAAATGCTGGATTGTTTTTTGAGAAGGAATACTTCATACTCAGTATGTCCAATAAGATATCGTTGATTTAACTATACGAGTAGGTACTCACATTTCACTAATTAGGTAAAATTTATTTTTGTTAATGTCCGTTTTCAATTTCATAATCCTTCTCTTACACAGATGGTATAAAAATTTTGTGATATTGTCCAACAAATTTTCCACTTGACCGAAAAACTGCCTTGATCTTACTACGCACCAAGAGTTTCAACCCAAACTAATATTAAACGTGGACACGGCCCGAACTTCTGTTCCCGAAACTTGTCTGCCTATCATTCTTTGCTTGGCAAATTTCAACCCCAATTTCGGGAAACCCGCTATCCGTTTACTCGGCACTAATTAACGTAAATTTGTTGGGCCGTTCATGTCCAGTTAAATTTGCACTGAGGTAGCTGGCGGCTCGGGATGAGAGATAATTGGCTTTGTTTCTTGGTTCATGTTTACTCGAATTACATGCACGGTGACATTAACCTCAGAAATTTAATGATCGCTCGATGAAGCGTTCTTACGCTTCTCCCTGGCGTCTAAGTAATCCGAAAATGTACCGAAACGTATCCGATTTCGTTTTTTTTTTCGTCGTCTACATTTGGCAGTCCTCATGTACCTACGCACGCGCACATGGTTTATTTGCAACTAATCCCTTTTAACATCGGAAAAGTTAGGGAGTGTTCGTTCTAGGCCAAAAGACGGCGTTGCCGCAATGGAGTGACGCAAAACATATAGTGGAGCAGATGAAACTTATACCATCTTGTAGAGCATGTATTTAGGTATATGTAGTGTAATCTACAACTTTTTTTTGCAGGGCAATTTTTTTTAAATGACCTTAGAGTGCGTTATCTGCACAATTCGAAAACGTGTTTCTGGGTAGGTACATACATCGGCATTAAAAAACGATGAGACTAACCGCCCCGAAATTTCAACCACTTCTGTCTGCACAAAACTGAAGCGACTTTAATGGCATAAACTTTTTTTTTTGGTAGTACACCTATATTACCAAAAAAATTATGTAAAGTTAAAACTTTTAAAAGTATACATGACAATTTTCGATATGCGGTTGGCTATGTGAAATATTCAAAATTTGTATATATGCAGCGAATGAAATGTAGGCTGTATTGAAAAAAGTTTGGATTGATATCTGTAACCGTTATGGAATTATGGAATTTTTAAAAAGCGCTCTCTTTTATCAGGGTGAAGTATACGGCGCGCTCAGGCTTATTGCGCGAATACTGGTGCGTGCCTATATAGATCTCTACTTCTAGAAAGAAGCGACTTAGACCGGTGATTTTACTCCACTAATATAGATAGATAGCGTAGCGATCGGCCGGTAACCCTACTCGCTTAATGGAGTAGCGTCTCATTTGATACGACGATCGATCCGCTTATAAATATGTTCATATATATGGTATTATCATTTCCAATGTCTCCTATGGTTGCAAGGATTACAAAATCTGTGAATTTTTCTTAAGGTTATCAAGATAAAGTTAATGTCATGTCGAAAGAACGAAAACAGATAGTATCGGTTTAATATATAGGTAGAACGGATAAGAAACGCAGGTTTTGTAGTAATGTTCGAAGCGGCCTGGATTTTGGTTTTCGATTAAGTATGAATTTTTCCTTGTATTAACAGACTGTCTGTGTAGGAGAAATAATGTATGACATGCATCGATAATTTTATGAAATAGCATCCTGTTCTTTTTCTTCTAATACCTTCAACTTAATCTGTGATGCATCTTTATGATTTACCAAAAAATTCCTTGGTTATCTATTGAACGTCACAGAATAGTGATTTACCCATGCATTCACTGCAACTTGTTTATTTCTCGAAATATCAAAATTAATGTTGGCACTGAATTTTTTTTTATTTACCGCTAAGATAACTTATTGTTTTTATGGCACCCTCTTTTGGGTACCTTTCTTCCATATTATTATTCCATGTTATGTTATTAAAGATAGACTTATCAAACCAAATCCCTCTCTATCCAAATAAAAATATTTAGGATTTTCTACTGAAAAATAATTGAAATTGAAAAATATTTTGCTAATGGAGCATAGATACATTGGTCTTCCTTCTTCCTTAGTGAAATTTGATATTTTAGTTTACTATATTTTTTCAATGGACGTCCGTATGATCATTTGAAAATAATAATGTACATAATGTAATCCGGTTTTTTTTTGTAATTCGTAATGTATTCAATAAATGCATTAAGAGCAAGGTTGTGTAAACTTCGCCGTTAGTTTAATGCTGCCACACGATATCTAAGTGGAAAAACGTCACTTCAAATCGGCAATTTCAAGAAAATACCAAATCAGTATTAAATCACTTTAACCTGGCGACTTCGCCATATAACATAATATGTATCTACATAGTTCATTCGCATTAAACGCCTATAAAGGTTAGTTTTTATATTGTTAGTGTTAAATAGTTCAATTTAAAAATTTGCGTACTGTCCTACATTTTGAATTTGAACTCGAAAAAGCAATGGAAAATTATGAGAAAAACAATTTGTTTCTTTTTGTTTATTAGAACGCTGATTTGTTACGTTATTCGATATTGTGTTATGGCTTTTAGGCTTCGGTGCCCCATAACTTAAAAAATAGTTTATTATAAATAAAATAGTTATAACGTTATGTGGTACACAGTAAAAAAAGACAAATGGTAAAATTACTAAATGGTTATCGTAATTTGCTGCAGTGTTATTTTTAACACGAACTGGGAAGTATAATAACTAAACCTTTAGAACTCATATTACACGAACGATATACCCGCCAAGTTTGTAGAAGTACTCATAAATTGTAGTAAAATTTACAAAACCCTGTGTTAAAAATGAATCAATCCGCCATAAAAACGGAATAATTACACGGCGAATAATTAACTATTACACATTACCTTGTAAAATCTACTGTGTTAAATTACTTTTATGTAATGTAATAATACACCGATATGTCTAACACTGCCAAGTGTGGACTATATACACACTGATGAGTGTGAATTCAGTGTTAAAATCAGTTGGATTTTTTTACTGTGTAATTATTCTAAAAAGAGTTACTTCCTTGAAAGTGGGCTGGTTGTTTTTATATAAACAAGAAAACAAATAATCTTGGAAACCCTCTTCATGTTTTTTTGTCTGGATTAGAATCTATGGGAAATTCGCATAACTGCTTCGTAGGACCAAAGATTAAAAACTTCTAGTTTTTATAGATATTAAAATAAAATATACCGAAATACATTAGTAATAAAGTATGGGCGAAACACAATAACACCATATATTTTAAAGTGAAGACTGTATAAACATAGCACATATAAACAATAAAATTTAAAAAATTCTTTTAGTCTAAAAAAATGTGAATCTTAAACTAATGCATTGTCATATTCACAAATCGATTAAAAAAAAAGACTTTGTCGACGCTAGATCGTACCACTCTTTGAAATAGAATAAAATACAGTCTTCTGGTTATTAATGTGTAAAACATTATTTAGACACATTTGAATATTTCGTTTACTCAACTATGTTTACGACGCCATCAGATTTGTTATTACCTATACAAGGGAAATATTACAATATATTTATTTTTTAAAGTATTTCGTGTAGGACCACAAATAAGAATTAAGCTTCATAGCTGTTCTACGTGAATTGACTTATTGACCTAAATACTTTCGCCAGCAAACAATAAATTTAACATATTTCTTGCGTATCATTCACTGGAATGTAATGTTAAAAATTTTCATTGTTACCGTAATGTATATATCATATAAATAAAAACAATATCATTAATAGGCGGTACAAGTGAATATTATATGAGTATGAGTCATCAGAAATCTACAATGAATTTATAAAGTGGCTGTTTGGGTTTCCTAATACTTAACTATATGTTATTGTCAATTTTGGTCTTTACACAGAAAATATGTATTGTTTCGTAAAAATTTTGGCGTTGCAGCAGCAAATTGAGCACGTAGTACCCACTATGAAAAACATTTTCGTAAGTATAACCCGTAGGTTATAGTTTTAATGCGTTAATTGAGTACGTTTTGGTACTAAGTTATAAACAAAATGTTGCAACTACTTTGTTTCAACAGATTTAAAATTTTTTATACTTAGGTGTGTGTGTGTACACCTTGCAAAAAAATTTCATTGGGATCGTGTTTTCTGTACTTGTTTATATGTTGTTACTCTTTCACCTTGTTCGAAGTTTTACATTTTGACTTTTATAGCGGCTTCGCATATTCAGTAAATTATATAGTCGGATTTAATGACGAGGAAGCTATAAAGGATTTATATATAGCTATTTAGAAGTGAACCTGTGCAGTATAAACCAATTATTGTACTAATAACAGTAACTCAAATATCCGTAAAATATTGCAGTAAAATTTGGGTTTTGATTTACTGACGTCATTAGTATTCTTAAGTATTTGACCAATGGTTCGGTTTAGTTACTGCATATACTAGTAATAGTAAAGTTGAAAGCGCAATATTTTATATTTGAAATCTATGTGTATCTTAAAGTATAACAAATTATTATTCGTTACTATTAACATTTTTAGTAAAATTGGATATAATTTGCTTTCCAAATTATATTTCTAATTCAGGATCTGCTTAAAATGTTTTAGTGTCGCCTAAAAGTGTATTTAAGTTAAATTGTACAATAAATAATAGTGTTCCAAATTAATTTTCTCAAAAACAGTTTCTCGTCTTAATAAATGTCACAGATATAATATATTTCTTGGCCAGATAGCCATTAAATTATTAAATTTATGTATCAAGACCTCTTAGCTCCCCAAGTTCAAGACAAAATTTAAAACCGCATATCAAAAGCTTACTCCTGCCTGAACATATTTTTGACGCTTTTATTGCAAAATAAAATACGTCTGTAGCTGTTGTATGTACTTATACCTTGACCATGTAAAATTAAATGTGCCATATTATTATTTATAAAGTGCCCAATATGCGTGTTCTGAAAAATTCTCAAGTCACAAACGATTTTTTTTGTGACGGCATTAGAATATTTCATAAAATATCACTCCATTTAGCAATAACATAAGTTTACTTGGTACATTTAGCCCCGCAGATTGAAGTTTCATACACCTTGTATATTAAAATATATACTATTATTACTTATTACTACTCCCTATACTATTATTACTGCCTTATTACTATTAATACTATTGATATACTATTGACACTATTTTTAAGGTAGACAGCTTGACTTGACAGCGTTTATAAAACAACTATAAAAAGAACACAGAACAATGTGTATTGTTTTTCTTTTACATCACGGTACATTTAAAAACACATTAAAGAACAGGTACAATTTCTCTTTAGTATTTGGCAAATTAAATATAAAGTGTATCATCAAGTAAGTGAACAAGTTCTAGAATAGAATTAATCGTACAATGGTAAACACAAAGCCTTTGAGAAATGGTAGCAAACATGTGCATAAATAAATCATATACTCTGCTGCTTCATCAAGGTAGTCTATTTTTACACCGCCGTGGAACAAATAGGCCAGAAAACATCATTAAACCGAAATGAGATTTTATTGCCCGACTTCTCCGTATTAACGATTTTGCGTCAATTCGGCAGGTTGACGGACAGCGCGCGATATTCGCGGCCGAATCGCCCACCCACCCCTTGGGGGGTGGTAGGTGGCGTTAGACGGAAAGGGTGCGTCGCCGAACACACCCCTTGTCGAAAGGTGAGGCCGAGGGTGCAGCTAGAGGCCGCGGAAATGGCACGCCACGTCGCGTGCGGCTCTCTTCGCCCATTTATACGGAAAGTCGCCATAATTAAAATATATCATCTCCTGCGATACTGTGAATAGGTCGTGCCAACAAACACGAGGACTATGCGACTTCGCCTTTCCCTTAATTTTATAATGAAATAACATCGCGTTATAGGTGTTTGTTTTTCTCGGCATATCGTTATTTACATGTTTTACGTACAGGCGCTGGTATATTCACTGTACAGGGTGTACATATATGTAATGTAATAAGATCTATAAAAGTTTTATGACTGGATATTTAACGAAATAAAACTTGTAACATTTGTAAAATCTTTCACAATAAGACATAGTATAATAATTAATTAGTACCGGAAATAAGTATACGCATTTTATTGAAATTGTTAATCCTCGACTGTTAAGTTTTTTGGACATACCTACGATACCGGTATACCTACTATTAAAACTTTATACATTTTTATCTGGTATAATACTATTTAGTTATATATACAACCCACATATTTCTAATTGTAAACTTTTTCATTATCAAATAATAAAAATAAAGCAAAATAAACAAGGTATCGAAAAAAAAAGCTATTACATGAACATTATTGTTTTAGTTTTATGTAATAATAACGAAAACGAATACATTTATAGAAAATATTATTTTGACGTAGCTATAATTCAGGGGACTTAATGCAGTTACTTTATTTTTAACTTTTATGGTTATAGGCGATAAGAAATATTTTCCACGCTCCACGTCATTTTCTGTAAAAAGTAAATGGAGTATCTGGAAAACTTTTTGCAGTTCGATCGGTTCTTGGTAAATGTCGGAGTCGCGTGTGAAAAGATATTTCTGTACCATATAACCACCATACTTACTTGTTTAGAGACTTTTATTACCCACAGCCAGTCGTACTCGTATGACTTTTGTCTTTTTATTATGGTAGTAAAATGCAACCATGTCAACTTTTAAAGTAAAATATTAGCGGTTCTTAAATAATGTCGACCTGATTTTATAAAATGGACATGAAGGGCGTTTATATCTACTCGTAGAGGAAAACTGTGAAATCCTATCTTACACCTAACTAAAACTGAAATTGAAAAAACTGAAAATAGTTATTAAATATTCTTTGATTCAAAATATTTGTGTACTTAAAGACATAGACGTTCTACACTATCTACTTAAAGACCCTATCACTCTCATTTTTGCAAATGGTACCATATTAACGTGTTTTACTGCTAGAGCAATATAACTTTTATTGTATATATTATGTTCATTTTATTGTGCATAGGAAGTATGTTAGATCCATATTGTGGAAGTTTGTTATATTTTACATAAATTATGAATATAGCCTGATAATAATGTTCTCTCTATAATAAAACACACCAGTAAACCACATTTACTATTTGAAAAGACGTTTTTCATTCGCATCTCATACGAAAACGATAAATAATATGAACCGTAATGTAAAAACCTGCGATCGACCTATAATTCAGTGCAAAATCTGAAAGGTTTACCCGAAATGTGCTCTCGTACGAAATGAATATGCTATAAGAGAAAACGATAACCTTTATGCTTGTGGATTTGATAAGCCGCCCGATCCTTCAAAGAATTATACCTACTTCATGTTTATGTAAAAAATCACAATGTATAGGTAGGCGTTCAAAAAGCATTTCCTTGGGCTTAAGCTTGGTTCTTGGTAGTCATAGGGCCAATTGTTCAAACATGGTTCATCTTCAAATCAATTGAACTGAGTTCTACTATCATAGAAACCATTGTTTCAATAATTGTTTCCTAGACATCAATCGCGGTTCAGTTGATTTGAAAATTAACCATTTTTGTACAATCGGCTCCTAATAATATTTTCGATTTTCTTATAGTATAGTCCAGACGCTCACTGTTAAAATAAAAATTATTTTAAATATAGATGCATGTCAGAATTTCTACTGAGGTCGTCTGAAGTTTTCAGTAAAATTATTTTTCCAATATCAATACTTAGTTTATGTTCCAGTTACACAAAACTTCTGTTCCAGAACACAAAATGTCAATATCCTATTTCTAGTTGGCATTTTAAAGTCATTACTTTTCTCGGTGAGAACTACTAGCAACTCATAAAACAGTATATAGATACACATTCTTTTACAATGGTAATGTACCTCCGTCTTCTCTGTGATAATCCCTGAACCGAATCCTGTCAGGTGAACGAACCCTTAGTCTTTGAGCATTAACCATTGTCTTCGCGTATTTATCTTCTTCCAAGGTCGATCTTCAGCTCTCATTTGCACGATAATGACTACCGGTGGGTGTTTATGAGTTTATTTTTTTTTTGTTACCATGTCCCTGGGCGGAAGGTGATTTTTATGTTTTGGCAGATACAGAGCTAATTTGTCTTTAAATTGTATAAAAATGCAGTTGGGTGTTTTAATTAACCATTAAATCTGCCTTTGAAACTCAACAATGTGATGTGGAACTTATTTTGAGACAACGGAGTTCAAACACTGAAAACATTCTACATATACAGGGTGAGTCAGTTTATACTAGCAGGACTCTGGTATTCGATAGAACACCTGATTTTAAGTTAAGTTTGCCATATAAACATATGTCGGGAATCGCTTCGTTTTTGAGATACAGGGTGTCAAAGTTTTGGTTTTTTTTTAGTATTTTCCACACAGCTCCTATAGTTTTTAAGATAATTTATTCAAATTTTTACCATAGATTACTTATGATGGTTCACAAGTTTTGACATATGTAAACAATTTGAAAACGTACAGGGTGATATTTTTTCGGAGGTCTGGCCCCCTTTTTCCGTCCAGAACTTTTTTGTGGTACGCCACTGACTGCTTATTTTCCAAAATTTGGATTCCACGTTCAATTTAGAAAAATTTTCGTGTCTTGCATTTTTATCGTAGCTGTAAGAGTTGTCGAGTAAATTGAAGAAATCTCTGATAGAATATGTTTTAAAAAAAATAGTTTTATAAATATTTTCACTAAAAACAATAATTATTGTCAAACGAAAGTTCATTAATCTAAATTGTCAAAGGTTACATACTTACAGTACAACTTTTGCCACTAATTATTAATTTTTTTGTAGCATTTCAGAGACTTAATAACTAAGTAAAATAATTAAGAACTAATAATAAACCAAGGCAAATACAAAGAACTTTACAAATAACCCGAAATAATTTTATTTTCAAAATGTGATCCATTTTTTGTTGGATACATAATCGGCATCGCGTTTCAATAGACCTTCTTGCTGAAACTAAGTGATGAACTCATATGTCTTCGCAAGCATGTCTTATACGCCCTCTAAGATCGTCAACATCTTGAACAGGAGGTGCATACACTTTTTCTTTAAGAAATCCCCACACAAAAAATCCATAGGTGTTATATCTGGGGAACCTGGGGGCCGTGCGATTGGACCTCCACGTTTAATCCACCTCTCTGGATAATTGTCGTCTAACCAAGCTCATACATTTCTTTCAAAATGAGCTGGGCAGCAATCCAATTGGAACCAAGCTTGCTGTCTTAAATTTAGAGGGACATCTTCCCACATATTAGGATGCTCGGTTTCTAGAAACTAAGAAGTTTTGCGAACTGACCCTTTCTGGCAAAAAATATGGTCCAAATAAACGATTTTCAAAAATTCCTACCCATACGTTAATGCTAAACTTATTTTGGATTTTTTTTGGCCTAATAGCACGTGGATTTTGCTCTGCCCAAATATGTTGATGTTTGAAATTTACTATCCCACGTCGGGTAAAGCAAGATTCATCAGTCCATAATACGTTGGATAAGAAAGTTCTATTATTTTCGAATGTGTTAAGGATCCAACGACAAAACTTCACTCTGCGTTGTTCGTCGCCAGAACGTAGACCTTGGTTTATTATTAATTGTTAATTATTTTACTTAGTTATTAAAAGTCTTTGAAATGCTACAAAAAAATAAATAATTAGTGGCAAAAGTTGTACTGTTATATGTAACCTTTGACAATTTAGGTTAATGAACTTTCGTTTGACAATAATTGATTTTAGTGAAAATTTTGATGAAAATATATTTTTTTTAATAAAATATTCTTTCATATACTTTTTCAAATTACTCGACAACTGTTACAGCTACGATAAAAATGCAAGAGACAAAAAAGTTTCTAAATTGAACATGGAATCCAAATTTTGGCAAATTAGCAGTCAGTGACGCACCACAAAAAAGTTGTGGACGATAAAAGGAGGCCTGACCCCCGAAAAAATATCACCCTGTACGTTTTAAAATTGTTTACATATGTTAAAATTTGTGGACCATCATAGGTAATCTACCGTAAAAATTTGAATAAATTATCTTAAAAACTATAGGAGCTATGTGGAAAATACTAAAAAAAAAACAAAACTTTGACACCCTGTATCTCAAAAACGAAGCGATTCCGGACATATGTTTATATGACAAACTTCACTTAAAATAAGGTGCTCTATCAAATGCCAGAGTCCTGCTAGTATAAACTGACTCACCCTGTATATTTGTTGGTATTTATTGCAAACGAGTATTAATGAGAGTTAAATGTTTTTTGCGTAATTTTCCATTTCAAATGTTTAACTCTGTTTTAATTTGTCAACACTAAGCAAAACTAAACTAACTTATTTTATAAAAGTGTAATTTCGAGAGCAATAATTTTTTCCAACAAATTTTATCCCATTATCAGACAGTTACATTTGATGTTCTTTGCAGTATCCAATTGTTTTTTCATAATACATGGATTTTTAAAGGCAAATGAAAATATAGCTATAGCTACTAAAAAATCTTTTCCTCTCGGAGAGACTTCCAGATAATTTTTTTGGAACTAGGATATATGAGTCACTGAGTTATCATTATATTCTCCCCTAATATTCGCCCTCTATTTGCACAGTTGTATTTTTGACATTTTTTTTCTTATTTTATATAATTATATATCAATATATACACATATATATATATTATGGGTAATTTATTTATGGGTTCTAGAGGGTCATTCTCCGGAGAGGTTCGCTATGCTCTGCAAGAGACGGCAGTAGTAGGATATCAAGAGACTAAAAACAACGTTCATTATTTATAAAACGTAAACAGAAAAATGGATTTACAACGATCCATTTCCAGTTTATTTAATGCATCGTTGTATGATATATTATGTCCTTCACGATAGAGTGTACTGCAGTGAGTAATAGAAAATATTACATAGGTAGATACTAAGTCAAATTTAATTTATTATCAGAAATAAAACCCGCAAGTATCAATAAATAAATGAAATAGAATATAACGCTTGGAATAGAACGTTTAACAAATATACATTGATATAGATAGGTAGGAATTGGTAAGGCAAATGTTACCAAAAGGGTAATAGTGTTATCGAAATTTGAGCTATGTAATTAATTAAAACTATGTATGAGCTACAAAGTTTTGACATTAGTTTTGATGATATGATTTTTTCGGCATATATTGCTAAGTATTAGAGGTAAACAATATTTAGATCTACTTATATCAGTGTTGTAGTATAATTTCCTATTGAAATATGTAAATTTTTTAATTGTCAGTTTTCCTGTTTTAATAAATTTGCTTAGTGGTTATATTTACCCAGAGCTTTTGTTTTAAATGAAACATTACTTCCAAATTTAATATTGACTATATTATGTTTAAACGCAGTTTACCACTAAAAGCGAATTTCAGGGGTATCAACTCAGTGTAGCTTTAAACAGATTTTCGTCTGAGTTCTACAAATACGCGGTTTTGATAGCTTTGAAGCGTTTATTTTATAATGGTTAATTTAAAATCATGAATTTCAGTAAACATGGCTAGGAGGAACGTATAGTGGTGAATTATTCTCAAAGCATTATACAGTTCCAAAATGATTTGTTTCCAAACGTTTAGGGAGTAGTATTTATCATTTGTCGAGATCTTATCGAATTTCCTTCCACCTGAGAATGTGCTCGACAGCGCCCCAAACACTTTAGAAATTTGTTGCCTGATTGCAGGATTTCCTTTTCTATAAAAGAGAAAATCGTGTCGCGCCAGTAAAAATAGAAAATGTATTATATTTCTGCAAAAATCGATGGATCACGATATCACGAATAGTAGATGCGAGTTTCTTTAGGTTTCTAAAAAAAAACAACAAAACAGTTATACAAGATATTATTTACTGGTTTATTTATAAAATTTATATTTTTTCTTTATATTTTGCCACATGTCTAAATATAATATTTTTTTAAGAAAATGAAAACCCTGTGTGGAAATTTATGGAATTGATTTTTTTAATTCTAGTTTCACCTAATCAAAAATTAAAATTCTCACACTGAGAAAAATGTATATAATATATACTTAAATGTTGTTTTATGCATCATGGACCTAAATATTATAGCTCTCGTAGAGCTATATGAAACAAACGTAACTATTTATAACAGACATAATGTTAATATTTGTTAAATGAAAAAATTAATGTTATGAATATTGCCTTACATAATAGTAGGTATGTGAGTTTGGTGGTCGCGTCCACAGTGTTCTAGATTAACGACGAGGAAAGTAGGTATTCATTCATAATATTACCCACTATATCTGTAAACTGTAGGTCGAATACCTTCCAATACTGAAAATAATTTCAGCATTTTATATTAGATCGCTTCTCGTCCATCTCGTCGTCGCATCGAATCTCTTGCTGCACAATAGAGATATTGGAGTTCTCGTGAAACTATAAATATATATTCATATGTTGCAAGTTTTACTATTCTATTGCAGTGTTACCATAACGGGAAAATAAATGCGGGAGATTTATGTCACGATTTCCATTTAAGCATTTCACATTCTACGGTTCTAAATTAAATAATTCATCGGAGTATTGTTGTGATGCAATATTTGTTGGGAGTATTATTTCAGCTAACGGTAATTATGTCAAAAGTTAACTTATTAAATAATAATTAGGTAATAGTAAACATTCAGCTCTGGAAGTAAATGCCAAAAAATAACTTTGTATGCATTTTGGGGTACTTAAGCAGATGAGGCGAGCGCCATATAGGTATAGAGAGGATGGATGAAAAGTGTACGATAGTGTTTTCAGATCATTTATGGTAGAATTTTCCAAACGGTCAACAATGTGCACAGTTTTCCTTCCGTAAGCTTTTTTGCTAATTATTTTTAGCGTATTTTTTGAATTACCTTGGAAGTAACGTATAAAAGTATTTATTTACTTGTGGCATTGATTAATTACTCGTATACCTTGGAGGTATTCA
Source organism: Pogonocherus hispidulus (assembly GCA_963924545.1). NCBI lineage: Eukaryota > Metazoa > Arthropoda > Insecta > Coleoptera > Cerambycidae > Pogonocherus > Pogonocherus hispidulus. Next base: position 369,606 of record OZ004694.1, read on the forward strand.
TGCATTTTGCATGCATTGATTTTAATAATTGGATTATATTTATATATGGATATTAGACTTGTAAGAACTTTTAATAAATTAAAATAAAATTTTCCACTATTCGAGATTAAAAAAAATGTGGATTCTTGGAAAAACTTAAGCATTTACTGGTTTCTGTTATCCTCCAATTAATTAAATGTGTTTGAAATACTCAAATTTACAGGGTGTGCGCAGACATTAAAAAAATAAGCAAATATTCGAAAGGAATCATAACAAAGGCAGTGATAACTTTTAAATACTATATAGAAAGACTGCTTTTTGACAAAAGAACACGAAGCAAAGCCGAACCTGCTATTAACCTACAAATCTAATTACTGATCCGCAGTCATATTACTAAATTACTTTATTTTAACGAATTTATCACCATTTCTGTCCCATCTGATTCTCAAAATTGGCAATGAACAATAAATTACTTTTTAAAAATACATTCTTTAAGAGTAGCATGCAGCCGTGCACTGATTACAGAAAGAAGATAGCTTGTTGAAACAGGCATTGCAAATGCAGCGGTGATGCCTCCATTCTAGCTAGATTTTCAGGCTGGCATGGCAGGTCCCATTTTTTCAATAATGTTAATTATTAATATGTACATAGAACAGTGTCCTGTTTGTTTACTGATTTTTGTAAACAACTCAGTTACATGCACAACACTGAAAAAGAAACGCGGTCATATTTGATGCATAAAGAAAATCTGAACTTAGTTTTGCATTGGTTGAGGAAAGGATTACGTTGCATGTTTTTCTTTTACACAAAATCATTTTTAGATTCTGGGATCTAGCCCAGATTAGAATGAAATAACGTCTGATGTCAAGCGGGGCATTACTATCAGCTATACTGTTACACTAATCCTTCTAACCCTTGACTCATAGCCAACCCTAAATGTTCTGGTTTGCCGTATTACCTCTTGAAAAGTGGTTTCGTTTTATAATAGATTATTGTTGGCCCGCACAATTCTTGTATAAAATACAAACTATTCCAATTCAGCTGTTCCATTGGTTCTTATTGTGGTATAATAAAAAAAGCATTGACACATTATTTCCTCCGTAACATGTTTCTTTCTGTAATTAGAGTATCTCTCTAATTATAGGTCAGCGTTAGCGCCGCACATTTAATCCATTAACTTTTTTGTGCACATATTGTTCAACACATTTAACCAAATGGGTTTCCCTTTTATTTTTATGTATATATTTTGTACGTCAGACGAGCAACATGTGCTCATTTCCCATGAAAACGATTTCGTCTTAGTAATAAGAGCTGCGACATTGAATGTTTCAATATGATTATACAGAAGGCTATACAGTCATATTTTTATGAGAAATAATTTTCTTTTTTGCATTTGTTTAGGCGTAGAATGAAAAAATACCTGTTATTTTAAATTTAATTGGTTCTATTACTTTTTGGATAACTTGCAAAATGTAGCTGTATCGTGAGTATATTTGTATACAGGGCGTCCATTATATTGAAAAATGATATCCTGACATGAAAATATAAGAATGGAAGTTTAATTTGGTTTCACTATTCGACAGGTATTTGACTCAATTGTAGAATAGCAAAAGGAGTAATAAATATAAGAAAATTACTCATAATTACAAAATACATATGAAAGCCGCCAATGCGGAATAATATAAAATAAAATATTTGCTTATTTAAAAACAGAAAGTTGAGTGTCGAAAAGGGTTATTTGTTATCGATACGCAATTATATTTCATAATGACTTGTTTACAGGCACAAAATAGAAAAATACATTTTTTAATATATAATACATTGTCAATGGCTGATGCTGATATTCAGTAACTATAGAATATTTGCAATGAGAATAGATGTGTTTTTAAGCAATAGCTTTTAGAAGCAGCATTCGTGGTTGCAAGTTGCAGATTACAGTTATAGGGCGACAATGAGATTTATCACCTTTCCAGATGTTCTTGTTTATTAATACATTATGTAGGACTAGAAAGTGATTTGGCAAAAATGGTTTAATAATCCACAACATATGGCACAACTGTTATATACTAAAATATGTACTACATGATACAAGCTAAATTGATTAGCACGCAGTTTGCTACCAAAGACTTACAAGTTGTAATTTTATCCAAAGAATTAAGGGATGATAAATCTCTTCTTTGTACTTTGGTAACAATGAATCCTGAAGCCACTAAAGTAATTTCATTCCTTGAAGATGATTGCTTCGGGCATTAAGAAAGCCGATAAAGTGTATTATAAATCCATAAATAAAACGAACCCATGTTATGTTGTACGGTGTGTTATCAAGATGGGCACAGGGTGCTAAAAATATCGATAGTCGATTGATGGATATTTAAAAAAAGAATATTCTCATGAACTGTGAGCTTTATGACGAGGCATAGGTAATGCAGTATATTTCAATGTCAGGTTTACGATAGTTATGAATATACAGGGTGAGGCATTAGTGTGGCAATGATCAAAAAAGTGTTGACAAACAACAGCTATGCAGTTTGTCATTTCTTCAAGTACCATTGATACAGTGATAATCATATTTATGATTTAATTTGAATATTATAAATATTAGCGTATGAAAAACAAGAACAGGAGAAAAACTGTTAGTACCGAGAAATTAAACCCAAAACCACCAAAATATTTAAAACGTGCGGACCTTAAGACTGAACCCTAAAAGTCTTTACAAGTAGATCTGTCCTTCCACCAAGTTTTTGAGTGTGTAATGGACTAGTGAATACTATTGGTATGTTTATAGAATATACTAATAATATACTTTTCCTTGTTTCATTTTTTATATTTAAACCTTATGTAGGTATGCATATATCAAACCTACCTTCTTCATACAAATAATTATCTTGCACATCTGTTTTGTAAAATTCATAGGAAGAGATAATGTCTTGTTTTGCATCAATATTAATTACTCATCCATCATCCTCTTAATCAAATAGAACATAAGGAGTAAACTACTGAAATTCTGTACCTTTTTCTTCTTAGTTTCAGTTATTTAAATAACATTATGAAAAGTATAAATAAACATATTTTCATTAAGCATTATATAAGCAGTTTGGGTTTCCTATTCGAAGTAGCAACAATGGGCAGTTTAGTTATGTGAATACCTTTGTAGCGAGTAGCCTTGCGCGTCTAAGTGCAATGACAGCATTACTACATCTCGAATTTTTCCCACAATTTATATACAAAGCCTTTTTCTCGTAATTTTTGTTCCCATTTTTATAGTGATTATACTAGCCTAGTTAAACTACATACTTCAAAAAGATTTAAAACGGTAATGTCTTACAAATATTAATTAATAAATAACAATTATCACATTACTATTTTTCAGATGAATTATTAAACATTTTGTCGCTCGACTGATTAAAGCCTTGCCCAGTAAACTTAGAAGGAGACGACAGTTTTTTATATCTTGCCTTATAATTTTCTATTGTATATTACACATCTTTTAACTCAGACTATCCTTTCTTAAATTATTTAAAACAAAACTTTAGAATTAGGGTTTAGTTTCCGGCGCGTAAAAGTTTCCATTTCAGACTTTTTTTTCGGTACACCAACATAAATAAACTTTTTTTACTACTAACATGAGAAAACCTTATTATTTACCTCATTTGTGTAATGAGAAGTAGTTCATTATTGACTTAGGTAAATAATAATTCATTATTTACCTAGGTTAATAATAAATTGTATTGAAACCCATCAGTTTGACATTTCACCTACTTGATATTTCGATATGTTTGAGTAATAGGGGAAATGTCTGATTTTAAAATAAAAATAAGATCTTCTGGTGTTAATTCGGCTATTAGTAGTAAAAAAATACTATATATACTTCGGTTGAGAAGGCCATTATTTACCTCGAAAATTATAGAAAATTTCTCGGTCAATACTATTTAATTTAACGTAAAAATAATGCTAATAATCCAAAAGTCTAAGATTGGAATTAGACGTTTTGAATATTTAAATTCCCCTAAAATGTAATTTTAATATAGGTATAAACAAGGGCGAGTTTTTTTTTTAATATTTTTGACGATAAAATATGAATTTTAGATAATTAATTTTATATAGATTTATCCACTAGTATAAAATGGTCAGTTTGAAACGAATAGATCTTTCGGGAGTGCGGTTATCCGAAAATTAGTTATGTCATTTTACGTTACGCAAATGTTGCGTGGTTTATTAATTCTTATTATTTTTTTTTTCCGAACTCCGATTTGATATATCCCATCTACGGGCATATTCAAACTCAACTCAACATAATATTCAATGTGTGGTTGCTCTTAATACAAAATTTAGCTTTACTTATTCGCACGAATTCAACGGTCAAGGTTATAAATACGCGAATATGTAGGTATTTATGTTTGTATTAATATTAATACTTCAAAATAAACCTTTTGTATTTTTATTATCCAAGTAGCTTCTGACAGCATAAAATACCAGCATCAGCTTTACCCTTGCCTGTACATGTTAGTCTGCGAAAAATAAAATCATACCTAACATAATCTTACGTAAATAATTTGTGTTTGTACTGGGAGAAGGAATATGTAGCTTTTTCAGATACGAATAGATTACGACGTTATCACAAAGATATCGATTTATCAATGCCCAGGAATACATACGAATTCAGGACGCTTAATCTTTACACCACACCCCTTCAAAATCAATCTGTTTACAGAACTGATAATGTATAAGGATGGCAATTTTTATTTGTTATACCTATACAGCGAATTATTATCTAATATGTATATCCAAGATATAAGAGTCAGCAGAAATGTATGATTTCAGAGGTATTTTACTAATGCGGTAAGTCCAAAAATACTGTTTATCAGTTTGAAACAGTATTAAAATGATAATTCAAGTTTTCCAGTTTAGAAAAGCGACAATTGTGTGGACTTTCGATGATAGCATATTGAATCTTCTGAATCATTTAAGTGATTGCATTTTTTTAAATATTAATTGCGAGCTTCAATGGAAACGCAATATCTTGCTATGAAATAGGTATATTCTCCAGAAGGAGCTGATAATCTCAATCGAGATAAGAACAGTCCATTTATTAACCCGATTTATTGTTCTATATTCTTGATTTTTTCATTGTATTTCTTAATTCTGCAAAATTGTCTATGAGAACAAACATTGCGTTGTAGCAGATTTGCATTTCTGTATCCATACCATAGACTAGACATATAATACTAGTATTATGTCTATGATCCATACACTAAAATTCACTTTAAGTCATTGTATTATACGTAGTTAGGTAGCTTTAGGTTCTCACCCAAAAATACGACATGTGCAAATGAATATTCGAAAAATCATAATAGAAACTTATCTCTGGTTAGATGCCTTTTTTTGCAGAAGACATTTCATATGAGGTACATCTTCAGTTGGGCAGACTTACAAAGTATATCAACTATTATTATTTAACAAAACCTAAAAATGTTCGCATAAATAAAAATTAATGAATATACCTAGTAGTAATGTTGAATATATTATACGAACTATCAATTAATTGTTCAAATTTAATATTGACACTTATTGATTTTGTCGTGTCTGAGATTGTCGCATAAGGATCATCACGTGGAAATCATTCACACTTCTGTTTGTAATAGAGTATGTAGTCAATCTGGAAAACAAAGTGTCATAAATATTGCTTACTAATGCGTGCGTATGTTTCCTATAAAATTTGTTGTAAATATCAAGTCTTACGTAAAGTGAATGAGATATAATTTATTTTGCACTGTTAACGCTATTGATTAGTGTAAAAATTTGTTGCTGTAGAGTTGCTTCCATCAAAATTATGTAGGTTAGAGCACTACGTATACCGTTAACATGACAGATAAGATAGGTAGGTATGCTAATTTGTGAGTTCGTCGAACTAAAGCACGTAATCCATTTCTTTCAAGTGCATTTTTCTTCTAGCCGTCTACCTTGATCCAACGAAAGAATACATATTCTCACATATAAACTACTGACTATATTTCACGTGCTTATATATCTTATGATTGTATAGCACGCGAGGCGTTCTTGACATATTCCCAAACAGAATTTATATAAAATCAATACAATACAATAAATACGTTTAAATCACAATTCGGTCTGTGGTTTAAATGTTAGTCTAATATTTTAGGTATAGGCTTTCCCTTTGCGGCTTCTTGAAGTAAGTAAAGTTATTAAGTATTAGTTCAGGCGAATTATGATTCTCTATCGTGTTAAATGTTTAAAAGAGCAGGATAGTTCACTTAGATGAGAAAATTATTAATAATTAATTTATTTCTTCAATAAAAAACAATAAAAGAGGACTTTCAGCCAGATACATGGACAAATAACCTACGTTTCGTCCGAGTTTTCGGTATTTTTCAAGGTTACCTAATATTTTGTTTTTCATCTTTTTCAAATAGACGGGTCCGAGCGATTTTTCAAAATAATGAATTTATGCGGGACACTATGTGCTGTAACTACATAGTTACATACATTTTTACATAATTTTAGTTTTTGGATTTCAACGATTTGATTATATTTATAATTACGAATAGAAGATTTATAATAATGACATGTCAAATTTAGGATTACGCTCGAAATGCAATGGTCTTTATTTAACTTTGCAGAAAATTTATTATTGTTCAATTTAGGTGTCCTTATTTAGGCAGTGGATATGTATAAATAATATCTACATTGAACAGTGGTAATTATATCTCTTGTAAGGTGAATTCTGTTTTAGATTTTCACACTTACATCCTTTTCTTGCATCTGTAAAATAATATCGATTTCATTTGTAAATCATGGAAGTCCAAAAATGAAAATATATCATTATAACAGCAGCTTTCAAAAGTTAACCTGCGTTAATGCATTGCCTTTGCAACACTTTTCAGTGAGTACTTTTGAAGTAAATGGAAAAAACCGTGCAAATACAAATGACGATATTTCATTGAGGACGCGGCGGGCTGCCAGCTTCACTAAAGGCGGCCCACTAATACGTGGGTCTCTGATTTAATAATTGCTAATTGCTATAGGTACTCACGATCTCCTACATAGCAAGCTCGCAGACGGGCAGAAGGGGCACGCTATCTGTAATCAAAACCTTAGTGAAATTGATTCTCGTGGTAGATATACGTGGTTGTTCTTTAAACATATTACCAAAATATTGTTCACCAAAATATTCCCAGTAAAAATGTACAAACTACTCAATAACCTGCAATTCCAACTCGTTTAAATTGAGTTTTAGGTATCGAGCCTTACGAATATTTTAATTACACGTTTAAAATTATAACAATGGGGATACAATACATTTAATACAAGTTGAATTTCTGAATGGAATTCTCAGGGTACCAAAATCGGATCGATGGTTAGGAAATATAAATAGATGTGGGAATTTGAACAATAAGAATTGGATACAGGAATAACACAATGAAAATTTTACAAGAAAATAATAGAAAATGTTGTTAAAAGAATCCTTATGCGCCTGCAATGTGTCATTAACATTTACATCTGTTGTTAGAAACAAGATAGCCACCAACATACTAAGAATACACATTTTCGGTTACATTTAACAATAAGCACGATGTGCAGCTTAATTTACCAAAATTTTCATCGGGTTGTCTTAGGGAATAATCTAAGTATAAGCCGAAACAATAAATATAAACATTGCCGGCAATTTGCTACATTGCTACAATAATTTCATAAATCAAGTAGCGAGTATTATTCTGTCACTTATCAGATGACCAATTATGGTTAAATTCTTTCCCAGTAGTTGTTGCACAACTTGTTTAAACATAAACACCAATTGAAAATTAATTAAATTATCTGTACTAACACTAGCCGCATGATCATTGGTTCTTAATCGAAACCATGATATATGTATCTGTCTATACTGTACTGTACAAGAATATTTTTTAAGAAACAAGTTGTATATTTCTAAGTATATGTAATACCTGTTTTATTCATTTTTTTCGGCTGGTTAATATCAGTTCTATATAGTAGATAGACCTAACTTGAAAGATTCATAAATATTTTTGTACTTGTACCAATTTTTTTTTATAGCCATTTTGCATTTGACTGATTACTGATTAATTTACATACGTAGAAAGTAGTATCCATCTTCCACACTCACTTACTTAAAAAGCTATTTCGATTGTGAGTGCATAATTATCTGGCCAAGTAATTAATGCTTTTACTTCATGTGATGATGAGTGGCTTTCTATGCTTCTAACCATCTAAATGGTATGTTACATCTAGAAGGTAGAAAAATGAGATTATAATTATTGCTCTAGAATGTAATTTTAGCCTAATTTTTAGATTACTATATTTAAGTGAAAATTATTTAAAATATTTTTACCGCTCTCATATTATACCTATTTTCAGCTCTAACTTTTAGTTCGTATGAATGCCATGTTTATATATATATATATATATATTTTGGTAAACAAATAAACTAATGAAATACCTGGAATAATAGAGATGAGTGATCCGGTGGGGGCAGGAAATTCTATTAAACCTACTAGTACCTAACGAGTAATATTGGTGAGCATAAAAGGTTTCCGATGAATATTATTTTTTTACAAACGCGTCTTCCTTCTGTTTCGTGTTTATTTTCCTAGTTAGCCGAAAGTGGTTTAGCCAATTAGTTTCAATTGTTCTAGTTACTAATTAAGTTAATTAGTTCTTTCAGTTAATGGCAAATGCTGAACACGAACAATATGTTCTAATACACCCTGTTCGGCTGAAATATTCTTCATTCAAGAAAACAAATGAAAAAATAAAGAAAACGTGTAATTTTTTCAGTTTGGTGGCCGCAGAAAATAATCAAGTTTATAAGTATATATTTTTTTATATAAAATATATAAAAATGCCTTCTCTAAAATTAAAAAAAAACTATAAGATTGACATATGCGATTTAAAATTATCTGTTGGAAATAATGAATGGATTTTCACAGAAATATTAGTGACATAAACTTAAACCACAACTTTCCGTCATCATTATTTTGTGTTATTGTTTTTAATCGTTACACTTCCTATTTGATAACTCAAAAGACCACAATCCCACAAAAAACATTTCATTATTTTCACGCGATAATGAAATGACAATAAATAAAACGAAAATATTGAATATTTTGAAAACCGCAAAACAAAGTCCAGTATTAACACAAAAATTTACGCAAAAAGTTATTTTCATTTTAGTGCGTTGCGAAAAAAAAAATGTGTACTTTCCTAAGTTCCATGTTAATCAAAATTTTGTGAAAGTATTTCATGAATCTAGTGTGGGCCAACGTGCGGTCATTAATTAGCAGTACCGTTCCTTGTCCCATTTAAGGTGTTATTATTGGCTGTTAGAAGGATATTATACCGGTTTCATTAAACTAGTTTATCAAACCACATTTCATGATAGGAGACTTTTTCCTAAAAATATCAGTAGTGTTTATTTAATAAATGGCAAATATATTAATGGAATTGTAAAAATGTGCTTATTTATTTCAAATTACAACAAATTAAATAATATTTTCACCACATAGTTTAGTTGCTTTACGCAATAAGGTGTGGTTTTCCCGGTTATTAGCTTTTGTTGTTGTTAGCTGTTGTTTTTCGGTAACTTTAGAATAAAACTAGTATTCCTCCATCTGAAACAATCTTTGTATTACTGTCAAGTTAGGCATTTCTCAAAGATTACTGGTTGTTTTGCGGATCGTGTCTTGGATGTTCGTATTTTCGGAATTGCCTATTCGAATTACTGATAGGTTGGTTCCTTGGTTCGTTTTCATTTTATCAAAAAGTATATTAAGCACTGTATTTTAAAACTAGACCCTCTATTCATTTTTATAGTTATTCGTATTTCTAATTTGGTGGCCGATAGATCGGGTAAATGAATTTCCCTCAATTCGATTTACTTGCTGGAAGGAAGTGTTTTGGTTTCTATTTATGGATCGACGTTTCTCACTCTGCGTTTAGAAATTATATAATAATATAAATTCAGTGTCCAGTGATGCCTTCTTTAGGGTTACTAACAAATCAGTCCATACACTTTTCAAACACAAAAAATGGTGTCAGATAACAACTCGACAAGAACGCAAATTATTGTTAAGAGTGTCCTCCAAACAAAAGAGAAGATTAATAATGAAAAGAGGCTTGTCAAAAACTGGTATGGTATGATATTGGCCGATTGAAGCTTAGTAGTAGCAAAACGGGTGAAAATGCAGATTTTGCAACTTTTGAGTATTACTTTTGGAGAGATCGTTGCCTTACTTATACATTACCCTACATACGGATCTTTACATGGTAATCGTAAGTTCTTTGGATCATTTTTTAAATTGTCTTATTACTATACCTAACCATATCATGTGAATACACATGCCATATGCTCTCGAGCAATATGCAGAATATGTTATATAGCACCCAGAGCATGGAAGCATAGATTTTGATATGAAATTCTCCGGATATGACCTAAATTTTATCATTAAATTCAATAAATTCACATGGCACAGCAAAGCATCAAAGCTGCAGGATATTCAATAAATTTAAATTAATTGCTATACGATGTTTTTTATGTGGATATGTGAAAGTGACCATTTTATCAAATTGAGGCAATTAATAAGTAATTGATTTGTACTGCATATTGTTCAATGGTATTTTATGGTATTTAATAGTAAATATAGCTAAAATATCATTGTCATTATTTGAAATTTTAACACCTTTGAAATATTTATATTCTTGATTTAATGTATTTCCCCATTTTGGAATTTTACATGTTATGCTCAATCGAGCGATTCAATAAAAAATAATGAAAGTAACTGCGTTAGTAAGCAATTAATTAATTAATGAAAATCTTCTGGTTAATTAAATATTTTTGATAAATTCGCGATAATAAATATTTAATTCAATAAATGATTTCTAAATCTGCTGAAGGAAATAAAACAAACGAAGTTTCAATAATTCCATTAGAGTTGTAGGTTCATTCCGAAGGCTTACAAGAGCAAATATTGTGAAAATAAGAGCTTTCTCTGATCACTTTCAGAGTTGCAATTAATTTTTATTTTTTCCTGAGCATACATCGTTTTAAAAACAAGATTGCAAATTAGGAATTACATTATGATTATTTTAGATGAACATATGGTTGGTCTATCAACTGGAGACAAAAGATGAGTCATATTAAATCGGTCTTAATTCAATTTAGGAATATCATCAAACTAATTCCATATACTTGGAAATCTACAGAGAAAGTTTGCAACGTTTTAATATTCAATATTGTGCAAATTTAACAAATAATACCCTTTGCAACTGAATTTTACATCTTTTATGGTTTTATTATTAACATAGATTTTATAAGACGCAATAATAATAATAAATAAGTCCATAAAGTACATATATCGAATTTGATTGAAATAATGGAAGCAGTAAAAGTGAAAATAAATAAATGCTTTATAAAAATAATGATGCGTATATATAAGTGTGTGTGTTGAACGTACGCTATTCTATATCTAACAAGAATATCGAATTTATATAATACCATTATTTTTCTTTCGTTAAGATAAATAGTATATTCTGTGTTTTCTCAGTTATACGACTTCAAAGTAGTTTATATGTGTGAAAAAATAAGAACAAAATACTTTTTGACATATAAAACATAATAACATACATTGAAAATATAGTCCGATACATAATATAAGTGCTAGTGGAATATACTCTGTCGACAAAATATATTCTGAAAATTTGATTTATTCCATAATTCATAAGCCTATGTATGTACGTAAATAGGCGTATAGAAATCATTTTGTGTAATATGTTTTATATAATTTTTTATTGTCGGTATGTTCATATATCCCCTTTATCTTTGTACAAAAATGTTTTTTAGGTAATTCCGATTTAAAACGTGGTTTTAAGAAAAATAAAGTCAATTCGTGATTTTACCTTTAGAAAACTTTTTACAAAATAATCCGAAACCGAAGGCCATAGACACTATTAAATTGCCCCTGGCAGAAGATATACCTGTCGCCACCTCTCCCTGATTGAAAGGATTACTTATAGGATTAAAATGGCTAGATTTTATAATTCCTCTTCCCTCTAAATTTTACCAAACAATAATCACATCTAAATATTATTGTGGTCCCAAGGAATGTAATTTCAATGAACTTTCCAGTTTATATATACCTTTGGGTAGGTACGAACCCGTCACATAAAATATTACTTAAATTTGTTACTCGCCGATTCCATTGAATGTTCAATTTACTCCCCGTAAATGAAATTACGGCCGCTACAGATCGATTTGGCTTTTATTATTTATATAGAATTTTATATATGGTTGTAATTGCCAGTATATTATTTTTATTCACGAAGGAATGTTGGCCCGCACATGGTTACTATGGACGCCCCTTGGTATTCATTTCAGTCGTTAATATTTACGAGACCATTTTGTGATTACATCTAGTTGTGTTTTTTACGTCTGAACGGATTATCAAATTTCCATTCCAATGGAGGCAGACGACTACTACTACATATTTGTTACATTTTCAGTTTATGCTACGCTTCCAAAGGTAGCTAGTGCCCACTGAAGTTTGCGAATTAATTAATTAGTCGTTATGTGTCATTTAAATAGGTCTTGTAAATTTTATTAACATATTTATCAATATGCGATTTTTTCCTATTTTATTTAAATTATTATTTTCAGTGGTTTGTCAATATGTCATTTTATCGCGTGCAGTTACTGACGTCGAAATTGGTTATTTTCAGAAACTTATACTTGGTTAGTAATCGAGTACCCTATCAATATTGACATCTTGCTTAAAATTAGTGATGCCACGAGACGATAAATATAAACTCCTTTCGTTCAGGTTTTCGTACGATAAATTTTTAATTTCTATATAACATATACCTATAATATGATTGTTAGTTTTTTATGTCTCAAAAATATGACGGGCGAAATTAACTGATTTAGTGGTTAATCAGTCTTTCGAAACTATAATGGAACTGGTACATCCGCTATATAATGTAATCGACCAATTCCATCATTTGCTATGAGACAAATAGGCGTTGTAAGACTGTTAAAAAGACTATTTGACTAAATAGGAACGGCGAAAACGCTCCATAACCAAACAATGCCGAACAAACCGCGTTTTTTTCTTTAGAAGTCAAAATACTTGATTCGATAACATTTTAAAGTCTTCTGAACGGTTCTTCCGTCTTATTAGGCAATTGAAGAAATTAAAGGAAGGGTTTTCCTATTAACCAGTGTTTGAATGGTCCACAACTGCCAGAATATGTACCACCCATACACCAATGAGGAAACTCGGCTAGTCAAACGATATTTCCTCGTGGTTCGAATATTAATGATCTATTATTGGCCTGTTTTCCTTAGTCCCATAGATTTAAACTTTCTCCTCCATCTTCTAGAACCCGTCTGAAATAACACTATCAGCGATACGTTAAAAGTTTCTATTTAAACCTTTTGACGTCTGTCAAACTTGATGTAACACTAGTTGTTCTACTGATTAATTTTGCAGATGGTATTGATGAATTGAAACAAATTAATGACTAATGTTTTAATCATATCTTTTAAGGCGAATAATGACGTATCGAGATACTTTTAGGGTTTCCGCATATGTCATAAATTTTAAAGTATCATTTAGACAGGGATTCATCGTGTCATGGAGATTGTCTCGTCTCGTCTCGATTTATACGAGCCGTGAAGTGTTTCTCGTTTCTCATGACATTACTATTTTATTATATAGACTGTTTCAACATGAGTTAGTTTCAGACTTGTTTCGTAATCGAGAGTAAATATCACAACGAGCTCGTTGCATTTATTATTATTATTATTATAGTGTATGGCAAAGCATATAATAAAATGATATGCCCTGCTCTGTAGGTATTATTTTCCTACTGTGATAGTTTGAAGTTGATTTGGAATCTTTTGTGATTACAGAAACCAAATAAGCTGAAAACAATTTGAATTTGTGTTAATTTTCATTCATTTCCACCACCTACTGCGGTATTCATGCATAAATTAGCATTGTATACTAATAAGTTCTATTTTTATGTACTTAGATATAGTTTTATAAATACGTTAGCTATGGTATTATAATATAATTTTTTCTTTACAGGTATGTTTGTCCTTAATTTGCTTTACTGGTAAGTCGAGATTAAATTTCCTTATATTTATTATTTATTCTTATTTTTTCTTATATTCTAAACACTTGGAGATACTGTGGTATCGTTAAGATTCGAAAGTATGTAGATACTACTCGTAGATGTATACAATTATCCGTACTTCGAAAATCGAAAAGCTTCTGCACAAAATATCAATTGCACATTCTGCTTTACCCCCATCTGATTTAGGTACAGTATTCAGTTAGTTTTTTCTTCAACCAAAGTCGCAAAATTTTTTCCAATTATTATTGAAATATGTCACATTTATAAGTTTTCAACAACTTTCTTGACTGCTTTTGCTTTTACATTTTCTTCATTTGCTTTTTCGAAGATAGAGGGTGTTCAAGTATGAATTTTTCCCGCGTTTCCCTCATAACTTTTGGACCACCCACCCCGCTTAGAAGTATATTTTGTGTGTACTGTATTTGAAAACTAAAAAAAAAAAAAAAAAAATTCAGTAACAATTTATTTATATTTAACAGTTTTTTTTAATTCGGAGATATTCAGTCGCGTAAATTTCATTTAACGTTATAGCAAGCCATGAAAAGCAAAACTCATAGTGATTTACACAAATCAATTTCAGTCAATTAACGTTCACTTCAATCGGATGAGTGGATGAGGGAAAAGCGGGAAAAAATCCTACTTCAACGCCCTCTATCTCCGAAACGACGCACGCGATTTAGGAAATAAGTTTATATGATGAATGAACATTATCTTAACATGTTCTATCGATTCCCGAATTTATCAGAGTTAAACCTGAATCACCCTGTATATTGGAATCAAATCTTAAGTTTTTACTTTAGTCATTCAATATCCGTCTGTCTCATGGTTATTAATTAATTTATTACTCTAACATTGAGTTCTTTATTAGGTATTATACACAGAAAATAATATGCGGCTAATTACGCTATAAAAGCAAATATCAGAAATCTAATGTTATTTATACCTATATAATTCAATGTTGTATGATATAGATATGTATAATGGTTTATTATCGTTAACATTTTTGTAACGGATATTACTTTCAAGTATTTAATCCAAATTTCTATTAAATAATAGACATTGCCAAACCAAACCATGATTTCTTTTTGCAGAGAAGTGCTTTCGTTAAAGCACAGTTGAAGGATAAAATACAATATACATGTAAATATATTTTATTTGAACATTATATAAGCAAGTGTGTTTTGGTATACTTTAAATTCATTTATCCTTATCGTGGAATTTGCACGGAAATAAAATTAATATATAATTTTGAATAACATTTCCTAAAGTTTATAATAACACTAAAATCGAAGCGTAAACTAGGAATTTAATTATAAAGAAATTATTCCGTGCTAGATTCAAATAAATTAAGAAAGTTTGCCGTGCAGTCCACTTTCAAATTATGAAAAACCTCAGTTTTTACCACAAATTTTCTGCTTAAGCCAACATCATTTCTATCTGCTACAATTTTTCAATTATAAATCGAATAACGGTTGGACTTATTGCAGAAAGTGTCGACTAAAAAAGCATGAAATGTAAATGAGTCGAAGTGTTTTGTAGTTCCTTTCGCCAACAATAGGCCTATGTAATGATCGGTTGTGAAACTATATCGTTTAAAAAACTGTACTATTATTTGATTAAAACCGCTATGGCCCTAACATATATTTTACTCGTATACTATTTTATACACCACAAGTAATATAAATACCTTTTTTTGTTAAAATTTGTGAAATAGCGCAACCACTATTATTGTTGTTTTTACTGTTATTGATATACCAAACTTGCACGTATTTACTTTGAGTTAGATAAATATTTGTGGTACGGTTCTGATTTCCCGTTACCCTTTCTCTGTGGTGGCTAAACATGAATGTGTGTAATGAACTGATTTATGAGTTATTCGTATTTTTGTTGCATAATTGCATATGCACATACAGTTTGGAGTTACGTAACTACAAGTTTCTAATTATTGTGGATGTTAATTTATACAGAGTGTTTCAGAATGTAGGTAATACTATTCAAAAACAAGTAGATTTATTTATTTAGTACTAATCTCTAACAGGCACAGGCAGTAATGCCTAATTACAAGAGACAGGAATTTACAAGTAGACTTAAATTTAAACAGATCCTTATTACATTACAAAAATTTACATAGTATGATCATTGGTCAGTTCATTCCATATAGAAATGATATGCGATTCTCTGTTTGAATTATCTGATATTGGAAAAGAAGTCCAGATCAGATGGTAAAATTGATTTATTAACTTGAAAATTGATAACAATGGTGAGGTGTTTGGCATTAATGGTAAAGTAAAAACTGATATATAACAGGTACACCTGTTGGTGTAGTGGTGCATAAAAGGGTAACGATGAGAGTAATCGAGTATAGAAACAATTAAGTTATTTGTTAATTTGTAGCAGAAAAGCGTGGCAGTCAAATCTCTCCTTATTATAGAGGCTATGGATCTTAAATTATTTTCACACTGCACTAGTCATTGCGAGTTTTATAATTTTTTATCGTAGCTTATCCCAAGATCTGTCATTTGTGTTTCTTTTCAAAAGTTCTCCATTTATACTGTAATTCACAATTATGATATTTATGTTTCTGGTAAGGATCATTGTAGATTATTTCTGGATATTCAAAGGTAGATTATTATTATATGTTCATGTAAGTAGATAAGATGTCGATATCTCTGAATGCAACAAATTACAGTCTGAATATGATTCTATAGTTCGATAATATTTTAGGTCATCGGCAAAAAGTTGACGATTACTACAGATGTTATTAAGTAAATCATTGATAAAAAGTATAAATAGCAGGGGTCCTAAATTAGATCCTTGAGGGATACCGAATGAGGCTGAGGTTTATCAGAAGTTTTATCTTTATATTTAACCGTACATTAACGCGCAGAAATTTATTATGATTTCAATAAATTTAGCGCGTCATCAGTGAAGCCAAACCCATGCAACTTACACAACAAAATATGATCAACTTTGTTAAAAGCTTTGCTGAAATCTGTATTAACAGCATCGACCTGAAGTCTTTGTTGAGATGTTGAAATTAACGTCGATATTAAATTCAAGCAGGTTTGTAATAACTGATTTATTTGTAACAAAACCGCGTTGTTTTTCAATAATATGGGTTTTTACGCATGATTCCAAATTCTCGAACGAACTATATGTTCGAGTAGTTTAACTGGTGCGCATAAGACTGAAATAGGTCTATAATTTTCAATAAGGCTTCTATCTCCATTTTTTTAAATTGGAGTAATAAGCGCCTCTTTCCGTAAAGAAGGAAATATATTTGTACTTATAACTAAATTAAAACAGTCCGGTTCAGTATCTGACGAAACAGTAGGTAACATTTTTATACTTCCGCAACTTCTTTCTTTTTTTGAATTAATGTATTTTCAAAATATTGATTTTTAATATTGATATTTTCAATACCAGCATAGATACTTCTTATACTCTACCCTTATAAGTGATTTTACCCTACGTCGAATCAGACAGAATATGTCGGCTGCTAATAAAGAAAATTACTCGTAGTTAGTATAAAAGCTAGTTGTTTCCTTTAAATATTTTTCATAAACTTGTTCATCTCTAAATCTTCTCCAATACTTTTCACCGTATTATGAACCTCTTATTATTATACTGCTATATATACAGAAAATATAGATCTTGATTTTTTTAAGGTTGAGACTGTAGCTAAAATGAGTGTATTATATAAATTATATCCTGAGATATAACTCGTAAAATTATAAAGAAACAGTGTTGGATTGACTTATTTCAATAATAAAAATTAAACGCAATAGCTTGGCTTAGCTTTTATTCTAATTTTACAATTTTTTCTGACAACCAGAAAATGTAATGTATTTATTCTGATATTACTGTATACATATAAAATTTTTTAATAAATATAAATCTTGAACAGTCATCTATTTGATGAGTCTTTTTGAATACAAAGAAATCTGTAGGGTGGCCTTGCAGGTTATTAACGCAGGATATAACAATAATGTATCGAATAATGTTTCAATAGGTAATACATTTTTTGATATTTGTAATTTATGCTTAAATAAAACTACTTCTAACTGTTTTGATTAGTATAATTCTCAGAGCAGGCAACAATTTACATGTGTATCCGCCAACAGAATATTTCTCACGAATGATCCAAGTTGAAAAAACCGTTGTACTAACACATACTCATTTATTTTTCTTCACC
Organism: Pogonocherus hispidulus; assembly: GCA_963924545.1. Classification (NCBI taxonomy): domain Eukaryota; kingdom Metazoa; phylum Arthropoda; class Insecta; order Coleoptera; family Cerambycidae; genus Pogonocherus; species Pogonocherus hispidulus. The sequence goes on from OZ004694.1 coordinate 387,946, forward strand.
ACGAACTTGGGAGTTCGTCGACTGACGAATACTACTTGCCTGAACCGTTAACAAATGAGGGTATGATTCAGAAAATGATAAATTATATATATGTATATGGTATATATAAATGCATAGATAAATTTAGGAAAGGAAATTAGGAAATTTGTATTTTTTTTTTTATTAAAAAAGTAGTACTTATAAACATTTGAAGCTACTCTATAGATGGGTTAATCTTTCTATTGGTATTCTTGCTTATATATTGATCTTTGTTTTTGTGGACAAAATACATGATCAATTTTCCGTAGTTTTTCTGTCGTTGGTTTTATTAATACTGCATTATTAGTTTTATACATTTTTTTAGTTACACCTGTAAAACATCAGACTTGTATTTGTATTCAGTGGTTTATATATAGGTACAAGGTTATCATAAAGTAAGGGATATAATTTAGCTTATTATGTACCTATCTTTGACAAGTTAAGTTAATAACAGGATGAGAAAGAAATTCGATTGCTTAAACAATGGGATTTCTTTTGTCCAGCAATGGTTAACGCAAATGTTCAATATGTCATCCATTTTGCGGCTGTACAATCACCAACCGTTCCTCTAAATTGTACACAGCATTATTCAGCATTTCTGGTTGAATTGCAGCCATTTGCTCCCTAATAGAGTCTTAACTCTTCCAGTGTTGTTGGTCGTGTTCTAAACACCAAATTTTTTCTTAAACTAATCGTTTTATTAAAGTATAAATTGTTTCAATTGACGTTTACGAGAGTTTTATTTTGAGAACAATTCTCTAAATCGCAATGATTACCTTTGACACTTGTATCAGCAGTTGACACAAGACACAACTATTTTGTTTACATAGGTAGGTACAGTAAAATCCAATTATTGACGCAATTAGATTCCATTTACTTTTCGCTACTAACTTGATTCCTTAAAATTATATAAGACTTTAAAGTATACTCCTTACTTTATGATATTGCACAAATACAGACTATGTACAATACCGACACCATCCTCAACAAAATACACATTCCTAGAAGATAAATTCATACGTTTAATACTTGTCAATTACAGCGGAAATACACTTGCTGTTGTTTACTCTGCAATTAAAACGACTGACAACGAAATTTAACCATTTTACGTACATTTCCCGAAATTTTCATCTGGGTATACCATTCTCCTTCAGTTGGTTCGTTTGGAGAAGCGCTATATCTCCTGCAGGGTCATTACACTAATCTTTAAGACGTCTTAAGTATGGGCTTTTGGACATAACAACTATGTCTTATAGTTAACTTCACGCCGATTTTCGAGTCACATCCGATATTTTGGAATTATACTAATGACTTTGTCTACAAATTGGTCTAAAATGCGAGACATTTCTTTAGCTGCCACTTTAAGCCACCTCCGTAGGTGCCCTAAACTAGTTTAAGCCCGTGCCGTACATTTGTGTCAGACATAATTGTTTTCGATTTTTGCATAGGTACTTAGAGTAAAATATGGCTTTTGTGTCTCATTTGCTATTTTTTGTTGAACACGAAAGGCGAAGGTATGATATAAGGGAATTAAACGTGTACAGGAGGCATTTAAGAGACAACAATAATCCTTTTGACCTGAGGGCCTTAGAATTTCAGCGCCTTTTCGTGTAGACAAGGACACTGCACGATATTTAATAAATAGATTGACCCCGAGGCTTCGGGTTTACAGATCTGATGGATTAGCTCCACAAGTAAAGGCGAGTAAAATAAATGAAGCCAAAATTTCTTAATGAGTACCTAATATAATATGTAAAATATAGATTTTAGTAACCCTTCGATTTCTGTCTCATGGATGTTACCAAAGGGTTGTTGGGCAAGGATTTTTTGTATCTATGAGTCAACTCAGCGTTAGCAATTGTAATTGTAAAAATATACACTCAAACAATGACGCAAACACTGGTTTATAACTTGTTTTTCTTTTTGTTTTAAGGTTAGATTCCTTTTAAACTGTGGTTAGATTATGTTGTCTTACTCCTCTTCCAACTAAAAATATGAATGACTGCGACGATGCCATATTGTGGGGGCTAAAACTTCTTAAGTCCATGTTAATTATAGACGGTCTAAAAGGAATAATAGCGTAATACAAGGAGTCTATAATTTTGGTGGCTTAAAATGAATTAGCCTGTCTTTTGTCTTTAGTTTAAGACAATTAGTATAATAACCCTGCTGGTACGTTTTCCCATTAGCTTTTATTAGGTTTTCTGAAACTTTGTACGCAGACACGTGACACCTCCTATTACCGACATTTGTCTCTTTACAGTCTTTACCCATTCAAACTCTGTCGGTTCGGCGTGGCAGCGTCACGGGTAGCGCGTCCACTGCCATCTCACGCCTCGCGGACCCAGTTCTTTGACCGGCGTTTGGTCCGGACAACGAGGGGCGCATAACCGTAGAGTGCATGGCTGGCTATTACGCCATACGTAAAGAAGAAGGTGCACGTACTGCCGAAGAGGGCGTCGACCGCACACTTCTTCTCCTCTTCTTCATCACCAGGGTACCGCGACCGGCTTGGAGAGGGCACAACTGCCACACTTCGTCCCGACTCCGTTGGAAACGTTCCCTCGCCCGCTTTCAGTTATGCGCAAGCAGCCGTCGGTCGCGTAGAGCCCACACTCAAATATAATAACTCACAGGTCGCGCTCACGTTCGATGACGGGCTGGAGTTTTTTCGTCGTCTGTGAAACGTCGCCGTCGCGAATGACGAGTCCGCCACCCCGTTGCTGCCATCAGACAGACGGTGGTTACCCTCCTCGTTCAGACGCGCCCTACAGAAACAAGTGTCTTAATGAATATGTGTTATAATTTAGATGCCGTTTATATCTGAGGATTATTATATTGTATGTTCGTTTTGGGGAAAAGGTCTGTTGTTTTCTTTCGGGGAGGATGAAATGTAGACATTTTATCTTTCTCGAGATGGGTTTAGGGGAACTTGAGGCGTTCCGTCTGGTTTTGTTTTGGTTCAACCCGTATTGACAGGTCTAAATGGTTTATTTTCAATATCTCCTTTATAAACGATAGTGTTTATATCGTTGATTGCACAACATGTTAATAAAATATAATACATTTTTGGTAGTCGTATCGTCATCGTTCACTACGATGTATCGGTAATAGCGGATTAATATAACCTAATTACCTCAATTATCGAAAAAATATATTAAGAAAAACAAACTTGTAAATTCGACCCTGAGCTGAATATGAAGGACTTTCAGGTTACCTTAAGTCGTCCAATTGCCTATACAAGGCAAAGTTTAGCCTGTTCAATGAAGCATTTTAAAATAAACTAACCTGCCAGTTCCCTCAAAGTTTATATTTGATCATGCAAAACCAACTTATTTGTTTCTAATCAAACTTTAGCTATTTCCGCAGAAAACCGTATCGTATAGGTTCAGAATTTAGTTTGACCCGTTTTTTATTTACTGGAGACTGAAGTAGTATGTCATTTTTATTGGCCTGCGGATTCTTAAATCGTTGACCTGTCAATATCGATGCATTGAAAGCGCCTCAATTTTTCTTTTCACATCGTCCCGTACGACAAAATGACATGAACTGTACAGCATTATAATTGAACGCACGTAGCCGTGACTAATAGATCTGCTTCAGAAATTTCATACTACCTATATAATTGTGTGCCAGTATTATTATTAAAATTCTATTGATTCTACAAAATGTAATTGAATTGTCTGTTCAGAAAAATAGCCAAAATACAGCAGTAGAGTATATTTATGTTTAATTCGAGAGTTTTAGTAAAAAAAATCTGGTGAATATAATTTTTCTGTCACTGCGATTTCTGTTATTATACTGTGATTATTGAAGTAACGGCTTCTTTCCACCTTCGCTTCTTGTTTCATGTAATAATGACACCGAATCTAATAAATATAACATTCTGTATAAGCATTCGAATAGACAGACATGTTTGTTAAATACTGAAGTGAACACATTATTGAATTGTCTTTATGTTAAAAAATAATAGTCTTTTATAATTTGGGTTTTATGTAATCTGTTGTTACATTTTTCGTTAACACCTTTATAACCTGAAGATGAATTATTTAGACTACGAAACAGGTGATATAGGAAAAAAGAATTGTGAGATCGAAGATTTTTTGTTAAAGAACTCTCCATTAATATGGGGTGATATACCTAATATTTATGACTTCGGAGGTATGTATCAACAGAATTGAAAAAAGTTATATTTATTTTTTTTAACACTTTCTTGAAAGTAGATTACTGTACTTATTTCTATATCACCCTGTAGATGGCAAGAGAAGTTTCACCAATCTTTATTGGAAGTAATAAAGGATTTTAGCCTCTTAGCAGTATCAGTTTCTCTGTAGATCCGGATGTGCTTAATACCGATTATTGCATTTTAGCAGGATACGTTGATTCGACATTTTTGTTGACAGAGGTAATCGCGATATGTCGCGGTGGTAAACTTCCGGTCGATGTTAGATATCTTAAAGGAAACAACGCGTTGGTTTTGATAAGGACCGGTTAATTTATGATGTTGGGTTGACTTCCTACCGTTTATCATATTTTTATTCAATATTTTTCCTTAGATTATAAAACTTGTAAAATTCACGATATTAAAATTGAATACCTGTCTATGTTTAATAAGTGTTTTCTTCGAATGAGAAGGAAGAATGTAAAGTTATTACCGGCATTTGGGATGTATGAGCCAATAAACATTAGTCCCGTTTCCCGCATGAGTTTCATCTTAATACATGTAATTTATTACGACATCGTTAATTATGTCTATGGGGGGTTTGGATAAGGGTAGTATAGTTTTAATTTCTGTCGCAATACGTTTTTATTAAAATTGTGGGTCTAATAAAATGTATCTCACAAATAATCGCCATCAGCCGAAAAACGTAATAAAATTTTAACATGCTACAATATCTTGAAAATATCAAAGAATTCAAAGAGTCAAAGAAAAGGTGCTTTGTTTATACATTTCTAGATTACATTTATTGAATAGGTATTTACCTGAGATTGATAAAAAATTCTCAGTAGATGATTTATATTGTACTAAAAATTTCCATATAATGGAAAGACGTTGATAAGCATAAATATAGGAATAAATGTAGACAAAAAATTCGTAAAACTATATATAACAGACTTTAAATACCTAAATCTTGTAGGTAATTATTAAACAAACACGTTTTTCTCTAGTAGTTGCAGTAGATTATAAAACTGCCCATTTTATCTTAACTAAATAGATATTGCAAAAAGTCGAACTAATCAAGCATAAATTTCCTAGTTAAGCAGCCGTTGTTAATTGAATTTTTAAATAGTATTTATAATAAATAAGTACCTTTTAGACCTAAACCTTCACTAGCTACGTGACGTTCAAAGTGACACAAATTTTCATGTTGAAATCTGATTTTAGTGTTGTCGCAGCTATATCCCAGAATCTGTGATAGCAAATTTGGAATAAAGAATTAGAAAATATTTATATATGGTTATCTGTGTTAAGTGCTCCTCTGGCAGTGCCTTTTTAAAAACTGTAGAACCAAAGATAGTTTTAGAGTGATCGAAATAATACACATATATTAGACTTGTGATAACTGATTATAGTACAACCACCTTAAAGGACCAAAACCGAAGCCTTACTTATAAAACTCTTCCGCGTTGTTTTATTTCTAAACATATCCATTTGGCACCAAAGTATATCGACTGAGAGAGACTTCATTCTGCTTTTTTTTTTGTTGTGATATGAACTAATCCCTGTGCAAAACGTCGGCAAACAACATGGTCGTTCTGCAGGATAGTGGTTCGCCGATCCAGGCACCGGCCGCCATTTTGGACCACCTGGACTATAGGCAGACTACCACTTGTCTGAAGATGGTACCAAAAAGGTACATTAACGTCCATCAGTGGCTTGGTCCGGTATGCACTAAGGACCTGAAAGCACAAATTGTAAGTCAGTTTTATTTAAAAATAAAAGGCAACTGTTTAAATATATTTCTCATATTAATAGAGTTTGGTGTGTTGATCACTGTTGGACTCGAACCCAGAGGTCGTGGGTTCGAGTCCTCATTCCGCCGAACAATTTTTAATTAAATTGTTCACTCGTATATTCAGGTCTATTCGCAGGGGTGGGTTGACAATCTTCCTGGCCCTGGCGTACGTACTTATGATGGGGGAAGCACGTTGGCTTGGTGTTAATGTGACAGATTAACATCAATAATTGATGTTTGATTGCCCCCCTCTCTAATCAGTTTTTCCGGGTTTTCCTCATTCTAGCACTGAATGGCGGTTAGCTTACCAGCGTAAGTCGTTCCTGGGATGCAAATGCGGCCTACTGAATAATAATACACCGCTCCCTTCCCTACACAATCCTTAGACCTCCGAGCTAATTCTTGTGATTTGAATGCGGGTTAGATATATTAATATTATGTTACAAATTGGGAAAATATTTGCGGGAAATATAAGCATTGGGTAAAATTAAGAGTTAGGTACGTTTTCTTAAGCAAGGAAATAGCCAAAGAGCTTCCAGAAGAGAGATTCTAACATTTTGAGAGGGTCCACTCTCAAAATCTGGGAATTAAATTTGCGAAAGTTCATATTCTATATTCAAAGTTCCTAATAAATGTTTACTCGACCCAACTACATATATCTGAAAAATACGCCAAATATTATTGAAAATATTCAATGCTCGTTATTTTTATTTTCTTTGTTATCGCTGGAAAAATAATAATTTACATATTTTCCTTAATCGCTCTTTACCATAGGAACTTAATTATGTGAAAATGTAAAAACTGTGTAAAACCTACCATGAGCATATCACAAAGGTGTGTCAGTATCTACTCATGCATGTTTTATATTAACCATAAAAGGTCAAGGGCACATTTCTTCAAAACCACTGAATATTATAAACAAAACTAGTCAGGTTTATTTGTAAAAGTGGCAGATTAGGTCATTTTCGCCTGGGAGAATTTTTTAAAAATTTATTTTTATATTGGCTTACGTAACCTTTTTGTTATGCAAAAGGTCACGCTCGTCGCATCTATTTGACATTTGAGCCGTTGGCGGCTGGTATTTCAGCCCTTCATATGAATGCCTTTCCTTTAGTAATTGGCCTGTTGTCTCTGTTTTATTGTTTGCAAGGACGTCCCCAGAGAATTCATTATTATATATGGCTTTCCTGGAGCGACCCTCTTATAATAATTTTATGTATACTTTTACAGTGCTAAAATGATATTCCGTTAGTCCGTATTGTTCATGTTTCATCTATCAATTATTGATAAAGTTCATAACGGTTACTTCATAATCATGGTCAATATTGCTTGGAAATTATATACTTATAACCATATAGTTAATTTAACTAGATATTACGCCATGGTAGTAAGAAAAAAAATCTTTCTGATCTAGTTTATTTTTAAAATGTATTTATGCATAACGTTTTTAAATGAGTCAAGTTTTATAACTTAAGAAAATTATAATATACCATATTATAAGTACTATTATAAGTTAGGTACCTTGTGCGAAAAGGTCTTGACAAATACACATTTAAATAAACAATAAATGTAATCGAATCCTAGTAGGTATTCAAAATCTGCAATGTGACATCACCCTTCTTGAAATATCTTGATGTGCCTAAGTCAGTCGAACAAGACGCTCAGTTGACAGGAAGTGTACATAACGATTTTTCTGGTATTTCTGAATATAGTTTATTTACAGACCAGTAAGAAGCGCACAAATAAGCAATAATACAGCTCATTGCATATGGTACCGTATGACGCATATGGCAGTTGTGATTGTTAATGTAATTATTTTTTTCCAACCACACAAATAAGACACTATATTATCTAACATTAAATTATTTTGTATAAAAAGAAGGCCATTTCGAGACGCCATAGCAACTGTACAAAAAAGAGATTATTGTACAGTACCAAAAAGTAATTTGACATTGACATTGCACGTCACATATATTGTAATTTATTCAAATTGACAAATTGAAACGAATAGCGTTTTTACAACTCTGAACGCCTCCTGATTTAAAGAAGTCAGGAGAAAATGCCACTTTAGAACTATTACCAAAAAATCAAGAGTAATAGTGTATGAAAATAGTTACCTATAAACCATTACCTATATGTTATTTATTATTCTAAGTAATAAGTGTATGTTGAATTTACTAATAGAATTAATTGTAAAATTATTTTACAATATGAAAACTGGTGGTATTAATTAGAAGCGGTTGGAAAAAAATATTATGTTAAACTCGTATACCTAAAAAATACGCTTTCGAGACTCGTAAAACCCTTTCACTCGTCCCGAAAACGTATATTTTTATACTAGTTAAACAAATAACTCTTTTAATTGTTTAAAATCATCTGCAAAATAGTTGCTTCTTGATTTACAAATATTTAGAATATGCGTTAAAAGTCTTAGGGCCGGGTTTTCAATGCTCGGTTAACGTAATTCAACCTAGAGTTACGTAACTACAAGTTTAGGATGTGAATAGTTTTTCATAAAATATTTGAGGTAAATCATAGCTAAACTTATAGCTAAACCGTGTTAACCAAGCATTGAAAAATCGACCCATAAAAATATATTTATAATTTGATTTCAAACCGTTTGGTTCTAATAAATCTCTTGTGTAATTATTTATGGAATACACGACAAAATTCAAACACATTCTAAGCAGATAGTTGAAGCATAGGCCTTAATTTCTGTGACTGTCATTTTAGTTATTAGATATAGGCAAGGCACTTTACCCGCATGAAGAGAAATTGAGCCTTGCATACTTTTCCAGGCCTACATGAGATTCTAAAATATAATGGAAAATTCGGTTCGATACCAACCTCCTTTAATTGGTATTAACTTCATTCTCCTCGCATCGTTCATCTCATAGTTAACTGTTCTCAATAAAACATAAATTAGGTTTGCCAATGGATCGATATTCATTATATGAGGGCTATATAAAACAGCCAGTGCTTTAATTGACCGCCATTATAGCACCAATTGATATTTGTTTGTCCTCATATTGATACCAATCGATCTCGTTTATCGCGTGAACCTTCAAGTTATTAAACATTTAGTCTGCCCATTTCGAAATACATTTGGGAGCAGAAAGCATGGCTCGGACAGACATACTTATTTCCATGATCCTGAAGTGCAGTCAATATAGTGCAGAGAAGAAACATTATATACAATATTGACAATAGGCTATTGCGAATGCTTCCAATTTTTCTTGAAATTAATAATATACCTAAATCGGTTTATATAATATATATCTTCAATGAAAAAGGTTTCTTCTATGCTCTGGGTAACTGTCACTTCTGTCAAGCTATCATTTATTCTTCTGGAAACTTATGTTGTAATAAGTAATTATAAATAAATTATTTCGATGAATGCCTATTTTTTTCGTAATTAAAATTTTCATTATTGGCTGTATAACTGTGCCTTAAGACGGTGACTACACCGTCAGAATCAGACGTCAGTTTATTGCTGGTCTCAAAGTTGTTTGTTTATTTAGAGTTCGAAGTTTTAAAAGTTCAAGAATTTTTAAATTGGCATTTCATTGTTTTTGTTTATTTTATTAACTACCTAAATAAATTACATCCCTGGGTATTCCTTAGTTGTGCGTGATAACAACACTATTCTCAAGTAAAAAGTGAGTTACTTAGTTACCTTGTAGGTACATATTAGCGCTACAAGAGAACTGTCTGTTGCCGTTACTGCGATAATTTGTCTCGTAACATTCAGAATAAATTGTCCGAAAATACGTTTGTTAAAAAAAAACTTAATTAGTGAGTACTATTATGCGGTCCCCTGATGGCGTGACATTAAACATTTAAATACAAACGTATTGTAACCAAATTAATGCTTAACAAATCAGTGGAAACTTGTCAGCTTAGGGCAAAAACGACCCTCATTGAATTGATATAGGTACGTTTAAGTTCCTTTGAATTGATTTAGGTTGGTTGGTTGAAGTCGTGAACATTTGAAACTTCAGATGCGTGTCACATTCTTGACATAATGGCTGCAAATGTTCGTGACCTGTATAGTCTATAAACTTCTGATAATTGTCGCATTGTATAATTAATTCTTTACGGTTGGTGATAGAAGGTATGTAAGAATTAATAAACCCAGACAAATATGTTATTGCAATTTGAGATTGTACCTTCAATTTTACTGTTCAGACGTGTGACACGACAAGGTGTTTTGCATTCTGTATCGTGAGATCTACAAACGATTTACAAATTTCATGAAATATAAAAGTAAAAATTGACCATTAAACATGCACGATATACAAATTACATTTTTTGTTCGTTTTTAATATAATCTCGCAGCGTGCCTAATCCCGAAAGCAGTAAAAGCTCTAATGTATAGGCTCTTCCAAATAATTGTCAAATGATACTGTTTGTTGGCTCTTTTTGCATTTGAAGGAAAATAATAAGAAAATATATTTTTACCGCGATTTATAAGAGTATTGCATTATTATGAGCTCAACATGGATTGCGATATTTGTTATATATCCTTTTTTTTTCTAGATATCGTATGCGTTCTAAATTTTAAAATTTTTGTGTTTGTAGAAGGCAAATCGTCATAACGTTTTACAATTATTGGTACTACACATGATTTATGTTCTTCAAGATCAAAATCTGAAATTAAAAAATCTCAGAATAAAATATATAATCATTTAAACGTTATACCTAATTGCAGTAATCCGGCTTCTGTAGAAAAAATCTTAACAGTTTATCGTCAATATTCCAGTTCACTCTATTTAATAATGGATTTATTGTATCCGTGTCAAACTGTATCTTGCTGTTTGTTGTTAAACTTCCTTTTACAGATATTTTTCGGTATTTTTTTGCGCTGTATAATGGTTTTTGTAAGAATTGATTAATACGATAATACGTAGATTGTTGATATGAAGTGTATTTCACATCGATTGATCTGCATCACGTCCGCGAAAAGGTATACTCATTTTGGGAATAAATAAACAACCTTTTTTAATGACTGAATAGAAACACATGCTCATTGCACATTACAAATACATGAGTATTCTTTTGGGAAAGCCTCCTTAGAGTTGCACCTCTCAAGAGGTTGTATCTCCAGCAGTTAGTGCTCAGCACGCCTGAATAATATAAGACGCAATTTTTTTTCAGTTTATTATATTAATTACAAAGTCCTACACATAAGTTAAGAATAATATGAATAATATTAGTTCCTTGTCACCTAATGAAAAAGAATACGCTTTAATTAGAAAATGATCTGCAGTCGAACGCACAGGTCCAGCACCTGTATTCGGAATTCTACTACTTGGCTAGGTTGACTAAAAAACAGCAGCAGTCTTATGGCACCACCTTCGAAGCCAAAGCACAGAAAATCCTCAGTTAAAACCATCAACAACGATGATCACTACTATCAGGCAGCTGAGCAGGAATTGGACAGGAGTTAGACAATCAATCATATTATTAAACTAACTGGACATTGTATCTGAATAGACCATCTACACAGTAGAGATATATAGTATAGGGTCCGGCATATTTTTTATGAAAAGTGGAATAAAAATTTCTTGGGATAATTTTTTGCCATTTTTTAGTGACTTTCAATTGTTTTCAAGTTTTTTCAGTTTGTATGTTTCAGTTTCAGTTTATATGACAACTATGAAATTTCAAATGCCACCAAACGGATATTGGATTTATTTTTTAGAATCAGGATTTATTTGTCATACCTACTAACTATTCGTACCTTATTACTTGACATTGACGTGTGTTAGAGTCGTTTTAAATTAAGTAAAAATAGTGTACCTGTCGGAATAGGAACGAATTGATATCCTTATATTATATGTTTGACCTTATATATATGGAGACAGAAAAGTAACTCTTGGAATTCCAGAAGTCTTGGAATTCATGTATCTTCAAAGTTTTTTGTGGTAATTTTTTAGGTAAACAATAAAATGAAAATATACAATTTTTCTGAAATTTTTCCTATGTATCCCAATAATATTTGATATATGGTGTCATTTGAAATTTTAAAATTGGTTGCCATATCAACGAAATGGAAACACCTAAAAACAATTGAAGGTTACCAAAAAAGTGGCAAAAAATTTTTATTCCACATATTTTTTTATAAAAATAGTATTTAAAAAGTTATCGACACTGTCCTATACATGTATACCGGACTCTATAGAAATTGAAGAATCAGCCTAGCATCTATCTATATTATCTAGAAGACTGTGCATCCATTTGTGTTTTGATATCAGTAATTTACTATCAAGTAGAAATATCTAACTTTAATTAAAATTTGTTATGTTGTTATAGCGGGTCGGTATAATTTTTTTGTACTTTTCTTTGTCCTTTGTTATAAATATATTTTTCGTATATATTTATTTTATAAATTCTTTTTATTGAACTATAAAAACATTCGTTTGCGAGTTATTTCATAGTACTTTAATTATAAACATTTAGCAAGCAGTAGGAATAATCCTTAATGCATGCAGTTTTAAAAACAACTTTATAGCTGCATGTACAATTTATGTGCAGGTAAATTGCTGGGACGAGCTTGAAAATGATTTAAAAGGTAATTCGTGACAGCATTGCTACTATTCCAGTGATGAATGCGTTACGACACTTGAATTTTGGCGACAAGTCGAGTCGTTTATGTTATTTATGGCTTGATTAGGATCGGGAAGGGGGGAATTTGGCTAGATAAATTTGAGTTAGTCAGAATACTTTCTTTGAAAGATATTTTTTATTAAAAGGGTTAAATAAGTATATGTATATTTTATATCTGTCCATGGGGTATATTCGGAGCTGGTATTAATGGAATATTCTATGTTGTGGTTTTAGAGCGCTGCTGAGTCCTATATTATTTTGATCAAAAACTTCCTAAAAGTTTCAGTAAGTAACTGAACTATCAAATTCTATGACAACATATTTTTGTTGGGTGAAAGAAAGTATGTACTTTCATATTTCCGCAGATAACATCTGTTACTGTTATATAATCTATATAAACTTTAGCGTGTTGTCATAAATGGTTGTATTTTTGTGGGTAGACAATTGACAATTTAAGTCGATTAATGCGGTCAGTTCTTAAAACAATGGCAAATATATCTGTGTATCAAATCAGTAATATTAATAATAACTGTAAAAACTACTATTATTAATCTTAATTAAAATTTTGCTTGCTCTTGCAAAAAAACCGTATACGTACCTACTAGGATTACCAGCTAGAATAAATTTAGCTTTACTACTGTTTTTTCTACCAAGTGTAAATTGCAATGGTTGTATTTTTAAATTAAAAATAATTGTTTTTATAACAATTTAACAAGGATTCTATACTGCTCCCTTTTACGGTCTGGCACAAGAATAATTTAACCGGTTGTTTTCCTGCATGAATCACTGTGCAATTAAACCTTTATCTACATTTCAAATTTGAACCATTTCTGTTGCATTTCATTAAAGGATTTAGTCTTTGTATTATTCCGATTAAACCGAATTAAAGAGCTTCCTACTAGATTAGTAGAAAGTGTAGTAGATCAGGAAAGAACTAATGAGTAACGTCAAAACTGGGCTTTTAATAGGCGTGGTGGCACTATTGACGCTAATTAAATTACGGCGTCTCTACACCTTTTAATACATAATTCACATGTACACCAAAATGTATCGTTTGCTGGCAGCTTATAAGGTGAATGAACGGATGGATAACTTCATGTATATAGACGTACTACCGGCAAATCAACTTTTCTGATTATTGCTCAAGTCTGTTTACATGAGGAATGCTATAATATCGTACTTTACAGTTTGATTTTATTGAGACCTGATGATCTGAGATGTATCTTTAATACAGGTTTTGTGACGTTTGTTCAGAGTAGAGAACATATTATCCCTCTCATATTTTATTTTGAGTTAAAATGTTAATAATAATTGATGGTTTTTTATATTTTACAAAAATATTCTTGAGAAAATGCACAAGGACAGTTTCAAAACGTGTAATTCAGGTGCCCTCGTAAACGGAATAATTATAGGTACATAGTTATATCAGTTTTTAAGCGTTTCCGTAAAATGCAATATTTTCAACTTCAAGAAACTTTTACAAACTGTTTTACAATATTTGTGAAAAGAGGCAATATATCGTGATGTCTTTCTAAATTTACGAAAACCGTTCAGTAACTTGTTTTGTACATTTCATCACTACTGTCATAGACTAACTGTTTCTTATTTCAAGAGCTCAGTTTCAGAGTTTCCCTTATAATTTAGCGCTCGTCGTAGCTTTTGTTTTGTCCTTATTTACATAAGATAGTTTATAAAGGAGTCAGGTCATACATTTTCTATGTTTGAGCTGAGTTATAGTATTAATTGATATTAGATGCATCAGTAGTCAGTTGTACCTATTGGGATTACTGTACATATACCTGCAAAATAGAAATAACCACGTTATTTAACATATGAAATAGAACTCCGAAATGGACGACCGAACAACGGTGGTGTGTCACAAAAAGTTATGCCAATATATTTTTATACTAAGGTGCGTTATATCAATGTTTATCCTCATGATGTTGCTTCAGGCTATCTGAACTGAGTGTTTTAGTGTCTTCGCATCCGCCAGATTTCACCAATTGGTTAACTGTCAGTTGCGTATCTCTTAATTATTTGGACTGTGGTATTATGGCATTATGAAATTTATATATGGTCAAAAGAAGAATCTAAGCGATGCACGTCATCAGTTAAAACATGATTTACATGACGTTAAACGGCCAAAAACATTTATTTATTTGTCATTATGCAATCACAGTAAATCACATTAGGCTAAGCTATGCGGAGGTACGTCAAAATTAAAAAAATATATGTATTTCTGGAAAATAACATCGTGGATCCTTTATGATGTGCACCGCTTGGATTCTTGTTTCGAGTTTACCCGTTAGTATTATTTTTGTACACTGTAAATTATTTATATTGGGGTCTTCTCTGGAGTAAATTTATTGGATTATGCATTATTATTTAAAACTTTGTTTAATTGATTTGACCTTAATAATATACCTAATTGGGTTGAAAATAGTGGTCAACATACTTACATATATTTTTAGCCAGTGTTATAAAGGTGTTATTTTTCCGATTGTTCTTTCTAGTCATAAATCTTACTATGATCAAATGCAAAATGAATAGTTTAGATATTTTTAAGGTGCAAATAAATAATCATCTATTAATATTTTATAATTACTAAACTTCTTTGTTGTTTGATTAACACTGCGTGATAAAATTTAGGTTTCCCGTTTAATAATTCGAATAACTAATGTAGGTTATTTCTAATTTTAACTTTGCCCAAACTGGGGTGTGTACCGCTCATCAATAATAATTTAACATCATAGATACACCTTATTCAACTGTTGGTGTATTAACTAATTAACTAATGTATGACCTGTGTTAGGAACCTGCCTACTTAATTAACTTTAGTTTTTATCGCACCTTCATACATCCCATTTTAATTATACTGATTGTGTTAGATATAGAATCAACACCTAATGTGTTTAAGTGACGTAATCAACCGAATTATTGTAAACATTATCCGGAAATTGTCTTCGATTTTACAGATATACCTATATGTATATTTCCGTAAATATTTTATTATAGTACTGTAAGTACTTACTTATCGATTAATTTTTTCATTGGTCTATTGGTCGTATATATTTTATTTACAATTTACTGAACATACTAAAGCCTTTATAAAGCTTTCCCAAACGGATTATTTAAACTTTGCCCTAAGAGCTACAATTATTGCGGAATATGGATGGCTTTTTGCACCCCGTCGTCTGATTCGGAGAAATATGATTGATATATTTGTAGCCAAATGATAATAATGCCAATCTCCAGTTCCATTATGGGTTAGAAATGGCGGCGGGTTAATTCTGGATTATGAGGGAGATTCGATTACAGTAGCGGACGTGGACTTCCCTTTCAAATTGTCTGAAATGTAAATTGCCATTTACCATCGAAGTTTGAATACTAATAAATTATGACATGAATATGCATTACACTTTTTTGTAACAACTCACATTTATAAAATTTATTTCTTAATTCTGTTAGTCGAAAATTCGAAATTGTAATAATACCAATAAAAAAATTTAACTTTTATTGCTGTAATGTAAAAAACAACTCATACTCATTGTTGAAAAACGAACATGCGTTCATTAAAAAAGGCTTCTGTGCGCGACAATATGTCTGGCAGTTGTTTATTATTATTTTTTTTTGTAGTCCTTGACTTTGAGCAGAAAACTAGTTTATGATGAAAATGTCCGCACCCATTTACATCTCAAACAATCTGCCTACATAATTTTAGATGCTGGTATTTTAACCTACTATTTTTTAAAAAGGAATTTGAATTATTAGTTGCCAAACATTGCTTAGCTTCCCTTTTTTATCTAAACTTGATTTAAATATTGACCTTGGGACTAATCGACTGATTATCTCAAAATGGTAACGACTAGTATTGATATTGACATCTAAATGGTGTAGGTTGAAGAATCGTAACAAAAACAATATCAGGTGTCTTTATTTAGCCTCTAGGATGTTCATTGTTTTGAATACTTTTTCACTAATTACTGTAGTGTAAGTGTAAAGCTTTTTAGTAACTTTACTAAGTAAAATTAATCTCAAGAACAGTATTTATTCCTGAGTGAAAATATATCATTCTATTGAACGTGTATTGCGTATGATGAGTGGCAATTTTAATTATGATAGTACGTTTTGATTGTTTATTCAACGCCATATTGTGCGCTCGGTATTAATTTATTTATCGCATTGAACAAACATCACTCTTACCATTGTTTAACCTTATTTGTTGCGCTTTGTTCCAAAAAGTTGACGTACTGTCAACACCGGATCTGTTCAGTGATATCTCGTTGAAAATATGTAGGTATATTTATATGGGCGTCATCCAGTTAATTGCTTAATGTTTAAAGAATATTAATAAAGGCGTACCTCTGCGTCATTTTGAGATTGCTTCATTGTTTCCGTATATAGATAATGTACCTATAGGTATATACACAAGTCTTGAAATGCTTTGTAGACTGCTTGTTATCTTTTATCAGGAAATGGAATTATCAGTTTTCATACTTAATAGGAAATACTTTTGTCCAGATATATAGCTGGATAACTTTATAAGCTGGATATAACCGTCATTGTATTGCGTAACAATGTATGTGATTGTAGAGAGGAGGGAATAATGTAGAAGAATAAAGGAAAATATTATCGTTTGGTGTTTTGAAGGATCACAGACTGTCTGTTCCTTTACAATGCCACCAGTCCCAGGGAGTGTCGCCGGTTCGCTATATAGGCAGTCAATATTTACCTTTCGATTGTCTTCGCAGAGACTGAATATGGATATATCGATCCAACATATTCAACATTTCCACTATCCAGACGGCGTAGATATGTGGTAAAATAGCAGAATTAAATGATATTGAGCTTACAGTAGGCTTGAATCTGCGATCTGAACATTATTTAGTTTGATTGGTTTGTATAACGTTGTTTCGTATTATTACAAGATTTAAATATCGTCCAAAATCTAAATTTGATGTGTTTTAAAACTCAACTTATTAGTTTCACAGCACTGTAATTGACATTCACTTTATATCCGCTGTGACTATTTATTTGTGGCATTATTTAGTAATGCTTGCTTTTATCGAGTAAAACCACTTCTGAAAGCGTGTTTTTTTGTGGGTAAAAGTCCGGGCTTTTCAAGTTGAAATTCTATCCTGACTTTTTGGCGATTCCATAATGTAGTGAGTTTCAAAACACGCTGATTTGTAGAAAAATATCATGGAAGTACGCCGCGGCTTTATGAACTGCAAAATTTATGTTGTTTTTAGTGAATATAGACTATGGAGGTCGGTCTTTCAAAGTCGAACAATTCACTGAATGGTCTTTATCTTCTATCAAATTTGTCATCTTCATCTTGTGAAGTTCTGAACATTTGTTTTTTCATTTTCAGTTATTCTAATCGCTACTCAACAGCTTTAAATAGCAACTATCATTGTACACCATGAGGGAATGAGGTTCTTTGTGTGGTATAGTAGCTGAATTTGCTGAAACACAACCAAGAGTATACAACAAATAACCGATGTATTTAAGTAAATGCTGGTTAAGTTGGAAATAATGTGAAAGCAAATATTGATTGGAATTAATAATTATATAGGTATTTACGTACAGAATACTCATTTGATTATGATCTACAATAATTATTCCTTCATTAGTCAATATTTTTTCTTAGTCCTACCGTTAGCAATAGGTACCTTTCTAATTGCTTTATATTTAAGTATATGTATACTGTCTCTGAATGCCAATTTTTTGCTAGGTATGACCTCTCGATTGCACTATACCTACATAAATAAAACAAAAATCTTTGCTGAACCATTTCGACCACGGCAGTTAAATTTGAAATCCTGGCCAATTTTCTCGATCAACTAATACATACCTACGCACAGATCTATAAGTATTTATTAGATATAATTATGATATTACATTAAAGACTTCAAACGTTAACAGCCTGACACCGACTAACTGATTAAATGATGAGTAATTCTTTTTGCAGATTATAAACATCTGGCGTCCTATTAAATTCTTAATTTGAGTTCCTTGTTAATATGTATTATTTAGCTTGATTCAATACAATTCATTGTTGTTGTAGTTTTCAATTGTAATTCACAACAAAAACCATAGCCAACCGTCAACTTCAAATTAAGAGTGATCCTTCTCCCGCCAACCCTTTCATCTACAGCTTTTTCTCGGAAAAGGATATATCGTTAAAAATAATTAATAAAACTGACACATTTTGAAATGTAATTATTAATAGAGAGTTTTTGAACCCCTTAAATTTTAGCACATCGTTATCGTTATTCTGCGCATGCGCAGTGTCAAAAATAGTATCATTTTCGGCACTGCGCATGCTCAGAATAACCATAACCATAACGATAACGTAAATTTTAAGGGGTTCAAAAACTCTCTAATAAATATTAATTGAAATATTAATTTTTAGCAATTAAGTACTGTGCGTTTCACGAAGTTGTATCCCGGATTGGAATGTTCGGATTGTCAGGATTCGCTGGCAAATCCTGTGCGAGACTGGCACGCGCGCTTAAATCACACCACCTTAATTTGTAGCGGTCCGTAACCGAGATGTGCCAATGCATTGAATTTAACTAATAACATGACGACGCTCCATACGTTGGAGATATATACTAACATTCCAATCCGGGATACAACTTCGTGAAACGCACAGTAACTTAGATAATATACATTTTTAAAACGAATTTTTTTCTATTGAACAAATATTTCATTGAATTTTTAATGCTATTTCTTTAGCTTACAAACGAAAACTACATTTATAGTGTCTTCTGCGGTCAGTAAACGTTTTGGTTTAGAATTATTGCGGTATTTTTCAATAATTCCAGTCGTGAGTTTTGAAACTCTTACCGGTTTGCTTAAAGATAATATGTTGTGGGTGGCATTTAAAATTAAGAAATAGAAAGGTTCATTAATTTAAAATTTCAAGAATGTTACAAAATAGTGAACAAAAACGTTTGGAATAATTGAATGATTATTTAATTATACATTTACTGTTACGTTGTTCAGTATAATTATCTTTTGTCTTTGATGGAAGTTGCATTTACCGAGTGGAGCTGAAAAGGATAATAATCCTCCAGTTTCTCAATTTCGGCTGTGCTATGATCGATCACAAAATACTCAATGGACAACAACAATTGGTTCTACTATCGACGGTTAATGGATCGAAACAATGACGTAAGTGATTGAAACTTCTGTTGACGGGTAGATTGCATAAAACTTATTCTGTTGTAATTAAGTCAGTTACATAAGTTCTTGGAACTTTGTTGGAGAATTTGTTATAGATCTCATCAGGCATTCAAGTTCTGAAACTCATCTTCATTTGAAAATAACGGGGTTCAGAACAGAAAGTTTTATTTAAAAACTTGGATGTTTAGAAGGTGTAGGTAGGTGTATGAAAATTACGTTGTGTGTTCATATACGGGTCAGTTCTTTGGTCATTATATTATATTTTGATGTTAAAATCTTATTATTCCTAAATTATCTCTTATTCCTAAAACTAAGACCTAATAATTTAAAAAAAGCTGAATGTAAGAGGTTTAAAAAATATAAAAATTATGAGGTATAGTAACCACTCGAAGTTGAACGTTACACATAATTGAAATTTGGTTATGGAACATTGACCTTGATTGTATATTTTTTTAGCTTAAATGACATAACAGCAACGCAGACTTGACATTGGGTCCCAAGGTTTAATCTTTGTTTCATTCAACTTGAACGAAATGTTTCAGGTGCAATTAATCATTCTTCTAAAGAATATAATATATTAATCTCTGGTCCACTAAATTCTTCTTTATATCCAGTCAATTGCAACTAGTTGTTTTTATTGTATATGGTAGTAGCTCTGTACAAATCAGAATGGCCCTATATTCATTCCTCCGATGAATAAATATCTGAGTCAACCTTATCTCGAGTTTGATTTTTTTATGTACTAGTATTGGAAATGTTTCCTAAATTTACGTACCTACAGATACACATAAAAAGTGAAGCTAATAACAATTAACCTATCACAAAGTGTATTTTATATATAGGGCGGTAAACGTTCTTTAGGAATATCTACAGGGTGTCAACTTTTGTTTTGACACCCCTTTATTTATTTGTTAAGATATTGTAAAATTGGAAAGAACGGCCTTGTTGGATATTTTTCGTATATAGTATATAAAATTACTAATCCTATTCCATAGTCTAGAAAAAAAGTTAGGCATTTTTAAATAGAACGACCCTATATTATTCCGCAATCTCCTTCAAGATGTAAAAATCCTCTAGAATCTAGCCTGCTTGATCAAGTGGTATAAGGAAGTTCTATTTGTTATTGGTTGTATTAATAATCAATAAATAAAGGATCCTATTGATCCGTAGCCCTACTCTTGACTTTACGCATTTTTCGGAAAATCAACTACACAAATGAAAATGACTTTCCAATCATAGACAATCAGACAAGCTTTTAGGTTGTTATCGATTATGAGAAAAGCCGTTGCATAAAAATAAAACTAATAAGACAGTTATTTTCACAGCAAACTTATTATACTTGTGTACAGTGGATGGTGGCAACATCCCAACCGTCGCTCAAAATCAGTCTGCTGCATCAAAAATAATAATTGACACATTTCCTCATTTTATCAGTGCCTCCAGTACTGTAAACATTCAAAGTTGAGTTAAACTAATATTGCACACATGACCGACGCCGTTATTGGTTCGAAAATTCAATCGCCCATTTCAGCGCTGAAAATGTTATTTACTGATCTGGAGACTGGCGCAGCAGGAAATTTTTCCAGTTCAGCGAACATGTAAACGTGGATGAGTTTTTGTATGACTGGCAGTCATTAATTCGATTTTTTTTCATGCAAGTTCTTTTAACCGTTTATTAGATTCTCGATCCGATTGTGACGTGTATGTAAAGTGATATATAGTATTATATACTCAGGTTAAATATACAAAAAGAACAATAATTATCTTCCCTTCGCTGAGTAGGCTAGACTGTTTATCTTAATGATGTTACCATTTCATTTATTTTGATTGTTGGAAAGATGTTGCGTCAAATTAACGCTTTATAAGAAGTCTTCAAGGAGTTCTTTATTTTAATGACGTTTAATAATAACCTATTAAATTATAGCCGCAAGCTCCTTTGTTCCTAGCATACTAATTTACATTTCCAAGTATAAGATTTAAGGTGTTTTTGCGATCCCTCATTTTAGGGAAATAGGAGTAGGTACTTTAAGTTATTTTAATCACTTAATATGTAATAAATCGCCAGAGACTGGGCTTGTCGATCGCCGAGTTTTATTGTCTTATAGTCTGCCTGGTTTTGCTCTAGTTAGTAGTAACCACAATAACAAAAGTAACAAACATGAATAAACAAAGTTTGAATGTAAGATTAGTCCAGGAAGTAGAAAAATATCCTTGTTTGTATAACCATGTTTGTGTTAGTTTTAATAATTGCAGGATGAACTCTATTTACAAGGAGTTTAGATTTCTTTGCTTTTTCTAATCAGGGCAAACTTACTACTATAGTGTTTAATAAAATCTATATTTTTCACATGTACACTTTAAATTAGCATGGATATATTTTTTCCAATATTTTTTTAATTAATTAGCTTTTCGGTTTTAATATTTCCGTCTAATATCATTGTGACCGTAGGGAACAAATACATATTTTAAAATGTGACAAATTGGATTTGTACGAAATTGAATTTTATAATGTAACATTTTTCTCGTGGATTAAGTAATACAATGAATCAATAAAATGAAAATATGCTTTGGAGGCGAGGCTTACTTTTTTTTCTGCATTTGTATTTTTCGTAAGCGAAACAATTCCAGCGATATATCGTACCTGTCGTTTCGATAAAATTGAAATTCCCCCTGTTTGCTTATACATAATTCTAAAGATAGTTCTATAGGAGGTTTTATATGCCAATATTGCAAATTAAATCGATAGTATAAACTTTCTACTCCGTATATTGGAGAATATTTTTTCCCGGAGAAAAATTGGGTATAGTAAAACGAAGAGTAGAATTTTTTAATATGACTTTATAAGACTTAATGACACGGGGTAATTTGACGGCAAACTACTATTTCCATTTCGCCAACGGTAAATCTAGATGTAAAGTCACGTTTCGATGCTCATAACTTCTGTCATTTGGAAACATGAAATGTTTCATCCGTGTCGGGCTCAGTATACAGTTTCGTAAGTGTATTACAAAATAAGAGTGTGACATTGGATGGCTGAATAATCTCTCCTATTTTTATGATGAAACTTCTTTTAAAATCTCTATTGTATATAATTTGCGCAATGTCCAAATGAACAAATTTGCAAATCAGTTATTGGTATTGTGTTGTGTTACGTAAGCAAGTGTAAGCAAGGCAGCAGAAGTTTTAACTTCACTGTCCTCTTTATTAGTATTTTCCTTAAAGGATAACTTACTTTAATTATGTGAAACGAGTAACTAATTATCGCTTACTGCCTACTCGGTTTAACCCTTTACCTATGTGCTGTGTTTTTCTAGTTGATTTTTACAATTCGTTTAAATAAAGTTTATGACATGGGTGTAACATATTAATATGTTAATAATCTTTTTTGAATATAGTAAGTTAATAGCATTGAAAAACATGTAACTACACATACAACTAATAGAAACATTTTAATACGTGTGATTTATTTATTTGAAGGAGACAAAACAACTACTCAATGGGCAATGTGCCCCGACTAGCATTGCATTACTCCGGCACCTCCATAATAGTGCACTCAAAGTGCAAAAACCCATGGTCCGTCAAAGACCCAAATAGTGCACTCGGTGTGTTTCTCACCACTACTAACATTTACATGCGATTTAGTGCTTTTTTGCTACATATTTACATCAATCAATTAAATACATATATTTAATTGATTTACTCATTTTCATATAAATACCTAACATTTTTGAGTACTGCTAAATTGTCAGAACAAATTCATGCTATAGATATATAAAATTTAGTCGATCGTAATAAATAACTATGCAATAAAAAAACGTTCAATAAAGGAATCGAGGACGGCCAACAGCAAGAAAAAACATGGGAAAAGCTTAATCACAATTCCGCTATTTCATTTGACCTTAAGTTGAATGATATTCTGTACCCTTAACTAAGTTTTTAGTAAGCCTTATTGCCCTGAATTAAATATAGACCCTGTTTTCGTATAATCCTTGATACAAATCCTCTAAAGCCCAGTTTGGATTAAACTGAATTTTAAATGACATTGACGTGTGTCAGCGCTAAAAAAACATGTTGAAACCAAGCCAAATACGTTAAAATGTTAGCTACTTTGCAGATCCAGTTGAAGTCAAAACCTTGATAGCAAGTGAGATCGGTAAATAAAACAAAACCACATATTTTTCCATGTAAGTAGATAAGCCATAGGGCTAGGGGATCGCCCTCCCCATGTAAATCTGCATAAGACGATATCTTGTTACCAACTTTATCCCCTCCGCTTTCTATGAGATCACATGCCAGTCGCCAACCAATTAGAGCGCGATATAGATATGGTGGTGGTTATATAGGAGCTGAAGTAACTCCTGAACAAATATACTTTTTAATTTTTCTGTAGCTGTATAAGCAAACATTTAACTTTTATTTTTTTGTCAATTACGAAAATATGATATTACGTGTTCTATAGATAATAAGTTTGTCCCATATGACCTATATTTCTACTTAAATATCAAACTTTAATTTTATAGAACCATAGCGTCAACTGAACTATCCATTTAAAACTAAATAAAAGCAAATTAGATTGTTGATATGAGGGGGTTCAAATAAAAACAGGAATTTGGCTGTAACTTTTTATTTAACTGCAATAAGTATATGATTTTTATACTATTTCTCCACGTATTCACCATCTAAGTCTATGCACTTTTGTCATCGTTTTGGGAATTTCTTAATGCCACTTTTATAGAATGTTTTTGGTTGGGCCAATGTCACCCATGCACTCATGCATTTTTTCGAGGACATCTGTAGTCAATTGGGCAGTATATCGGGCATTATCCTGGACTAGAATGATACTCCTAATTGAGCAGTTTCTCCTTGAACGAAATGCAAACTCAACTTTTTGAGTAAGCAAGTGGCATTAATGGTTACGTCGTTCTATTAAAAAATCGGTCGAGAGAACACCCTCACTGTTCCAAAAGACGGTTATTAGGTACTTTACCGGCTGAAGGAACAACTTTCGATTTTTTCGGTTGTGAGGAGTTTGAGTGGAGCCACTCTAGACTTGATCTTTTTGATTCTGGCGTAAAATGGTGAACCCAGGTTTCGTCACAGGCGATTAAGGAATTTAAAGATGCATCATCTACATGTTTGTATCGCCTGAGAAGCTCAGTAGACCATTTACGTATAAAGCGCTATTTTTGGTATGAAAACGCCTGATGCCTGATATTCAAAATCAAACTTTAAAATAAAAATATGTTTTTTTATTAATCTAAGATTTCTAATTTAATTGTTTTTCTTTTTGTTGCAGGTAAGTTCTCGTCCCACATTTGACCTCGGCCTGTCGGTAAAGTATTAGAATTAACTTCTTTCCAAACTGCTACTCGACAGTAATATGGAAAAACGTCACGTTGACTAGAATTTACAGTGTCTTTAAATTTCCGAGATAATAAAACTATTAGCCAAATATGTAATTTGCATGTAGATGTTATTTACTTACCCTCTGTAATATCATAACATAGTTAAAATGACTGATCATTTTAAATGTCTTGAATGAAAAGATACTTAGAGCCAAGATGATGAACGAGCAAGCTAGGTTAATACAAAACAGTTAGTTGTCTCATATTGTTTGTCCTTTACTACTTTACGGATTGTAAATTTTGTCGGGCTCTACTTCCGTATACAGTATTTAATGAAAGGTTCTGGTATCATGACTAAGTCAATATTCAAGGATGAAAGGCAGAATTTGGCGACCCCTGAACACACCAGCGATTGTATCACCAAAACTTACCAAATTAATTAAAATTTATTATGTTAATCAGGAAAGATATTTATGTATAAAAATTTTACATTTATTTGTACTACTATCGTACTGAAAGTTTCAAGATTTATATGTGAAAGCATATGTTTTTGAGGTCAATGTAAGAAAAAACGTGCTACGAATGTGGATCACTGAACTATATCTAATAGTTCAGTGATGTGGATTCGCAAATGGTTCGTGGAGGAGCTGAAATCCTTTGAATATCAAAAAATGGTTTATTTTTAATACTTTCGGGAACTATTTGACGTTTATTCAAAGACAGTAATGTGTTTGCGTCCGTTTTCACGAGTGTAGCAGGTGCTTATAACCAAATTTTGCAGCAATCTCTTTAAGTTGTTTATTTTTGAAAATACTAAAAAAAAATAAATTATATAAAAAGGGTCTCTCTAGTAAGAGGGTCTTTAATTAATTATATTAATTAAGACACACATAAATGAGTTTATATAACATAATTTTAATAGAACATTGCTACTTTATCGATGACTCTGTCTTTAATTTTATATACTTGAAGGTAGATGGCAGAATCCTTTCATTTGTATACATACGACCTTTTTCAATTATCGATTGTTTATAATAATATATACTTTTTTCAAAATGTGTTTGTTCTGGTTGAGTTGGTCAAGACTTTTATGCAACAGTTAATACGAAGCGTGAATTGATTTCAATTGAGAGAGTACTGAATTATTTATATAAACAATTATTGACATTCATTTAGTGATACGATGTTAACTTATTCATAATAAATTTCAAAATGTGACAAATAAAATTGCTTAATTTGAACATCGATACACATAATAACTTCAATGTTTTAGATGTATAGATTTGGCTCTGTTTATTGTCGTAAAAAGAAACATTCCTATAGTACAGTGGGCACAATGTTTTCATAAAAACTGAATAATGTTTGCTTATGAGGATCATCAATAGGAGCATTTTTGTGCATATTAGTTGTTGTGCATCATGTTTGGTCGTGTGTTTAAAAGACAGTCACATACCATACCATTACATATTTGAAAAACTCCACAGGAAACGATGGATTGTTACATTCAAATTGCAGCATTTGCTGGATATTTTTTACATTTTCTGGTTATAATAAGCTTCTCACTAGTTTTTATATTGTTTAATGATATTCATAATTTAAAAATATGTTAACATCTGTATAAGAAAAGCTGTACACAACAAATAATGGAAAAAATGTTGTGTGATTAATCAATGAGGTAATGGTGAATACAAACTTCTTGCTATCGCTTTTTCTAAACCATCCTCGCGAATAAAACTGGAACATCTCATATTTCTGCAGTCGGCTCCCGTTATTCGAGTGCTCCCTTTCTGGGTTATAAAAAAGGTTAAATTATTAATGACTTCTGGTGCTTCGCTGACCTATCGACTAGCGCTCGGGCTAACAGTAACAGTAACTCGTAACAGAAGAACGTCCGTTCGAACCGGTTGGCAATGGAGAAAAGTGCCAGCCTGATGGCCTAACGGAACACATTTTGGGGCCTACAATTCCTTGCCTCGGGCTCTCCGGCATTCTCTTTCTTTCTATCAGATTTACGGTTATTCCGTATTTGTTCCTGTAGTGCTTAGCTATATCTACATGGTATCCACGACATTATGAGGTATTCTTGGCATAGATACAGAACATATATAAAGTTTAATGGATAGTGTAAAATAATATTTGCGACCAGGAAAAATTACTTTAACTCCTTGACGTGACTTTCAGTTTATACTATATTTTTTCTTTATACTTTTTCCCAGAAATATGCATGAAATAACATTGAAACTGTAGTACGTATTCATATGAAATGGATATAGATAGATATATTCTATTGTTGATAGATATGCTATGGCTTATGACTTTAACTTATCTCATTTTCTGTTTGTATTTATTATAAAAAGCCGTTTACATTATGTTATGCACATGTACGAGGGCTGTATACTAGAGATAAATTGGTTACTCATAGACTATTGTATAGGAACGAACTCGTGCTAAAATGCAACTGATTTAAGGAAATCTTACTCTTACTTGAATTTGTCTATAGGTTGATTGATTCTCCTTATACATACGAGACTGTTTCTACATCTCGACTCTTCACGTATGCTATTACAGGCTACAATCGTTCGAGTGAAAATGATTAATTGTTATACCTTACCTTCTCCAAAATTAGGTCGGCAGTTCTAATGATCTCTTAGTTTTTATTTTGGCTCATTTTAATACACCATTAAAAACATAAATTTAGAAAGGCATCAGGAACTGTGCGCTTGATTTGATTTTTTTGTGGGTTTTCGCACAACGCGGACAACTTTCAATGCATATGTATTATAATCGCTACCGTAAATATTTACTTCTTACTCTTGTTTATAATACATAAAATATATTCCTTACGCTTAATGACTGATGACCTTTTTTTTAACGATCTGCCCGTTTATGTTATTCACATTTGGAATTCATGTTTTGGTGTCACTTTACAGTATGTTAAATCCTTTTCAAACCTTGCCGTAATTTTTTTGTTTTTTGACATTTTAAGCTCCAAGATTCCCAAGAATGTGTCCTTTTTTATTTGTAGCAGCGCTAAAATGACTGGTAAGATTTGGTTGGCATTGATTGTATAATTACCAACGTTTTATTTACAAATTCTAATTCTGACTGTTGAAAAGTTGTATAACATAATTGAAATTTTTAATTACTACAGTATTCATATAAGTATTTCAAACACATACTTTCCCTTATTTACTAAAATTAACTTTAAATGTTAAATAATTAACTTAGTTCGCGATTTTCTCTACTTCCTATTGCTTTAAATTATTTACATACCTACCTCATTGTGTATTTTGTTTTCTTGGAAACCTGCCGGTATTGAAATCAGATGAACTTTTAACCCCACCAGAACAATACCTTTTGTTTCACGAGGTGAAAAATAAACAAAAAGCAATTACTATTGCCATGACCCTTCAATAGAGATTTTTCTTTACTGTATTTTATGTAAGTATATTTTAAAGTAAATTTTTCTCATACGAATTGCAATAAATATACAATAATTATTATTTTCTCTAGTCTACTTACTAATATTTCATCAACAGTTTTTATTTCAGGTAAAATATTGAAAAAGTAAAACACTACATCAGTAACCTTTAAACATAGAGTAACCTAGCTATAGACTGTTTTACATATATTGTCATTGCAAAATCAGTTTTTGCTTTCGACATTATAATATAGATTATGTTCCAACTGAAATGGCCTAAGCCATTTTTAATACTGGAGTATATAGGAAAAACACGAGCGGATTATACAATATAAACTAAATTTTTAATTTTGCTAAATTTACATTTTACATATTATACGCTATATACTTTTTGTCGGCTTATCGACTAATGATTCAACGGGTTTAATTATTCAGCTTTCTATTGACGTAAATAAGTCACTCTTAATCCAAGAAATGCATAATAATAAATAAAGTCATGTTAATTGGCAATGTTTCCCGCAAAATTACTCCCAGGTTTCTTAAGTAGCCAAATTACAGATGTGTCCGTATATCATAGAGGACTTTTCATTTCCGAAAAAGTTAAATATAGACGATAAAATTATGCTTTGTTTTTCATCGGGCGAATATAACGGGATTCATCCGGCACGCATGTTCTCTGGTTGACAAATTGCTATGCGGGAAAAATATTAGAGTTCTTTTATGGTCTATTTCGAATTAAAAGGCATAATTGACGCTATAATAAATGGTCTTGGACTATAAAAGGGATTTTGGAGAACCGTCTAACAAAAGGCGTTTTATCAAAGTGTTACCAGAGCAAAGTGGTGTGATTGGCATATTTTTTTATTTTTATATAATTCTTTCTACGTGTGTAGATATTCGAAACAGCTGTCAGATGAGTTGTGATATTTTTAAATCGGTTCTTTACGTTCACTGAAGAAAAATTACACGAAGATGACGATAAATATAATCTGTGTTAATCTCATGAATAGAATGTAAGTAAGCCATTGCAATTTTTTTATGCATACTCGTAAATGTGTACCGTTGTTTTATATAGATTGTGACCTGTGATGTACTGCATGTTTTAAGAAAGAAAATACCTACATAACTTCCAAATGTATGGAAAAATTAAAAATATTTACCGTTATAACAAAACTACCTACCTATAACACGGTTTTTTGGATACGATAAAATTTTAAACTTATGGAAAGGCGCTATATATCTACCGCTCTTACTTTTTTTTAATGTCAAAATTAAAAAAAATATTTTTCGTGTTGGAAACAGTAAAATATTTCTAAACTTGCAATAAACAATACATGTTGGTTTTGAATATGTATTCATTCATATGTATGAAGAATTTCATTATTGTTTTTACGAAACCTTTCCATATAAGTATGGGACGATATAAAAGTCGAACAATAATAATTTATTATGTCGAAACTTTTACGAGTAATTAACCTTCTGCCATCGTAAAACATTGAACACATTCTGAAACCGTCGCCTTCATATTTTTATGTGGCTTTAAGTCTACTCGACTTTGAGTACATGCAGTAATCAATTAAAAAAACACAAAAGACACAAATTTTGAGAAGGTAATTTCTTGATTTTATGTAGGTATATCTGTTCATTATTAAAACATTTTCAGATACTGCCGTTTCATTGTCTTTAGGTCTAACTTTTTTCCTAACAGTGTGCAATATATTCTGAATAGATATAGGTACAAACTACAAAGGCACTACTCTAAGAATTTAAATGATCATGAAACGTGCAAAACCAAGTGTTTCTGCTTTTGCAGTTTGTAAATATTTACCTGTAATATTTATTTTGGATTTGTATGGTGTGTACTTATATTGTTTATATTTAGATAATTATACCTATATCTAATTATTTAAGGTTTGAATTTTTTTATTCTATAGTAAAATGTTGAGAACTCACCTTGCAGATTCAGGCCGTGCTAAAGTTTATTCGTTTGTTATTTTTACCCTTAAGAAAATAAAACTGCAGTACCAATAAATTTACCTGAAGTCTACTGTTTAAGGTTTGCGCTGTTTTATTTAATTCGCAAAATGAAAGTGTAATAAATAAATAAATGTAAGCTTGATTAAATACACAACGTCTTATAATAAAATACATTTTATCTTTATTTAGTAAAATTACTTTTGTAATGCATTCTACAAATCATTTGTCGACAGAAAGAGGCAAGACTTTTTGTAAATGTGAAAAGAGTAATGCCACTTATAGAACTTGTTAGGTTTTAAGCTTGTAAATGTATAATAATAATAATAATAACAATGAATCGTGTAACTAACAATAATATATCTACTATATATTCTACTAAAATAAGTTTTATCCGAAAATATTAAATCCATCTATATGGACAGCTAATGAAGCACCTAGGTACGATCACAACATTGGTCAGTCCTATATGAGAATTGTAGATTAATTAAATATGTGTAATATCTAAAGTCCATATCAACCTCCTGCCGTTTTATTTAAAGTGACATGAAACTGAAACATGTATACCTAACACTTGATGAAATGTCACTAAAGAAAAAGTAAAAATAAATGAAATAATTGATACTAATGGATATCTAATATAAAAATAATATTACTCCCATAAAAGCAATACTCTTCGGATATATCGAGCAGATTATAAACAACTCCCAATTATAGTTATACAGGTTGAATCATTAGTACATGGACGGACCATAACTCGGCTATTTACAGTCTTAGAATAAAATGTGAAATGAAGCTGTGAAGCAGTTTATTTAGCGAATTTTAAAGAAGTTTCCATTAACATTAAGGCATGAGTCCCATGCATGGTTTCTTTAGTCTATAGATGGTAAAAGCCTAAGATTCCTGGGACGTTTATTTTCGAGGACGGCATGTAAGCGTTTTAAAGTATCTGAATATCGCTCAAGCATTGATGTTGACGCCAGGTTCTTTAAAACCTAAGAGCAGTACCTGCACCCTTGTAATAAAAAATACGGTCACCCGAAGAATGGGATCGACATTTTCTCCTGCGGAGATTGTGTGTGCTTCCACTGCATACTCTGGCATTTGGATTCTGGTTCGTAATGGTAACGCCGGCAACAATTTGGTGTAAAAAGGCATTACCTTGTTGATAGCCCATCACATTCTATAATGGTAAGGCCCAGCGCAAATTCTTCTGCTCATCAGTTAGCAATCCTGGAATTCACTGAGTAGCAACTTTGTGATAGCCAAGGCTATGAATGATGGAATGAACAATTCCCACGCGGATGCCTCAACATCTGAGTAAGTTCTCTAACTTTGATACGCATATTTGCCCGTAAAGCAGTTTCCAGCTGTCTTACATTTTCATCTGATGCCGCAAAACGTGTAGATCCGGGACGTGCCAAATCTGACCCCCCTCAGCGGCCAAAAACTAAATAACGGTACGCAGCTTATCTTTCCATGTATTTTCTACCATCGACGTTATTTTTCAACTCAGTCAGAACCTGTGGAAAAGAGCAAACTGAAAATATTTTTAATAAACGCGTCAGTAGTAGGTACTCGGAAAATTTGAAATAGATTCCTGTATGTTTTTTCATATTGTGTTAGTACATTAAAAAATCTTTCGAGTTGTACCAGATTTGCGAATGTTATATTCTGTAGTTTGTTAGTATTAAGGAGCTAAAATTAAATATTGTGTTTTTTAGAACTTTTTGTCAGTGCTGGGGCTTTACTTTTGTACCCAGTGATATTTTTTTTTATTCGGTATATGTTAAATTTACTTATCATTATTAGTGTTATTTAAGTTTAAAGTTAAAAAAAAAAAAGAAATTATATAAATATTATCCAAAAAAGGAATAACTTTAAAGATTAATAAATTCTGTTATACATTTTTATGGCTCTTAAATCCACTAAATATTTACCCGTTAAAGTACCATGAGATCATGTTATTTCACAGTATATCTTCACAACAGTATTATAGGCCTTTAAAATTAAATAACTTTTGTATATACTTGGTATATACATTTTACTTCCAATTGCTCGTGTAATCACCTTTAATACGACCATTAACGAAATGTTATAACATTTTGGATAATTGCGAAAATTGATAAGTACCGCGGCGTAAAATTTCAAATTAGGTACTATATACCAGTTCGAATTTATCAACTGCTTCCTGGTGCGAAATGGGTGTTGTGTGGAAAACTACTAAGATTATTCGATTGTACCATATTAATAATAAACAAACATATATAGTAGTTCTCTTTTAGGAGATAACAAACACAGGTTATCTTGGGCATTGAATATTGATATTTTTTCGGCTACCGAAACGTGTCTTTCAAATCATAAGTTAAGAAAATAAGTCGGTGCAAATAATACCTACTGCGTTTTCATTAATGTATGACGATAAAAAAAACCTGAAATTTGATAATACAGATTAATTTTCATAAATAATATGTCTCCCAAAATCGTTAGCTTGTTTATCTTGCTTGCTAACGTTTTATTAAAGATAAATTTATATTTGGTCATTAGAAATAGTACCTATAGAATTTACTGCATTCCTTTTATTTTAGCTGTGGTCGCTTGGTATTTCGCCTATGCCATAATACCATAGGTATGTTTAATTTCTCGCACTTGAATGTGTCAGCTTCTCGCTATTTATTGATTTTCTGTATAGGTATGTAGGCTAGAAACATATTATAATGACGGTTCACTGAGCTTTCACATAGAGGATTGTTGATCAGTATACCTTGATAATTCCGTATTTGACGATAATGAACAATCGTTCGCCTTTCGTTTTAAACTTATATTAAATTCAGTTTTTTTATTATTATTATTTTTGTCGCTTGAAATATTACTGTAACAATGAGTATTAACACTGTTCGGCGATAAAAAATTAAGTCGTAACATGAAAATTATGGTGCGTGTAAATACTACAATGGCTCAATAAATTTCAGTGGCTGTAAAATTCATTTTCCGAACTTCACCACCCTCGATGTTACAATGTTGAGCTGAACTATAAAAATCTGATTTGTATTTGTGCACTGAAATTAAATTTCTAAGTTTATTTTGTGCAATAAATATATTAGGTACGTTAAGGTATTTTTTCTTTTGTATAACATTGTATTTGTTTGCTTTAGGCATAATTCAAAGCAATTTTAAAACATATTTAAAATTTGTATTTATCGGTCATTCCCTTTAAAATAATTCCCCATAATTTTTTTTAATCCAATTGTTCTTGCATCACACTTAAAAAAAAACTCATAACTAAGGCCCATGATTATTCACAGCCAATGTGTATGGAATATTATGTCAAGTACTCCATCAAAGGGGTTGGTCGCGTCTAGATCATGTATTTTTTTTTTATCAACGGGTGGAGTAGTCAGTCGATAGGCGCGGCAGCTATATGACGACGATAACGAGCGCCGCACCCGACGTCCTGAGCGTCGCCGTCACGGCGTAATGGACTGGGAAACACGAAACTGTTTTAATGGCCTCGATATTGTAGAGAGAGTGTCGCATTACCGAACGAAAATTCACTTTTATGTCTGTAAAATACCGTGAAATACCTAGCGATAAGGTAAAAATTAATAATCGGCGCCTTCGATTGAACCGCCTAACCATTTAATATTGTAGAGTATGGTGGGGATACTGAAAAATGTGATTTTTTATTTGCCGTAAACTGTTTTAAAGTTTTAGTATATATATTCTCAGATTCATGCCATTTACATTTTAAAAATCGTATTAGTAACAACTTTAAGATGACAGTAGAAACTATTCTCATTAAGAAAATAACGCAAATTGAGGTATTAACATCTATCCAAATAGTCCATTTTGAAACATTCAACATCTGCTGTGTATTCCAGCAGTTACATTGAACGAAAAATTCGTAACTCGATGAGTTAGTTTTGTTTGAATTCCATCTGTTTAGAGTATTATAAATACCAATGTTGTCCAAGTTGTAGAAAAATTCATTATGTGGACTATACCTGAAACTATTTGTTGAAGGTATATAAGGATTACAAAGGATCTGGCAAAAATTTACTTTAAGCAGCTTTCGAAAGGGACCATTTTACCTCTGCCAATATTTATAACATATTACCATGCACGCACAATATCAAAATGTCAATAATTTGAAAAAGTTCAGAAAGGAACTAAAAGCTTTCCTAGACTGTATAGTATTTTACTCTTTACTGGACTTTTATGACACTTAATGAACATGTATATGTATAAGCATTTTTTTAGTTTTTTAGCTTGTTTAGCTTAACTTGCATTAAATTAGGTATTATTTAGTTACACTTTATAACATACTTTATGATATCTGGTTTATATTTTTTTTGTCTCTGATTTGTGACATTTCCTATCCTGAAAAGGTTTTGTTAATAAAAATTGTCTATTATCTATCCCATTTGGCATTTAAAGAACTATTATTTCACCGATTGTACAGCATCACCGCAGATTAGCTTAATCGCATCAAAAATGATTCAAAGCTTAAGCATTCAGTATGTATATAGTTGTTACAGTTCTGTACAAATGGTTCTAATCATTTTATGGTTGTATAAGTTGTATGAGATTTAGGGCGGCCGTGTAATGTATTATCGAAAAATTGGCTGTGCTCAAGTGAATCATGCAAAATACATAATTTAGAGGTTTGCTTTTATCACGAAAAGTACCCTACGAAATCTATACTCGTGGTTGAAAATAACAATTAGAAGTTTATTGGTTTTATACTTTCTTGCTTAGGAACAATTGTAAACGTAGAATTTTATGTATACTTCGTTCTTTGTAGGGAAACTGACGATGGCTTGACTTCATTTAAGTTATAAATTTTATTATGCTTCTATTTCCACGGTAATTATTGTTCTTTTTATTTCTCTTAACTGATTTATTATATATTTTCTGAATAATTAAAAGTTTGTAAAGAACTGATGGCTTCTTCAATAATGCAGTTGTTTATAGTCTACAGGTGTCAATTGTTTCTTTGTAATTGACTAAAAAAATTACAGTAAGTATAAATAATTGAATATCGAAAAGCATCAGTCACCATATAAAATAAATTTTAGAAATAGAAACATTTCTTAAAACAACTAATTTTAGTACTTACTTGCATTGTGGGTGTTAAAGATTTTGGTAACTCAATTTGTCTAAACGCGTATTTTATTTATAGTATAGTTTACTTTTGTGGAATTCCATTCACTATATTATAATTTATAAAGTTGAGTGGTGTAGTTTTAAATAAATGATTGCTTCCTTGAACCATAATCTTCTAAATCGAGGACACGTTTATTTTAAATTAGTCGTTAATAAATTTCGAAAACGTATCTTAATAATAAATTCGTAGAAACGAAACTTTTAATATTCCAACCTACATGGAAACTACATGTTTAAATTAAAACTGAAAGAAACTAGCCGTCTTTTATTAAAAATACATTCTATTTCAATATTAAGGAGGTAATCTTAATATAAAAGGATGTCTTTATTTCATCTATATGATATTACATTGTAAAATACGGTCTAATAACAAAGGGCTTTATGTAAACTATGCATATTTTAGTAAAGAAGCTTTATTTAGCTTTAGCTACCTGATAAAACCGTGCCTACCTTTTAATCTACCTAAAAAATTGTTTCAATGAAACAATTTCCTAATTTATATTAGATCCTAATTTTGATTCCAGTTTTCTAATTTTGAAGATATGTAAATATTATTTGCAACTAAGATCACTAAACTAAGATCAGGGAAACGACACTGTATTGTTAAGGGGAAAATGTTCAGGAGAGTATGAAAAGGTGTAAATATGTTTAGGAAAAGTGTGCCCTTATCCCGGTTTCGGCCTCTAGAGTAAATATCCAGTGGAGATTCAAATTACAGGTAGTAATAATATTTATTTCAGGAATATTCCCAGGCAGATTCGAATTCGCACTAACTCGCGAAATAGAAAATTTCGACCCTGCACTGATCAATTCACAATTGGAATTTCAAATGGAATATTTTACACAATATTGCGGAATGGTCACACCTGAGAGGATAAATCGGGGCTTACATAAATTGGGAATTTAGGTATTTCATCAATATGCAGCAATTTAAATTTTATACTGAATTCATTTTAATCGGGCTGAGCTATGAGCGTGTCAAATCGCCAAAAATGTGTTTTCACGAATAGTTAAACATGTACTTATTGTTATATAGTTATTGCTTACTAAAAATTTAATACAAAACATAGAGATGCAGATATTTAAAAGTTCTAGGAAAAGAATAAATAAAAAAAAATTAATATTAATAAATTATTTTTTTGCAAATGGGAACAATATAATTATGGTACGTATGCTGTTATGTCGTGGACGCATAAGGGAATCACTTGGAAGTAAAACACTCGCTTTATTAAAAAAACATTTAATTAAATAAAATGATTATTGATTGGCTTGCAAGCACATTTAGTTTAGATTCTAGTGTAATTTATCGGTGCCATCAACAAAGTAGAAGAGGTTAAAGAAGGAATTCAATTCAGTAGTCACTAAGTCATACTTACATTATTCCAGACTTTGGAGCACAGTATATAAATCAATCAGTAAGGAAATTCCTATTTCCCGCCGTCGTCTAGATTTTTTAATGCACATGACCGTCCAGTGCCATGCTACTAGCGATTGACAACTCTTACTACACTGCCCAACTATAATGTTTGTCTAGGTATATTTTTATTTCGTTTACTTGTTTAATTTGTTTAATTCACATTTTTAATTCATTTTCATCTTTCAATCACAATTTAATCGTATGTAATTATTAAAAAATAAAACTGGTATGTATAAAACTTATATTTATTGTATTAAATAGTTTGACAGCTAGTATCCGCCATCTCTTCAGCGACTTAATTCATAAGTAGCTATGCTCTGTTCGAGAGAAGGGGTATTTTAAAATGTGGCCGACACAATTCATTCATAATTTGGCTGAATTTCCTTCCTGATTGATTTATACACTGTGCTTTGGAGGAACACTGGGAGATGGTCACTGTAGGAAACCAAGGACTCAACTACTGGTCTATGACCGTGTGTGTTTGATTCCTTTTTTACTTTTGTGATAATATAATTTTTTATGCTGATGTGTTTGAGAGACATTCAAATATATTGTACAACAAAATATGTTGTACAATATATTCTGCAAAAAATACACTTTGATTTATCAATCATGTTTAGAAACAAAATTGTTCTGCATGACAACTATATCATATTTACAAGTTTTTATTGAAAGTCAGATATAAACAACCCTGGATATTTTTAAATGAGAAAAAATTTCCTATAATATCGTGATTTGTAACGACTAAAATTTATTTTCATCTGTCAGAGGAGCGACATAATTTTATTATTAAAGTTTTATTTTTTGTTTAATCTTGTACCATTTTATAAAAATCAAAGTTGTTTTTTATCCCTTGAAAAGATAATGAAAATGCTTCGTTTAAGAATACTTACACTGTATACTTTTATATTTTTAAAAAATAATAAAAATTTCACATTAGAAGTGATTTTTTATTATGAAGACATACTGTACAGTTTCTATTACATATCCCATTATTATACCTAGTACATGTATGTATGTTATTTTTATAGCAATGTTTATACTTTTCACATAATAATGACTGCTGATAAAATAGTTTCTTTCAATTGCCGAGAACTTATCGATAATGCTTTAGAAACTTCGTTTTCGAGCGGTGAAATCGCGAATAGTTGGCGGTTATCCTGCATAAAATAGGTTTCCCATATAAAGCGTAGGTAGAACACGAAGAAATTGCGCGTGAATGCATTCAGCTGTGTACAACAAAAGTGTGTTACTGTGTTGTACTGAAGTAGGTTATCCGCGGCCAAAGCGACCGTTAAACTGTACCATTAAAATCTTCAACCAATATATCGGTCGTGAACATCCTCTTTGTTGACTGTAAGCTTCTCACGCACTTATACTGCCCACAAAAGGCTCTTGGTTGTTTTGAAACTAACTTCTTGGTACCACTCAAGGGGACCGTGGACCTAGTTTCTATCTGTCGACACAGCTGTATTATAAATGTAATAGTGTACACGTAATACGTAAAATTTATATTTTTTCTTGGCATATGCACTGATCTGCATATAAGATTTGTGCAGACAAATTTTTATATAAACGATTTTTCCATACGGTTGTGATATAAGCATTAGAACTATTATTATTCTCTACATTTCGTGCATTCTTTAAGTTGGAATAACATTCTAAATTCTATCTAGGTAATGGTGATCTCGTGATGGTGAAGTTAATAGTCATATATGTTTGTGTGTATGAAATTGGTGTTTCATATTTATTTATTGTAATAATAAGGACGGTGTTATTTTTCTGCCACAAAATTGTTTAAATCGAAAAGAAATTCCAGGTGGTATATAAAATATTATTTTATATCCAGCTGTCTTAATATTTTAATTATTGAGATTATACAAACTACCAAGATAAAATATTTATATAGCCTTTTTTTATGTTTCTAAAAATGTTGACATAACTATATATCTATATGTATTGATATATACTTAACGGTATATCCAGTTAATAAATTAAAATTATCAGATGAGGAAATATTGATAACTGTCGTTAGAATAACGGATTTTGTTGAAGGATAAGTATTTTGAGTTTTAAGTTTTATCATTTATTGATATTACGAATAGACAATAATAAAATAACAATTACTTGATATACTCTTCACAATATTATTATATTATTCCTTTTGCTTTAATGCTAAAGGGATATAACTCAAATTCAAGTTTATTTCTCTACATTCCACATATTCAGAGTTCGAACTAGTATCATTTTACTTTTCCTACCAGGAATAGAGTACTATCTATTCAAAATTGAAATATACAAACTACCAACTCCATAGTGTGATTTGAATAAAGATAAATGTATTGTAGACGATATGATAGTATGTACACAACATGTCAACTCTTACTTATGTCTTCTTCCTAGTTGAATAGTAAATTCATTTGCACATACCTACTCTGAATAGTCCCATCTGCAATTAGTAGTTGTTATCTGCAATTCATAACATGTCCGCGATATTTTACAATCACCTAATAATAATAGGACCATTGATAAGTAGTATTAAAAGCTAACAACAATGACTTTTGCAAGAGTAATATTTCTTGATCATATTGCGCACGTACACCACACATAGAGCACATTGTATTTTATAGGCAAGTGGGATAACCAGTTAGTTGTATGGTCTATTATGTATTCTTACGAAATGATATCGTAATATACCTCGCATTCAAATGATTTAAATTCCTTTGCATATAGTCGTTATCCTTGACACTGTGGCGGAAAGGAAGGTGGTGTAAAGTGTGATTTGTTTCAACAGCTAATTTAGGCATAACTTTTTTCATTCAGTGCTTCTAAAGATGACCGGATACGGGCGAAGTTAGGTTAGGTTATTTAAATAGTTTATTTGGTTGAATCTGAAAAAAGATTTGTTGTGAATTGAAGAAGCTACTGAAACTCGCAGCGGTAATAAGTTCAGGCTCATGCTCATATGCGATTTTGAAGTTAATCTCGGGGTCTCAGTTCTTTCTGAATACCAAAGCTGAATCACTGACAAATTTGTCAACAAACGATGAATACTAACCCCATAAAATACATAAAAATGATAGGTCTATAGCATAAAAGAATTTTATAATAATTATAATATGTAGTTTTATTGATAAATAAATGTATTACTAGATTGATTATAAATTTGTCACATATATTTGTTAGAAATTAACCCACGCGCAAGTTTTCTTTTGCCGGTTGTTTTACTGACTTCATTCTCTTTACTTAAAATATTTATTGTAATACTTACCTGTAGTATTTATTAGGCCCATTGTAAAAATTATTATTTGTATAGAAAAAGCATTGAATTTCCTTGCGTATAAACAATCATTTATGTAAATATAAAGTAACTAATGCCCGTATGTACTTATATTATTATATTCCGTAGGTTCCCTCTTAAATCTTCTGTTCATTATGTTTAACAGCAATGCCTTATGCCACATAATAATAACGCATATTAAGTACACATCGCCATGTTATTAAATTATTAGCAATGCAAAATAGTTCGTTGTGTCAACTAATCTGTTATAAAATTATGACTTACATTTTAAATAATAACAAGTATTAAAACACTCAATAAAGGATTATCATACAAATGTTTATAATTACTTAATATGTTATCTATCAAAATGTGCAAATATGTTTTAAATGGTCTAATGATATTATAAAATTTTTTACAGAGCGACTCAATGAAGTTACGTCGATATAAACTTTAATATTATAAATGGAACACCCAGTACTGTTTTCCATATATGGAAAGAGTTTATATCGACGTAGTTTCAGTAAGTCGCCCTGTAAAAAATTAATATATGTAAAACAAGTGTAAAATGAAAAGAAAATCGACGTGTCCGAGCGATTTTGCAGAAACTTTACCATTTTCAAAATAATGAATTTATGCTGGACTTTATGAACTCACTGTATTATCATATTATTATTATTATAGCAATTATGATATTACATTTAGGGTATAATAGGACAATTGTTCTCTACCCCTATCTAATTTGTCATAATAATAATAATCATTCTGGTGTATTTTTAATAAATTTTTATCTCGCCAGTACCTACTATTTTGTTAACTGCTGCCGTATTCGGTTAAATCATAAAATACACCTACTGTAAGATCTTAATGCCACTATGACAATGTGGCTATCGATTAGCTTTGTCACTATGGAAATAATAGAATGATATTATTGATCTCCTTAGAAACGGTAGCCGTGCAGTAATACGAGTAGTTTGAACCGCTGGGTTTCCTTGTTTTCTTCTTGACATTTCGTTTCATCTTTCACCAGTGCAAAAGATCTTTCGATTAATAACAATGTTAAATTTTAATCTAATGACCGAAAAAGATCGACGTGATGCTGCCGCATTAGAGAAACGCAGGCTATTGGAAGAGGAGCGTAAGAAGAGAATTTTTAATCCCCGGAATAGACTCATTGGAATCGACAAAGAAGTTTTACAAAAGCAAATAGCAGAGAAAGAACAGAGGGAGGCAGAAGAAAAGAGAGTTGTCAAAATATTTCAAGAGCAGCTGAGGAAGGCAGATGAAATTGCTGTGGCTTTGGAACGCAAAGAGAAAGATGAGCGTATTAAACTACAAGCTGATATAAACAATTACCGAAAGAATTATCAGAAACCGGAAGATAGACGGGAATTTGATTTGAATGATCCAGATTATATTAAAAAACAGCTTCCGGCAAGACTTCACGATGACGATCCTAGACTTGGTCCGTCATCAGCGCAAAAATTCGAGGGTGAAGATAGTGAAACTGACCAGCGCGCGAAAGTACAGCGCGAAGAGATACGGGCTTGGTTGGATCAACAAATCATGGAAAAAAACGCGGCCGATAATGAACGAAGAACTGCCGACGACGCCTACAAAGCGGCGGTGTTAGCTCGCGACCTAAGAGCTTCAGAATTAGACAGGATGGAAAAAGATTGCAGAAAGAAATTGCAGCTATCTTGTTTGAGATATAATGAAGCCTTAGCCGAAGAAAAGAAGTGTGAGAAAATGAAGAAGCAGAGGGAAAATCTAAAAGATGACATGGCGGAAATTTATAATTGTTTGACCAGTGATTTGTTAACTGAAAATCCAGAAATAGCCCAAAGTAATTTAGGGGCCGGTAAAAGAATACCTGCTCTTTGCAAAGGTATGACTCCTGAAGAGAAAGCTAAATATAGAGAAGATCAGTTGAAGCAAATCGATGAAGCGAAGAAAAGGAGAGAATTAGAAGCTCGGATGAATCGAGAAATGGATGACTACATTAATGGAACTCAACGGACTATCTATCTTATGGATCGCGGATTAGAAGCCAGGCAGAGGGAAAGAAATAAAAAACTAGCGGAGGAAAATAAGCGTATGGCAGAAGAACAAAATAAACATAAGAAGTATTTGGATAAAATAGTGTATTCTAATATTCCTTCCGATGACTTTTACGATCAGTTTAATAAAACGTCCAGATAGCAAAATGTCCACGTGCCCTCTTTTGCAGATATATTCATTATTATGTGTGATGTGCAAATCAAAACTTTAAAATAAAATGATGCGCAATATAGCAACTTTTGGTTTTTCCCGGCGGGTTTATTGTTGTGTAAGTAAAACATTCCCATTTTAAAAACATTTGCGAGATTACAGATGCATATTAAATATAGTGCAAGCTCGGATGCAGTTAATTTCATATAATAAACATATTTTTAATGTAGCATGCGAATTGAATTTTAGCAGATTGTTATTCTGAAAATAACTCAAAACCTGTGTAATTATTTACTGTCGTTGTAAAATGCGTAGGAACTATTATATCCACGTAATGATCAACGAGAGCAGATAATCCTAGAGCCAAATAGTAACTACTTATCAACTGAAATAATTGGAAATTAAAAATTTAGCGAGTTTTTAAATTTTTGTTTAATAATTATTAGTATTTGCCATTTCGGAAAATAAGGCTATAGATAAATTATTTCCAGTGTTCAGTATATGCATCTAGAAGCCCTTTTTAAAAAATTGATAACATCTACTACTTACGTTATACATTAGGCATATGAGATTGCTAGTACATATTCATAATACGTTGTATACAATATTTTAAATATATATGAAATACGACTGCACTATACTGTTTTAAATATAAAGTTCTCTTAAAAAATGTTCGATACAGAGAAATCTGTTTTATCGTCTATGCTACTAGCTAAAAAATATTTAAATCGATATATCATGAACTGTCCAAAAAGATTTATTTTGGCAGCTATAAAAAATATTTTTTCGCGGGAATATACATCTATCACCTTCTCAGACATCTGGGATGTTGCTTGTTTGATAGTTTTAAAATTAGCCCACTTCTTCTCCAATATTCCATAATCTATACGGTTCACCTTGAATAACTTTAGCCATCACTAAATATTATATGTTTTCGTCCAAAAATAGCTCTGGTACGTAAATTAGTTGTCGGGTTATGAAAAGTTTATTACATAAATTCCGTGCAAAAACGTGAGTTGATACACTGTGGTTATTTTATTGCTCAAAACGATCTAATTTGCTTGCCCAGTAGTGTAATTACACCGCAATCGCGTACTTTCATTTAGTTGAATTATATATTTATAATCATGTTGAGTACTGGAGCGTACCAACGAGCATACCACTTAGAGTACTTTAACGGAATGGCACCTTTTCGACTTTACTTGAGTTACTTTTAAATACTTGTCATATCATTTTATGTTGAAAGTGGATAGATAATTCGTTAACTTTTTACTAACCTAATTACTTTTTTTTACACGGAAGTAATCCTACAACTAGCTATTTATATAAATAGATATTTAGCGAAGAAATTAAATCAACTATACAGAGTACTTATTAATGGGTATGCTTACTGACAAGGATTTAATAATAATCCGAAAAAAATTAATATTCTAGAAATTCACTGTAATTGAACGAGGTGTCACTGTTGGAGTGACAAATAAATGTCGTCACTTACGGTGTCATTTTGTAGGATTTTCAACA
This sequence comes from Pogonocherus hispidulus, assembly GCA_963924545.1. Taxonomy (NCBI): domain Eukaryota; kingdom Metazoa; phylum Arthropoda; class Insecta; order Coleoptera; family Cerambycidae; genus Pogonocherus; species Pogonocherus hispidulus. The sequence goes on from OZ004694.1 coordinate 432,059, forward strand.
ACATCTAAAACGTAAACATTTTCATCAATTTCCTGTGCTATTTTATAGTTTTAATAAATTGAAGTAAATATTATTAAAGTTTAACTCGTAAACTATCTTGATGATGAAAATCGAAAATTGTTTTAAATATAGGTTCATTTTTTACATTTTACAAACATGTATTCTACACTGAAGGCTTGCTATACATTTTATAATAAACATTTATAAATGTTTTTATGTTAACCAATAAGATAGGTCGTGCTCTATTTACCGGGCAACAATGTAGCTTATACATCTATAAATTTAAGTAAACACATGTCTTTTTAATGACCGTAATAAATCGATAATGCGGTATGGGTATTCTTTAGACTATCAATATTTAACTGGTGGAAATCACATTTTAATTTCGATAGGTATGTTATGTAATGAATTGTTGTAAATCTTCTGTGGTGTTTTTATTTTTAAAGACTCGTTTAAAGTTGGAACAGCTAATAGGTCATATGATACTGTATAATTTATCACTTACTAGCTACAGCGACTTTGTGGTAAATGTATGAAATGTAAATTACGTCCTAAATTGTTTTGCCAAAAACGGAGAATGCAAGAAAATTGTTAAAAATTAAAATTAATCTTTGGAATACTGCACCCCTGCGCAACTTGTGGTCCGCGCCCGAAATTACAAGGCAACAAATCATTTTCCCTGAAAAATGAATTTTTGGTCACAGCGGAGTGTGACGTAAAAGTGATATTTACAAGCCGAACAATAGCCCCTCCGTTGGACAATCAACGGAGGCCGTATATTATTCTCGACTGGAGGGATTTCTCTGACTGGCATTGAACTTAGAAAGAATGTCATGAATTGTGCTTGATTGTTGTGTTAAAACTGAATTATAGCGTGTGATATGCGCTGGGTATCGCATTACGGAAGTCTTATATCGCATTTACTTTTATAAATATGGAAATTGTATTGCCAATTATGTGAGATATTAATGGAAACGCATAACTATAGTTAATTATGTGGAATGAAGAAGTTAAAATATGCAAGGTTCCGCAATAAAAATGCAATGTATGTGTGTAGGTATAATATATAGGTAGTTAAAGCTCCATAAACTATGTTTCTGCTGTGTTCTACTATTTTCATTTAGTTTCCTGAACACTAATTGCAACATCAAAATTTGAGGTATCTAACATTTTAAATTATGATCTCGGCTTATATGTGTACGAATTTAAAATTATACATTGCGACATTGCTTACCTCGGGTAAATACGTTTCGGCTGAAATTTTCATTCCTTTATTTTTCTTTTCGTATTTGCCTTCCTTTGCCTTGGAACCTTTTTGTTTTTGCATACTCCACTTGAGTGGCATTTTGTTATTTAATTTTCCCCTAGGCTCACTTGAAACAGTCTAGCTACTGCAGGTAGCATAAACATTGCTATTTTTATATTTAGTTACTAAATAACACTATGGGACAATTTTTGACAAAGGGTCTAAACTAGACTATTCCCTAAAATGGCAGTGACTGCAATAACAGTGCAAGAATATTACCTCAAATGTTGATGTTAAACAATGTGAAGATTATTATTGTTATGAGTTGGCAGGTCGTCACCCTTCGTTGGCTAAACTATTTAAAAAAAAAAAAATACAATGACATGACAGTAGGTACACTAAAATTGAAACTGACTTCAGCAATTACTTTGGCAGTAGAAAGTTCTTGAATATAGAGGCACACACAAATTTTAACAAGAATTTTTACTAACAATTAGGTACCTATTACTAACAAGAATTGAGTTTCTTGCTAAGGAAAATTACTGAAATTAGTACATATTTATGTAATGTTGTATGGATCTTAGATCTATGGTGTCTCAAAGAAAAGTTCATCGACCTACGCATTGGCATGAAACCGTAACCTGACGATCTTTTCTCTTGTTTTTGCCGAGCAGGCATACCTTCTCGTTAGAATCTCGCCGGCCGCTTGATATTTTCTCATGAAAACTCCTCTGAAACCAATGAATGTACTTTTAACTGTAAATAGTAACATAACGTACATGGAATGTTTAGTGTTCTGGGCTGGGGACTGGCAATGGAGAAACGACAATTATTCAGTAGGCCTATGTTCAACGTACGCTTGTTACTAAAATTAAACGTAAAATATGAGGAAATAAGTCGGGTGTATAAAATTGCAAGTAACGGGTTTTGGTTTAGAGTGGGTCTGTCCCGAAAACCAAACAAAAAAAAATGTTCAAATCCATAAATTATGAAATATCAAGACCAGAGCGGTATTTTTTCTTAGGAGACATCATGTGCTTTACCATTGAAGAAAATTTTCTTTAGTTCCGTGCGCCATATTTTAATTCCATCAACTATATTGTTTTAAATTATATCTTAGATTGAAAATTGCATGATACATCATAATATTTATAGATAACCTTTCTTTAAACTCAAACAAACCTCTAACTCGAACATTTGCAGCATAATCATAACACGAATTACTGATGTAGGTACTTAATCAATGTGGCATTGTTTTTGACAGAGTAAAAAATATTTGTTGCAGATAACAATTTATTTCTTATTAAAATTCTGATTCACATATCCTTATATCTAGAGTATTAAAGTTCTTTTGTTAGAATATTGATTTCAGTTTCTTCTAGAGTTTATTTAAATGTGATTATAGGGACCAAATAGGCTCAAAACTGAAAATACTGAATAATTTTAGTTTGAGTTAATAATTTTAGTAAAGTAGAAAACTATTTATTTCTATTTTCTATGTTGTTTTCTTTTTTTATTTTACAAAAGTTGCAACGATGAGTTAAGTACCTATAATCAATTAGTTAGTTTCAATAATCCCATGAAAATATACAATTAAAAGATACATTTTACGATACTATAGGTACCTACATATAATAATTTATATAGGTAATGCACAATAAGCACGTTATATAGGAACGGCTCTTTTATATACCAATACCAATACCTAATCATAAAATTGACCTGCCGTTTAGATCGTAACATATGTCGGACGGACAAAACGGTAGTTTTGTAATGTTATGTGAAGACTGTTAAGGATAAGAAATACCATTTTATTATTGCGCGTGAACGCGGTTCACGAACTCGATGGGCATTATAATATATTCAGATAACACACACATAGAGGTTCCATTGTATTAATTTTAGTTAAATCGCCTCGAAAAACATAAAACATACTCCAACATCCTTCAGTGAAATTTACATGAAGGAGGGGGAAGTCAAAATTTTCCTGTTAAAAAATTGTGGAGTGTGTGTAACAACATGATCTGAATAGTAAAAAAATATAGGAGCGGCCTACAATTTGGTCACTTTTAAGTTTAAAGCTGTATGCCTTTGGTTAAAGTTGATGATGGAGGCGTGATTTGACACTTTCAATGTAAGAAGCAATTTCACTGTTCGATGTATGTCTTAAGGATTTCCTTGTAAGAACTTTTAGACTACGAAAAAAATTAAAATTCATCTACCTGTCATTTGTTTAGGTATTATTAGCACATGCACAAAACACTAAATCACAGCTACTCCAGTATTACTCAGAAAACTGAGATTAGGTTATTAAAACGATTTTGTGACGATCTGTACTGGTAACTTTACATCAAACTGTTTTATTAATACAATATTTTACTCATTCTAATTACAAAGGTTAGCCCGGAAGTAGAGGACTTGTGCGGGAAGGCGGGCGGCATAATATTCAGTAGGTCGCATTTGCTCTTCAGGAACAACTTACGATGGTAAGCCTGAAAAACTCATTATTTAGGGGAATCGTCAAACATTGGCTGATGTTGATCTTTCACATTAACACCTAACCGACATTCTTCCCATTCTAGGCACGCACAACAGGATGGTTGCCAAGCCATCCCTGCGAAAAGGCCTTAATATACGAGTAGACAATTTAATTAAAAGTGCTTCGGCGGAATGGGGATTCGAACCCACGACCTCCGGGTTCAGCGATCGAAACACTAAACTCTGAGTCAGCAACCTGATAAAATGTGCAGCTTAGTTAAATATATTGTTATTATTTATAAAAGTAATACTATCAAATAGATACCTTTATATTTTACTGAGCAAATTGTAGTAAACCGTCTTTTCAACTGTTCCAAAACTTTTTACTGGTCTTTTAGCCAAACAATCGAATATTAATTTATAATTTATTTACTCAGCTTATATTTTTATCATCAAAAAGGAATTACCAGTCAGTCAGGATTTTCTAATCATAATTTTAATATTTTTGTGCTTCATTACTTCTGCCTACTTTATAGAATTTGCTTAAGATGTGGCTTCTTTCTACCTACAAACCTACATGTAATTAAAGATAACCACTTGTTATCTTGAAATCATTGCAAGTATCTGCATACTTCTTTCATTTTGATTCAAACTGCTTCTTACATACACGGAAATTATTAATTCTTTTTTTTTTAATGTGTATCCTAATTATATACATCTCATATTGATATCGACGAACAGCCACAACCAACACATCCAGTTGGAAGTAATGTTCTAACTACATTGTAATTATTGAACTAACATTACTAAGTGAAAGTGTAGCAAGTAAAAATAATAAACATCAGCGAACCATTGAATGCCCGCCTAATGAGTGTTACATAAAAAAAATCAAATGTACCTATACATAATTGCGATCTGGTTAAATCGAGGAAGATAAGTTTTTAGAAAGGTGTGTGTTTTTATACAACCTCCATACTGCTACGTTAATCATTAATCATTACAGTGTAGTAGGTATTTAATATTTGATTTGAACCGATTATAACATTTTTACTCATTCGAGCTAAGTAATTGCATCTCTGTTTTTTTTTATCTGATCTGATTTTTTGGCGTTTTATTTGCATTTTGTTGTACTTGTGTTTGAATATTTTCTATTAATACCTATGTAACTAATTTACGTTTTTCTTTCTAAGCATACTAAAACGGTACTTGCTTTCAATACAAAACACTTAATCCTAAATTTATATAGTTAATCAACCTCGTTTGCCTCATTAGCCTCATTAGAATTATTTTAAAGCGTCTGATCGCACCCTACTACTCGGAAATGTGAAACTTGGCTAATGCTAATTTAATTTTAAGAAATGGCCAAACGTGATTATAGACATATTATACACCAAACACTTACTAATTACTTTATGACTTTACAGTAATAAATTATATAGTTACTCGTCAGTAATTTAAAATTTTTCTCTCAATTTGTATTCTATATTTTATTATATTATAATTCCTTCAATTTCAAGTTATATGTTTTTTGTCAGCTAATGAGTGGACATTATTTGACAAAAATCACCAGGTAAACAAAATGCATACAAGTTAAATTGTGCATTTTTATGGAACGTAACCTACAAATATCCCTATTGGGCAATTTTATGTTATTCCACCAAATGAATCGGTAAAATTTTATTTTTAAAACTAGGTTGAAGTATGTATATGTGTAACTCCCATGCACTACAAAAAAAATTCTATTTGCTATAACAAATAAAAAATGACGTCCTCTTTGCAAATTTTACTTAATTTTTTTATCAGGTTCACCGAAAATTATTTATATATGACATTTTTTAACTTTAGCGGTCTTTTACCTCATTCTGGAATTAGTTTCATTTTACATTTTTAATTTAGGTCAGCACATATTCAAATACCTTTACATTAAATGCAGACGTATCGAAATAAGTCGGCAAAAAATGCAACAGTAAACGACCTAAACGTTAAACTTGTAGAATAAATATTAGTTTGCCCTAACGGTACCTTGGCCGCGAAGAAATGCTTCCTTGTCAAGTCAATGACTTTTGGTCCTAATTTCTTTACGTTGCCGTTCGGCTAGATTCCGAGCTGTGCGCTAATTACGCGAATAATATTTGAAAACCACCTCCAATGTTACAACAGTGCGACAAATGATTTTTTCAAACCATATTTTTTTTGTAGCAAAGCGAAATCGAGTTAATAACTATAATTTTCTTCGGTTACAGATAACGAGAACTATTTTACAATGAATCGGTGACGCCGTTTTCTAGACCGCATCCTCATCCATTGGAATTCGTAGCTTTGTTTTTCATTAACTGGGCGTATCGGCAATTAAAAGTTAATTGACACTGTGATACAATAAATTTCATAATTCTTTTCGTTCTATAATTTTTTACTGTTGGGATGAACGTTATAAAATTAAAGTTTTTGTCATTAGTTCTATTTTGGTTAACCTTATGATTAGGTATTGGTATATAATATAGGTATAGGGTTTATTTTCAATTATTGTATACATATTTTCAGTTTGCCTATAGATCTTTCTGTTTCTAAAATTGCAATAGTTCATATTTAACGTGAAAACATTACAATATTTTCTAAAATTATGTTACTGCATATGTAAGCCTAATATTAAATTTACCCACAATAGTTTATTAACAAACATTACCTTTGGCCATTAATTTTTACAGATGACCATGCAGATAAGCGAATTATTTGACAAATAATAATTGTTTATAGCTATTAATCGTTAAAGGCCGTCCGGTCCTCTTTCAGTTCAATACGCATTTACCATTTAAAAATATGGAGGGTAGGATTATATTTTAATTGTTATTGATGGTGGGTAAAATCGCAGGACCTCATTTTATCTGGTAGATGGTGTAACAAATGATCTGGCAAATTGTAGAATTGCATTAAAAATAATTTTGGGGCCTCATTTAATTATGCCAGATTTTATGTGCTTTATGTATACTGTCTGGTGCAGATCTATGTCTAAACCAATGTTTAGACAAAAGTGATAAAATTATTGAACTACTACCTACTAAGTAAATTGAAAAAATATTAGAATTAACTTTGAAGAAAGTCGTAGTTACCATTGATATAATAAAATACCTGAAGCTGAAGTATTTCAGCTATTCAATGTTCTAAGAAATTCAATATATTCTAAAATATTAAAAAAGTGTATATTAATATTCTGGCTATCACAATTTTCTTTCTGTTCCTACAGTATTATCAGAGTATTCTAGATTTCATATGACTTATAAAAGCGTGGGGTGGTCATAATTAAGGTTTTATTAGTCATATGAATTCCAGAATACTGTGAGAGCCGGGCAATATTGTGATTAGTGGCTGAATAGCTAGAAAAATATTGTACATTTTATTAGTGCAAATATTTCATTAAAAAACTCATAATCGAGGTATAGCATACCATGGAAATTGAAATTAGAACTTATTATATGGTTCATGTTCCATGCAGCTATCTTGAAACATCACGGACTGATTTGACTGGCCATAAATGATATAATTTACACCCATGTTCAATTTGTATTATATTAAAACTCAACGGAAAATGAATGAAATTACCGTCTTAAATTTTGAACCATAAGAGCGCTATTGAAACGTCAAATATCATGTAAAACTTCAAGTTTCTGTCAGGAACTAAAAGTAGCAAAATACTGTTTTTTTAAATTGTATTTATTACTTTCTATTTTGCATAGTATTAATAAAAATTGAAAGAATAAAAAGTATATCTTCAGCCTTTAACAAGTGATCAATACCCACTTAATGGATTAATTTAAAACTTTCATCTCAATCTGTTATTATCCCTAAAAGTTCCCTAATGGAAATATATTTACTCACTCAAACTACTTCATCTAGTCTCAAATCTAAATCTCAACTTTCCAAACTGACTGATTGATATCTTCTGCATTTCCAAAAGAAATTCTTCCCTTCGATTGACTGATAAGGAATAGCGACCCAATTTTTTAATTAAAACTATTTTGGATCATAGACAAGGGATTGGCGATGTTTAGGTTCCTGGATCTGGTGCCTAGTTCGGGAGAAAGTAAATCTTAAATCTACTTCCGAATGAACCGCTATTTATACTTACATGTTGCGTTTTCGCATACGTAAACATATCTAAAATCTATTTCTCTGAAACTGGTTTGGATTAAAGCGGACTCCGCGACTACTTAATATGGTCAATGAACTCTTGCCCAAGTTCATTAGGGCAACAGTTATGTAAGATGTGAACCACTTCCGACTGGGAGACACACATTTATACACAGTGAGGCAATAAACACGTTTACGCTTTAACAGAACGGCATTGTATTAAACAACTGGAGAAGAACTCGCCCACTGTGTTTTCGCGTTTTAAAATACGACAAATCGATTCTTGAAGGAATTAAACTTTTAAATCCGTCAATAACAAAACAGTCTTTTTCTGGGTCGACGCGTAATTTCCATAATTTAGCATATTTCCAACGCAGCAAATGAATTTGAATTGATAATGTGAACAAACACAGTTCTATTTCGTAATATCGTGGTGGGCATTTAAACGTTGTAACTATGTTATCTGTTCTGCTGAAATGGATGAGTAAAGAAAATTTTTAATAAATACACATATACGGATATATTGTCTTACCTATATATATATATATATAATGGTTTCTGAAATTATTCTTTGTTCATGTCCATAAAATGTTAAAGTTATCTAGAATTACTATATAGGAGACAAGTCTGAAACCCTATAAATTATACTGATTGCTTCTGTGTCACCATTATCACGGTTACTTTCAGGGATTTGAAAGTTGGCTTAGGGTACAAACAGTACGGAGTACTAGATGATATATTGACTTTACCAGTGCTGATAGGAAAATAACGTAAAATAACTTGATGTAAGCACAGCTTCGCTATGCGCGTTATTTTTCTATCAGCACTGTCTAAACCCCTCTGTAATATCTACTATCATTTTTAGTTTCACAGCTCCGTACTGTTACCCTTATCCAGGTGCGTAGGTTGCATCAAGGTCAACTACGAGCGCAAGGCTGAAATAAACAAGCAAACCTAATCATTGAGTTTTGAAATTAATTTTATTGACACTTATTGGAAGTTTAATTATGGGCGTTTAGCTAGCGCGAAAAGTGACAGTGACGTTTAGATAGTCGGCAAAAAAATATCCGTCTAGTTGGAAAGTTAAGTAAGCAATGACCGTGTTAAGCCATAGTTGGAAGTTTCTATTAATTGTCAAATGCAAAATTGTCGAGCCGGTGGCTCAGGGCTTAGCGTCTCGATCGCTCCACCCAGAGGTCGTGGGTTCTAATTCCCATTCCACCAACAATTTTTCATTAAATTGTTTACTCGTAGATCAAGGCTTATTCGCAGGGATGGCTTGGCAACCATCCTGGCGATGGCCTAGGATGGGAAGAATGTCAACTTGGTGTTAATGTGACATATTAAAATCAGTTGATGTTTAACTTCTCCCCCTAACTAATGAGGTTTTCCAGGTTTCCCTCATTCCAGCACTGAATGGTGGGTTCGGGCCTACCAACGTAAGTCGTTCCTGTGGCGCAAATGCGGGCCGCGAAATAATATGCCGCCCCCTCTTCCACACAAGTCTCCGACTTTCGGGCTAATACTTGTGATTAGAATGAGGGGTAGAGATATATTATTATAAATAATAAAAAATCACAATTTAGTTATTGATTTTGATTCGGGTGATTTACAACACTCACCTACGGCTCATGTCGTAAACATCACCCTCAGAAATAATAGCCATTATTATATGTTCGTTGCATAATGTACTACATGTATATATAATAGGTGGTACAATTACAAAATAATTTAACGATTTTTTTTTACAAGCTTAATTGAAATAATATTTATTTTTAGTCATTTGTATGCCCAAGTATTAAAAATTCGAACCGCATTTACCTCACCCATCTTTATCTCATGGAAATTCTCTGACAAGCACTGTACAAGTTATCTTGATTTTTTTCACATCTGTCAACTACAAACAATCGTAAAACAATGGATTCCTTCACTATCCATTTTCTTGTATTTTACTGACAATTTCGTTGTTTTTCATAATTAAAAAAAAAAAAAAAATAATAGTAAAGATCCCGTTGCATTTTTTTTACGTTTATTAACTGATTTTCTTCTTTACAGCAACTATTCCGATCTCAGCAGTCGCAGGCGGCTACTCCTAGCGCGGCACAGCTGCAGCTGCTGCAACAGCAGCAACAGCAGTACCTGGCACAACAGCAGCAGGCCGCCTTCCCGCAGCCCCCCTATCTGGTTAATCCTCAGCAGGAACCGTATCTGATAACGGCCGGTGTGCCACAGTACTACGGCGTCGGTCCGTGGGTATACCCGGCACCTCCGGCAAATCTTATACAACAAGGCGCCAACAACGGGGCTAGAAGGCCTTTGACACCCAATGGAACGGCGGAGGCCCAGCAGCAAGTCCAGGTTTGTATTTGTATTTCCCCGTAGTTTTTTAGAAGGATGATGGGAATAAGTAATCACAACATTGCAGAGAGTTTACTTTCATTTAAATTTTGTTGTTGAAGTTACTATTTCTTGTTGTGGGCTTGAGAAAATTGTATGGTAACTGTTATTAAAAGTAATGTTTGCAACTGATTTGTGGTGTAGTCGTATGAGTTTGTGAAATATGAAAATACATTTTACCCAGGAATTAGTTGCTGTTTAAATTAAATAGAAAAGGAACGTTATTTGTCACCTGTGATTTGAATTATCATTGTTGCTAGGTATTACCTTTTCTTAAATAAATACTAGGATTTGCCATTTTTGGCGATTCTGCATTAAGGGAAATAATAAATTTCCTAGATTTGTATGGCCATTACCAAAAATTATTTCTGAATTAATAAGTTTTTCATCATTCACAATCATTTTGTTTTCGAGTTACTAAGAATCAGAATTAGATTCTCTAATCTCTTGCAGCTTGAATTTATTTTTTCATAGTTAAGTGTATATGCAGCTACATAAGAATGCTAAATTTATAGTTTGCATATTTAATTTTGTGGTTACCTTTTTGTGGTTCCCCATTGTTCAAGAATATAATAATTTTTAAATCTGTTTTATATTTAAATATTTCATAAAAACTAAATGTACATATTATTAATACAATTTCCGTAACTTATAAATTATTCTTATATTCATTTATTTGTATATTGGTGAGCTTTTAGTGTAAAATATACTTTGAATCATAACCTATTTTGTTTTGTTTTCAACTTTGTAGCAAAAATGTATAGAAATGTTTCTATAAGGATTGCACTATTGCTTTATAAAAACGGGGTGTAATACTAATGGCAATGTTTTATTGCTCATAGATGTAACATTTTATTATTATTTGATATTTTATTTGTACTTATATAACGTATAAATATTTAAAATAGAATAAAGTTTTGTATAAACTTGTATAAAAATATGAAAATGATCTAGGACAGTGGTTTCAGAAAATGTCCATTAGGTAGCTGGAGACTACACAGGTTTTTATACTACGTATAAGAAGTTCATACTACGATTAATAATGATCTGGGAATTCGATGTAGTTTATATGCATACAATGTAGTAGTAATATTCTTAAAGTGGTAGTAGAAAACTATAATCAACTAATGTAAATATATATATCACATCCTGATGCTGGTGCTGATTACATCAGCATTAGTAAGTTTGATTAAATGATAATACATAAGTCTGTTACATAAATTTAGTTGTAAATATTTTTTTATGCTATTGATCACATTTAGCTGGCAAGGCCGCATTTTATATTCAGTGTTCTAGATTAATTATGCTTCTACCATTAAATTTATATTTATGCTTGTACAGTATTAGTTTTGTGTCTGTAAATATTATATATCTTCCAGCCCCAAGTCCCAGGAGGTTACATTGTTCCTTATTATGATCAGAACACACCGATTCTTATGGCGCAGGGTGCAGCCATGCGGAATGGCACCCCGATGCGACTTGTCAGTCCAGCTCCTGTCCTGGTGCAGCCACAAGCCAACCGACAATCGCAAGCTGCCGCAGCCGCAGCTTCGTTATATTCCAGTACTCCTCAAAGCTTGTATGGTGCTAACGTCAACACCTCCGTTAATGGGACCACACTTGGAGGTAGGGAAAATGGCAATTTTTTGTATATAGGTATAGCGTTTTTTTTATGTAAATATCTGTATATTAACCACATAGAAATTGACCACATTTTTACAAAATATCCTCTTTAAAATAACATGAGTTCATAATTTGCTCTATTAATTAAGGGGACTATAGTTTAATTGTATATTACTTTCATTTGTATGGTATAAATATTTCATGTATATGTGTATATCAGTATTTCTGAGATAAAACCTAGTAAGGAACTTGTAACAAGCTTATACTTTTTAACTAACAGAAGAACTGAATCAATTTTGCTTGCCAAAATTATTTTGTAGTGCTAAACCTTTCCAAGCAATGAATTGTAATAAATTCTTACATTTTCAAATATTTCAATTCTCTCTAAACAATTTTTTTTTCTTGTGAATCTATAGGCTCAAACAGGGTAGAATTACCTATAAGAATTTATAAATTGTTAATATTGGCTTACACATATACAACTTTTTTTTTTGTATATTTGTTTATACCTACAATAAATTCATAATCCTATTTTAACAATTATCTTATAACAAGACTTTCTTTAGTATGGCTGGTTAACCTACAGGCTGTGAATTAATAAAATTTCCGTGTCAAATAACAAACCAAGAATTTCCAAAATAAAATGCCCCACATTTTATGATCTTTATTTTTACAAGTCAATAAATTTATGTTTCAGTAGCCAGTCAAAATGTTTGAAACACTAACAATATTAGTTATTATTTACTGTAAAATTCACTCACAAATTAATTTTGGGAAATTTAGTAGATCTACCTCGATAGATCAATATGTAGTTGATACACCCAAATCGGATTATTTAATTTAATAGTAGGAAATTGTCTTATTATTAAATAAATGAAAAACTTTTTCAACATTTTTACATTTATTCACTTTTCATAATTTTCAAAACATACTACACTGGATCAATTATAATAATCATTTTTTTCTTTCTACAACCCTTGTGTAAAATTTGCGTTATTTCCATAAAACATTTTTTTCACTAGTTTCTATGGAGTTCAGTAAAAATTATATAATTTTTATAATCATTAACCTGGTGTGTATACTAACTTCAATCGGTGTGGGTTAGGTGTGGCACAAGGTGTCGGTTCTGGGCTGTTCCCAACATTACATGCAGCACCTCCCTCTGCACCATTTGGCAGCTCATCTTTGGGAAATATCGGCTCATCTGCTACCACAACATCCTTGCATACAGGTATGACTAATCAATTAACCAAAGCACTACTTATCATAACTCTATTGTCATCACTATTAACTATATAGGAATAACAGGTACTGAAAACATCCACATAAAATCCCCCGAGAGAAATCAGTTGTAGCGCTGGAAAAAATTAAATTTATCAATCGTGCAACAAATTAAAATTAAATGGAAATTAAAGTCATATCAATTGATCAATCTATCAATTTATTGATAATAATTTCTATTTATCAATGTATCGATATTAATTTCTATCTATAAATATATTGATAAATAGGGTCGCAAAAATTTCAGTACATATTTGATACGCATTGATAACAATGGTATGTATAACACTGGCGGATGGACGGATAATCATTGATTATTGTTAGTAAGTCTATAATTATCTACATATCGAGAATATAAATATTATTTGGTTATCAGGACTTGTTAATAGATTGATAATATCAGACAGCCTTATAAGTTGTGGCCAAAATTGTAGTGACTCATTACCAGTATATGGAGTAGTCGTTCGATGTAAGCCAGCGGTGTAGCCAGCCGTAGTAAAACGGGCGAATTTTAAAAAATGTAATAAAAATAACTAAAATTTTATGAAACTGTCAACCGCAAAAGCAATGTATCAACTGAGCTCACAATTAACCGTCAAACAGAGGTTGCCTACAACAAAACATGCAATCTGCATCACTTGCATGAAAAGTTATTTATTCTCCAATTATTTCATATTCACAGGTTAAGTATATCTCTATGAAATTATAGTTTGGATCACAATGAGTAGCTGGGGCACATTATATTTCTATATACAGTCAGCGCTCTGATACTATTCATGACTCATGAGTCACTATAATTTTGGAAGAGTTGTATGTATAGTCTAGTGTGTGTTTTATAAAATTTAAAAAAATAAAACTTTCTTGTATATAAAAATGTAAAGTAAGTTGTTGTTTAGTTTTAATGTATTTAGTTCATAAAGATATATAATGTAAGGTTAACACTGGGTTTTTAGGTTAATATCATTTATTGAGGTGTGTATATATAGGTTTTAATTAAAATAATTCAAATCAACTTAAATTATCTATGTACATTCATTTATATTATTCAACATAAATCGGTCCCTGTCTAATAGAATAAAATTGAGATTAAAAGCAATTACTTAAATATTTAACTGGATCTAAAAGTAATTTTCCATTTCGTTACATTGTAATGAATATTTATACAGTTCAGTACGTTGCATTGCCACTCTTAATTTAGTTACTTTTTGAAACAGTATATAAACTCAATCTTAAGCAATTAGTACAGTAAACAAATTATAAGACCACAAAAACTTGTAAGTATTTAAATTAAGAATTACAAATAAGTTCTGTGTCTCACAGATACAATGCATAATAAATGCTATTAAATAGAATAAAGCTATTAAGCCTCAAAAAACAATATATTGAGAAGCCTCCATTCTCTAGCTTCTTGGATTGGATGAAAATATTTTGATTTCCTTGTGAAAATTTGTTACTTAAAAACAAAATTGGTTTGTTTCGATTTTTTTTAATTGGTATTTGCATAATGAATGAATATTTTTATTTGTACATAGTTTTATACCAAGAAAATAAGATATATACAAAGTTTCCAACAAAATCTCATAGATATATTTTTTCATTATTTGAATTTGTATTATTGAATTATACCTGTTTGTAAAAAAATTAAAAAATACATATTTTAATAACATTTACGGTATATTTAGAAAAACTTAGTTGAACATGAAAACAACATGAAAATTAAATCAAATACAAATATGACAGGTATAAGGTACAAACTTTGACTATTACAATTAAATGTTTACTACATGCGATCCACAGCCGAATACCATTTATTGTAACACGGGTGCATTGCACACATTGTAAACTGGTTAAGTAGCCCACTGGGTACACTCGATGTGCACTATCACGCACATCGAGTGTACCCAGTGGGGGTTCATCATTTGGTTTAAATCTGCTACAGAAGCAAACAGTTTCAGGATAGGTATGTCTTGAGTATCGTCTATCATTGTTTATATAAATTATAGTTGATCAACTGTCGTTAATAGTGGTGCATCATTGACACATGTTTTTTTTTGTGTCTAAAACAAAACACTTCCTGCTAACAGCTTCTGATACAATAATTATTGTTTTCATTTATTCCTTATTGAATTAATATTAAGGTTCTATTTACTGATATACCTACTTATTGCTATATGTAAATATTTCTCAAATTTCAGGTTTAGTTTGCAAATTTATTTCCATTTTAAACTATTACTACGATTTCTTAAAAAGAAATATTTTAGTATAAAAATACATCCCACTTATTTCATAATTTTTTACGCAGATAATAATCTTACAGGACTGGGGCTGAACACCACCACAACCTCACGGCGGGACTCCTTCGATCGTAATACGTCTGCCTTTTCGCCATCATTGGATTACAGACAGAAATGGCCGACCTCATATAATATCGGCAGCAGCCCAAGTCCCCTAACTGGTAGTTTGACACCACCACCGACGGCTCCTTTACAGCTCGGCGGTTTGGTCAATTCAAGGGTGCTATCGGCAGCCCCGGGCGCAGAAGCTAAGTACAGGAATTCGGTGGCTGCAGGACTGAACACTACCGCTATATTCGGGTCTACTAATTCATTGTTCACGAAAATCAACTCCTCTCTTACTGCAGTACCTAGCACACTCGATAAGGGACCTCAGGGAAGATCCAGACTGCTAGAGGATTTCAGGAATAACAGATACCCAAATTTACAGCTGAGGTAGGACATTCGACTTTGGAGTATAATTTTTTTTTTATCTAAAAACTACTCTTACATGTGTAATAATTTCAGTTCACACATTTATATCAATTCTTCAATTCCATATGAAAAAATTTGTATAAACAGTTATTTAAATGTACATACTTTTCATTGTTACATTAAAAAAATACACATTCACTTTTAAATCTGTTTATTGCACTTGCCAAACGTTTTGAAGAATCATATTTTTCAGCTTTAAACTAAAATAAATTTGAACAAATCTTGATTTTTGTTTAAAAGTATTCAATTTGTAATTATTCACCTATAAGAAAATGTTTTTATCCTAAAAACTAATACACTTCTAAATATAATACAGTGTAAATTGGTTGGGGTAGCGCAAATAATTCACACAATATAAATTCTGTTCTATTTTAGGGATCTGGCCAACCACATTGTAGAATTCTCCCAGGACCAACATGGCTCCAGATTTATCCAACAAAAACTGGAAAGGGCCACTGCAACTGAAAAACAAATGGTCTTCAATGAAATTTTGTCTGCTGCTTACAATCTCATGACAGACGTGTTTGGAAATTATGTAATACAGAAATTCTTTGAATTTGGCACGCCAGAACAGAAGACCACGTTGGCCCAGAAGGTTAGGGGACACGTACTCCCCCTCGCTCTCCAAATGTATGGTTGCCGAGTGATACAGAAAGCTCTGGAATCCATTCCGCCGGAGCAGCAGCAGGAAATCGTAAGAGAACTCGATGGACATGTTCTGAAGTGCGTCAAAGATCAAAATGGCAACCACGTTGTACAGAAGTGCATTGAATGTGTTGATCCCAATGCGTTACAGGTAAGAGTGAGTATTCCATTAAATATGCCATTTTTGAAATACATTTATATTTTATTTTGACAAGTTCTTGAATCGGTTAAAACTAAAAGTAAGCTTCCAAATACAGGTTCCAAAATTCAACAAATTAGTTTAACTTAAAACAATACTAAAAAGTTTATCCTACAATCTCTTACTTTCCAGTTGATATTCAGTGTTCATAATATATAAAAGCATCAGATATTTATACACTCGAATAAATTTGTGTATTTCAAAAATCCATCTATATATTAATAATTTCTTGCTAATATATTCTATTTTTTCCAGTTTATCATCCAGTCATTCTCAGGCCAAGTTTATACACTTTCAACACACCCATATGGATGCCGAGTTATCCAACGCATCTTGGAGCACTGCACTCCCGAACAGACTGCACCCATTTTGGCCGAGCTGCATCAACACACCGACCAACTTATTCAGGATCAGTTCGGAAATTATGTCATCCAACACGTTTTAGGTGGGTAACGGAACCACTTTCATATTTGTACCATTTTCAAAATAATTTATTTTCTGTATGAATTTTATTATAGAACACGGAAAACCAGAAGACAAGTCTCAGTTGATCAACAGTGTTCGAGGAAAGGTTCTAGTTTTAAGTCAGCACAAGTTTGCCAGCAACGTGGTCGAAAAATGTGTTACTCATGCTACAAGAGCTGAAAGGGCATTGCTGATTGAGGAAGTTTGTGGATTTAATGACAAGTGAGTGAAATTAAATTCAGAACATTGCATTAGTACATAAATAATAATTCCATTTTAGCAATTTTTAGTTATCACATTCGATAGAAAATATTTGCCTTTTTTTTTAAATTGTTGGCGAATCAATATTGTTTAAAAAAATCATCTATCATAGTAGTGTATGAACACTACTATGATAGATCATTTGACCAGTGGCAGCTTCTCCTTAAGGCCGCATGGCCGCGTGCCCCTCCTCCAAAAATACCAAAGAAATCCTTATTATCATTATTGTAAATTAAATGCAAATGTTAAAACATGTTTATTGTGGTACAAAACTATTATTAGGAAGGGCTCAAACGCTTAAGTTATCGAACTCATAATGCCTCAGTACACATTACTGCATCGCCACAGGACACTGCACAGTGAGCAAAGCATCACAGCTTCGTGGCCGCATTTTGAGTCGCGGCCCCGGTAAACCCTCCCCCCATATCCAAAACTCACCAGCCGCCACTGGATTTGACATGACATGAAAATGTCTCAATTAGGAATTTGCATGAATTTTAAAAATTAAAAAATTTACACTTCTGATATTGCAAATTTTATACTGAATATGGCATGGTAATAATTTATGGCAAAAAACAGTTTTTATAAATGTTTTTGATTAATTAAAATGGAATTAAATTTAAATAATATTGCCTGATGGGAAACGCTTCAGGATTGGTCGGACCGTTCAGTGACGTCATTATACATAATCGTCTTCCATCTTGCACCTGAGAACCGCGTTGTTTGCTGTTTATGTGTGTATTCTTGTGAAATCGAAGTGAAAAGTATTTCAAAAAGTGTTTGTAAGGAGCTGCATTTTGCATTTCAAAGTATAAAATGTGTGACACTGGATTTG
The DNA here is from genome assembly GCA_963924545.1 of Pogonocherus hispidulus. NCBI lineage: Eukaryota > Metazoa > Arthropoda > Insecta > Coleoptera > Cerambycidae > Pogonocherus > Pogonocherus hispidulus. The sequence goes on from OZ004694.1 coordinate 450,382, forward strand.
TAAAAGGACAATCCGATAATTTGCCAAACATAGATTCTTTTATGATGGCATCGTATTTTGGAAGTAATCCCGACTTTGTAGGAGTAGAAATACGAGGTGCTAAGGCTGCAGGGTAAGTACCTAATTATGAATATTTTATATTTTTTTTATAAATTACCATGGGTCACGTAATATGTTAAATTTAAGAGTTTTGTAAAAAATAAAACTACATACAAAATTAAAGTGAGGTTATGAGGTGTCAAAAATATAGAATAATTTAAGATATTGATATTGAATTTCATTAATTAAATTCGTACCTTTTAACTAAAGGTAACTAACTTTATTTCTTAATAATATAATATAGCAGATGTAAGGGTTTTAGAAAATATAAAATGTAAATGTAGGTACCTAGGTACCCTATCTTTGTTTTGTACATTGGCAGAAATTCAACATGCTTTTTACTATTCAGGTCTAGCAGGGAAAATTATGGAGACAATGCCATTGGATTCGTTCAAGTTAAGAGAGAGAATTCTTTATGCTTTGTAAAAGCAAAAGTAACTCCAGAACATAGAGTTCGAAAGACAGGATATAACGTAGAACTGATATGTGACGAAGAGAAAGAAACCATTCAGAGTGTGCAGTGTCAAGACTGTGCAGCTTCCCTAGGTAGGTACTTAAATAGTTCTACTTATTCATTGTTATTTCGTTGCAATTATAATATAAGAAAGGTCGAAACTGAGGTAGGAAAGGGTATCTACTTCTAAATAATTGGATTTTCAGATATTTCCATTTCTGTTTTGTTTGACATTGGTCAACATTTGACATTTCTCTTGCTGTTAATTAACTATTTGTGTGAACACCTGCTTGTTTTACTACATTATAATTAAAACATAGTTAAAATCTGATGAAAATTAATGAATGCAGCTTAAATTTCCTTACATTTTTTGCACCTTAAATTTTAAAATATGAGAAGTGTATAAATGCTAACTGTGATTTAACAATAATTTATTGAAGGTTATTTCATTACAAGTTGACTTAGAATATTTTTGAAAAGTGTTTATAAATTTTTTTAGATAATTAAGGATAACTTTCTATAGCATTATACTTTATTTGTATTATCAGAAATTTATTAATAATTTTTATTACAGGAGGTTGTAAACACGCAGTGGCTTTTTTGACCTGGTTGCATAGAAGATCAGAAGAAGCAGCAACAACAGAAACTGTCTGTTATTGGAAAAAATCAACTTTGGCAGCAGTAGGGACAACAAAAAAATTTCTACTCGTTTCTGAATTGGGAAAATCAGTGGAAGATCAGGATCAGGAAGGTGCCTCCACAACATTTTTTAATGAAACAATTGATTATTTCAAGAGAAATAATTTGACCAAAACACAGTTAAGTAAATATTTTATTGAACCGTTGGATATAAGTAAAGCATCAATTCACAAATTATTGATTGATTATAAATATGAAAAGAATGGATCAAATGATGCCAATAAGTTTTTAGAACATTGCAAATCAACTATTCCTGCAGATATTTACCCACAAATAGCTGAAGAAACGACAAACCAGGCAGATAGTCCACTATGGCATGAAATGCGCTATGGTAGAATAACAGCTTCTAAAATTTATGATGTGGCAAACTGTAAAAAGGTAGGTGGCATTGTAGTGGAACAGCTGATTGGGGCGAAAAAAATTAAAGATACGGCAGCTTTGGCTAGAGGAAGGCGTTTAGAATCCGAGGTATTAAATGTACTTCAGAAAAAAATGAAGAAACATATAGAAACTGTTGGATTTTTTATCGATGGTTCTATCCCAATACTTGGTGCTTCACCAGATGGCCTCTTAGGGAATATGGTTATAGAAGTTAAGTGCCCAACTTCAAAGAAAAGCGAAGAGAGATATTACAAAAAAGATGGAAATATAACGGCAAAATATTTTGCGCAAGTTCAAATACAAATGCATGTGTTAAATAAAAGTACTGCTATATTTTGTGTTGCTAGCTATGATTTTGAAGAGTCGAAACAATTTAAAGAGATAATCGTTCATTATGATGCACAATTTTGCAAAAATATAGTTCAAAAAGCTGTAGACTTCTGGAAAATAGCTGTTTTCCCCATTTTATATAATATTTAATGTGTTTATTTCTCCTAGCTTTAAAAGTTGTATTTCGTTATCTATTTTTATTTATTTTGCAACATAAATGCAGAGTTTTTAGTCTAAGCAATAATTTAAAATACCTACGAGCCAAGAAAGGTACTTGACATAAAAATGTTTGGTCTTTCCTTATATATCTTATCTAAATATTAAATACATTAGTTTCTTTAGGCATCTCAAAGCAGAAGGTACCTATATATTTTTCCCACCATTATAATAATTTAAGAATTATGGATTATATAGGTACCTAATTAAATATTTGTAAGTATTTAACTCCATTTTAAAAGTTATCGACTTATTAATTTTATATAAATACATTTGCAGATCTGACGAAGGTTTAATATAATAATTAACCGAAACGTTATATGTAGTACAAACATTGTATAGTTTAATTTAATATGACGGACACCTGTAAAACCTTTAAAATTGAGTAAAGATAAATAAATTTTTGTTTTAATTTAATTTTGTTTTTAATTGAACTCCCAGTGCAAATGTTTACCTAAGTTAAAAGTCAATATAACTAATGTTAAGTAATACTGCAATTTTTTTTTAACTTTAATTTTTATGGGGCTTTAAGTGATATTTCCTTGGGGCGGGGAGAAATAAGGTAAGTAAACCAATAAAGATGTCACTTTATTAAAACACTCTGTACATTAATAATACCACATGCAATAATAACAATACTGTCCATCAGACTTATTAAGTGATTGTCTATACAGGCATGTGGAGCTAACATTTTGAACTCTCTTATTCTACCAATAACTCTTTCTATATGTATCCTCAATGCTGCTATACGTTTAGCTTGTTTTACTTCCTCTGCTGAGCATTTTTCGGCTGCGGAAACACTTGGAGGTCTGATTAATGAACACTGTTTTGCAGTCAGTTTACCGCTTATTTGTTTAAAACCTCTGTCTGCCATAACACTAATTCCAGGACTTAGATGATCCATAAAACCACAATTTTCAACAATCACAAGATCAGATGCTCGACCACCAAACCCATTCGAGATAAAATTGACAAGGCCACAAGGTGTAGCAGATATTAGGTATTTCACAGTATTGCATTTTTTATATTCCGACCAGGATAATGCTTGATGTACAGGGTTACTTGGTTTTTCTATTTGTATTTCTAAACAATCAATAATGGACTGGACATTAGAATATCTTGCTCTAAATGGTATAGGAAGATGCTCCTTATCTCTACAGTTTCAGGCCATATTATATATGTTTTTAAGTATAAGGCAACTTGACAAACCGATTTTTTAAATATTCTACTTATATTACTAACTGACATCCCAAAATCATTTGAAAGTACAGCATATGAATCATTTAATTTAATTTTCTTTAGAATTACCAAAATATCTGTATGGGCAATGGGTATGTGCTTAACTAATAAATTTATTATAAAATAGCACTGCTCTGGAAGACCTGTATATAATTTTGGATTATATTCAATAATTAGTAGAGTGCTCTTTTTGCGCATTTGCAATACTTCATATATATTGTTATCTTCCATATATTCTTCGCTGCTATCATTAGACGAATTGGACTTCTGATAATCTTCATCTGAAGATGAATTAAAACTAGGTGTGGGTGAATCATTATTTTTTTCAGAACCCAATTTTTTTGCTGGACATTTCCATTTTATTGGTGATGTTCGAGAATCCGTAACTAATTTCTTCATCGGTGAAGTTGTCTTGGACTCGACATGCACTCTGGCATTTGTCCCTTTACTACGTACATGGGATTTTAAACGGACCTGTACTGATTTCTCACATTTCGTTTCAACATCGATGTCCATTTTATTTGAAACTTCAAATTCAATATTATTTGAATCCTCGATGTCCGATTCAATAGAAGATGGTGATGGTTTTTCAGGTAAAGGCACAGTAGAGCCAACTGAAGTTGATGTAGAGTATTCTGCAGGTGACAATGAGGTCAGGGCAGCCTCCAAAATTCTTTTTTGTTCCCTTTTTATTGCAGCCCCTCTGGGCATAAGTTTTCCTTTTTCATTTAATTTATTTTGACACTCAAACCTACGAGGCACCACATTTTCCTTTAGAATCATCCTTTTTACATTTCCCATAAGTTTAATTTGTGTATAATTCTCAATATCTTCTTCTATCTGAAGTAAATTATATTTATTATTTAGGAGGTACAGAAATACCTACCTAATAAAAATTGTTTATTTAAATTTATGAACTGAATATGCGTATGCACTTTATTATTATTTTAATATTATTTAAACTTACTTACTTTAAAATGATCTTCACAACAATATAATGAGGAATTGAATGAGATTTTCTCCCTTCTCATTAATTTACACCACTGTTTTCTTACTGCCTCACCTCTAGGAACGCTTATAAATATTTTATTTGGTGTACTTATGCTTGTATTTTTGCACATCGGTACTATGCAGTACTTGTATTTAGTATATTTCGACATTATTATATTACTAGAACTTTACCCGTTTATGTATATGTCTCATGAAAACAAACAGGAATAGAAGTGGTCGAGTTCGCGCGGATTCTTATGTGAAATGACGTCACGCGTACGCCACGCCCATTCCGACGTGTTTTCCCGCGTCTTTATGAAATTCAAACTTTAAACATTTTTAATTCGATATTGGGGTGTTGAAAAAATAAAAAAAAAATATTTTTGTAAATAATGAAAGCTCTTCAATCACATATATTTTTTTGAAAAAAACTGCAAATTCCTAATTGAACTATCTTCTTTGGGAAACAGCTTTTTTTACATTAATGCATGTTTATTCAGGGCCTTCTTGGAGAATGCTTTAAAAATATTCAACGGTAGTGGTGGGAAAGACGTTGTGTGTTTAGCATTTGTTGATATTTTTTATTTCACTGAATATTATACAATTTTGTCTATCTACAGTAAAGCTTGGTTATAATGTACCAGGGGGGAATTTAAAAATCATTATCGAACTTAAATCGTTTTATTAATTCTTTAGAAAAATACATAAATTTAAAGAAACAAAATAACAAAATATTTTGTTTTTAAAACAAAAACACAACTCTTAAATTATATATGTTTTATTTTGTGTGTACATGTATAATAACTTAGGTTCATTCAACATTGCTCAAAAATTTGCCTCACCACAGCACGAAACGGTACTACATACCTAAAACAAGAAAACTAAATAAAAAATTGTAAAAATAAAATGGTCGGAAATAGACAGCATTTATATAAAGAATTTGAAAATTAAATAGGGGGTTGCTTGACAAATTGCCAAAGTTGAGATAAAAAAAAAAGATTATTGTTAAATAGTACTTTATATTTGCTCTTTTCGGATCCAGCAATTTGGTACTTTTTATCAGAAGTAAGTAATAACAAAGTACGTTATAACCGTGGGTTCATAATAAGCGTGTACATTATAAGGGAGTTTTACTGTACAACACTAAACTTGTACAATTCATTTCTGTTTAAGAAAATTCTAACACTTAAAATCAGACAATCTAAACTAAAGTAACGGCTTTGAAAAGATATGGTTTTGTACAACTTGGCCTGTTATTTGCTGATATTATTATTAACTGGCTGTTACATGTTTAACTAATATTAAACATGACATGTTTAACTAATATTAAACTAAAAATTTGGCACAAAAAAAATCCAAGGTTAATTTCCAAGAATTCCTTTAGGTTGAAAACAAAAATGGGCATTTTCTGGAAATGTTCATAGCTTGTGTATTATTAAAGATACTTTCATCAAATTTTCAGGACAGGATATAGCCAGGACTTGAAAATTGGTCTATAATAAAATATAAGTCAACTATATTTTACACTAACATACTCAACTTTTGTTTTTCTTGTGGGCAACATATTGGATTTTTGCATTTTTGAAAATTCGGTAACAAGTACTTTTCAGCCATGTATAATATACATATGTTTTCAAAACCATGGACTAATAAGATGGCTTGTTAGGTCACTGGACCTCACTCCTTTGGAGTTTGTTGTGTTGGGTTATCTAAAAAAAAAAGTGTGCACAATACCGTATGAAACTGCAGAGGAATTACCTCGAACAGTTAAAGACGCAGTAATTTTAATTACTTCAAACTTGTTTAACATTTTTTCATTCTTGAACATATGCATATTATTCTACATGGTTGAAAAGCACTTTTTACAGAGTTCTCAAAAATTCGAAAATCCAATATAGCGTCCATAGGTTAGGTTAGGTTAGGTTCAAAAGTGAGTGGGCCGAAAACCAGACCCTCCACCGCGACCATGTGGTCTATTGTGGCTCACACCTACTTATATTTCACCCAACAGTTGCAGCTTCTTAATGTAGCTGATCACCTTATTGGGTGAGAGTTTGTTCAGATCCTCTGGCAGAAGTTGTCCTTTGCCAAATAATGAGTATCTGATCCTTTCCCCAGCAGGGCAGGTGCACAATATGTGTTCTGCCGTTTCATCATCTTCTAAGCATAGGCGGCACTCAGCATCTTCTGCTAGGCCGAATTTGCACAGATGATATTTTAAACGGCAGTGGCCCGTACATAGGCCAATTAGAGTTCGTAGGTGAAACCTGCTTAACTCTAGAAGTTTTTTAGTTCTTGTTTTTGAAGGGTTTATTATAAACGCCTTCGAATGAACTAATCGTGGTAGTTCCTGCCAGTACTGGAGGATTTGCTCCTCAGCCCGGGTCAAGAGCGTTGCTTTGGCAGTACTCGAGGATATGCCAAGCACCGGTTCTGGTCCGACAGCGTCCATAAGAAAAATAAAAAAGTTGAGTATTCTTACACAAAACCTAGCAGACCTAATTTTTTAAAAAAATTTGAAGTATTTACTGCGACTGCTATCCCGGTCTTGATAATTTTATTAATGTATCTTTTACAATAAACGAGCTATGAATGTTGGGCCTGAAATTCCCCAACTTTTTCTCAATTTAACCGACATCTAATGGTTTCCGAGATGTCCATACAGTTCATCGTACACTGGATACAGTATACAGGTTTCATTGACGTAGTTTTCCACATAACACCAAAACAGTATACTGCACTCGACGCGCATTTCATCTGGAATCATCTTTAATCATCTGGAGATAATTAAAACTAAACCTATTCTAACATTGTGTCCTATTTATACCTAAACTATTTCTACGTCGCGACCGCTCAGTGAACCATTGCGACTGACCAGTGAACCGCCGCGACGGATCAGTGAACCGCTGCGAACGGATCAGTGAACCGTTGTGATGGATCAGTGAACTGTGACTTACTAACCAATAAAGCGGGCTATATGGGATTGGCCCTCTCACCATTCATACTATTTTTACATTTAGCAATTTCCAAACTTTCAAAAACATCCGTATTTATTCTATGGTTGTTCTCAAACGCATGTTGGGCGACACTAGGCTTATCTGTTCTACCATATTTCAGATGAGCTATATGCTCCTTTATCTAGTTTGAATTGACCTTCTAGTCTGTCCAACGTACTTTTGATTACAGTCTTTACAGCTAATTTCGTAAATCCCCGACTTTTCCTTAGTTTCCATTTTGTCTTTTGGATTGCCTAAAAGTTATTGTAGTTTATTTCCCGATGAATAAACCACCGACATACCTATATCTTTAAAAACCTTACCACAATCACGGGTGAATCGAGGATCGTATGGAATAGATATGAATTTTGGGTTTTTTCTTTCATTTTAAAAAGTCGGGTAATTTCGAAGTGTCGCCTTAAATTTACGTTTCCCAATTATTTTATCAATTAAAGTTACAGAATATCCATTACTCGCAGCTATATCCTTAATCAATGCCTTTTCTTTTTCAAACGTCTCCTTATTTATATCCCTTATAGGTATATACAGGGTGAATCACAGGTATTGCTATGTATTGTTATCTTTGTTATTTGAAGAGATACGAAGTTCGTTAAATTAGAGAAAAATTGAGCAATTACCAACACTAAATAGTGGCTCGGAGAAGTGTTGAAAAAACCAGCGGTTCTCAAAATATTTAGCAAAACCATAAATTTCCGAAAAACTTAAATTAGCTCTAGTTCCGTTAGTTATAGAAATTTTCAAATAAAAATTTGTTTCGTGCATACATGCAGCAATATCTTTGTTTTATTGCAACCAGAATTTTTTTTCGCCTACTAGATTCTGATATATGAATATCATCAGTTTTTCTTATGGACACCATATTAGAATTTGACATGGTTAGATAGAGAAAAAATCAAGGAATCCGGCGATGTGTCACACTTAGGATTTTGAATGTCTATAATTATTGTTTAATTTTTATTAATCATAAGATTTAGCATCAATGACATAAATGAATAAAACAATTGAATAGAGTGTAACAAACTGACAAATGACTAAATTAATTTAAATATTCAAATTACCATGTCTACCATTATTTTGTAGACAGCTGTTGCAGCGGCTAGAGACACTTTCAACAGCCTTCCTAATTTATCTCAGTGGCAATGATGTAATTTCCCAACAAACTGCCTCTTCCAATTCCTCTTATTTTCTCATAAACTGTGTTGTAGGTTTTTTCTTTTTTAAATATCTCCACAGGAAAAAATCGAGAGGTGTGATGTTGGGTGATCTTGCTGGCCACAACACTGGACCATTGTTCCCTATCCATTTCCCTGGAAATCTTTGATTTAGATGTTCCCTTAGAACCTGAGTGTTGTGGGTGGGAGCACCATCTAGTTGGAACCATCGTATCTTTCTCAGTTGTGCTAGAGGTAATTCGTCAAGTGCATCTTCAATGTCATTTTGAAGGAGGTGTAAATATCGCTGTCCGTTCAAATTATGATTAAAAATAATTGAACCAATAAATTGATTGTCAATTAGACTGCACCACACATTAAAACCGAATTTAATTTGAGGTCGGACTTCTTGAGGAATTCTCTTGAAGATTCTCCTGACGCCATAGTACCTCATTGTGTCTATTGAAAATTCCACAATTGGTAAATATGGACTCGTCTGTCCAAAGGATTGACCGCGGGAAGTTTCTGTCAATTGTGAAATTTTCAATAGGCAGAATGTGGTACTATGGGGTCAGGAGAATCCCCGTCTTCTTCAAGTTCGTCAACCTTAAATTTGGTGTTAATGTGTGGTGTGTCAAATTGATAATAATTTTAGTGATTCAATTATTTTTAACCATAATTTTACTGGACAGAGATATTTACACCTCCTCCAAAATGACATTGAAGAAGATGCACTTGACGAGTTACCTCTAGCACAACTGAGAAAGATACGATGGTTCCAACAAGATGGTGCCCCCGCCCACAACACTCGGGTTGTAAGAAAACATATAAACTAAAGATTTCCAAGGGATGGATGGGCAACAATTTTCCAGTGTTGTGGCCAGCAGAATCACTCGACCTCACACAACTCGATTTTTTCCTGTAGTTGAACTAAAGGAAAAAATTTACAACACAGTTTAAGAGACAATAGAGGAATTTAAAGAGGCAGTTTGTTGAGAAAGTACATCATTGCCACTGAGACAAATTAGAAGGGCTGTTGATGGTGTCTCCAGCCGCTGCAACAGCTGTCTACAAAATAATGGTAGACAATTTGAATGTTTAAATTAATTTAAAGTTATTTGTCAGTTTGTTACATTCTATTCAATTGTTTTATTCATTTATGTTGATTGTTATGATTATTATTGAATATTGAATATTGAATATTGAATGTTATGATTAATAAAAATTAAACAACTAATTAACAACCTTAGTTACATTCAAAACTCTAAGGGCCGGTTTCACAATGTATTTTAACCAATAGTTTACTGACTATAAGTTTAGAATGGGAATTTCTTTAAGATTTTATCTATAACTATACACATTCTAAACTTACAGTTAGTAAACTATCAGTTAAGTAATGGTAATCAGCGATTGTGAAACCGGGCCTAAGTGTGACACATTATCGGATTTCTTGATTTTTTCTCTATCTAACCACGTCAAATTCTGATATGGTGTCAGAATCTAGTAGGCAAAAAAAATTCTGGTTGCATTAAAATAAAGATATTGCTGCAGGTATGTACGAAATAAATTTTTATTTGAAAATTTCTATAACTAACGGAAGTAGAGCTAATTTAAGTTTTTTGGAAATTTATTGTTTTGCTAAATATTTTGAGAACCGCTGGTTTTTTCAACCATTTTCCGGGACCACTATTTAGTGCTAGTAATTGGTCAACTTTTCTCTAATTTAACCAACTTCGTATCTCTTCAAATAACAAAAATACCAATACATAGCAATACTCGTGATTCACCCTGTATATACATATGTATATATATCCCTAAGGACTCACTCTCACCATTGTGCTCAATACAAAATGACGAGTTTCAATTTTTTAATTCATCGCCTATTAAGTTTCTCTCTCCTTATTTAGAGGGGAATAAGAAGAGGTTTGAAAAAGAAAAGGCATTAATTAGGGATATAGCTGCGAGTAATGGATATTTTGTAACTTTAATTGTTAAAATAATTAGGAAACGTAAATTTAAAGAGACACTTTGAAATTACTCAACTTTTCAAAATGAAAGAAAAAACCCAAAATTCATATCTATTCCATACGATCCTCGTTTCATCCGTAGTCTTAATAAGGTTTTTAAAGATATGTCACTGGTTTATTCATCGGGAAATAAACTACAACAACCTTTAGCCAATCCAAAAGACAAAATAGAAACTAAGGAAAAGTCAGGGATTTACGAAATTAGCTGTAAAAACTGTAATCAAAAGTATGTTGGACAAACTAGAAAGTCAATTCAAACTAGTATGAATGGTGACAGGGCCAATCTCATTAGCCCGCTTCATTGGTTAGTAAGTCACGGTAGTTCACTGAACCGTAGAAATAGTTTAGGTATAAATAGGACACAATGTTAGCATAGGTTTAGTTTTAATCATCTGCAGATGATGCCAACTTGGTTGGCGAAACGCGCGTCGAGTGCAGTATAGTGTTTTGCTATTATGTAGAAAACTACGTCAGTGATCTTCACATCCAAGGTTCCAACCCCCTTCAAGAGTATACAGGTTGTCCCACGGTGACGGTCCATTAGAAGAAGTATCTGGAGAACCAATTGAGCTATTAATTTGAAATTTGCGGTGAAGGCAAAGTGGGCCATACCTATATGATGAAAATATTTTGCAGTTTCTACCACTTTCGATTATACCGGAAGTCGACTTTAACTTCGTTATTTTACATGAAACACCCTATATATTATTTAATTTCTGAATTCTACATGCAATTCTAAACACATTTCATGTAGGATTAAAGTCTACATATATTCTAATATATGTAAACTTTGGTAGGATGTCCTATACCTATCTTCAACTGTTTTTGAAAAATTGACAGGTGAATATTGACATTTTTTAACTTTGACACCCTGTAAAATCTAATCGGTTTGAGATCAAGCAAAACGGTTTGCATATTCCTATCTTAACTTTTCATAAGCTATCGTTTGACAATAATTTCAGATTTTCTAGAAATAAAAAATTTTCGATAAAATTAAATTTCTTGGGTAAATCTGAAATTAATGTCAAACGATAGCTTATGAAAAGTTAAGATAGGAATGTGCTAACCATTTTGTTCGATCTCCAACCATATATATTTTACAGGGTGTCAAAGTTGAAAAATGTCAATATTTCAAAAATAGTTGAAGATATAGAATATCCTACATGAAATGTGTTTAGAATTCCTCGTAGAATCCAAAAATACAATAATATATAGGGTGTCCCATTTAAAATAACGAAGTAAATGTCGACTTCCGGTTTCCGGTATAACCAGAAGTGGTAGAAACTGCAAAATATTTTCATCAAGTACCTGTTGGCCTGTTGGTGACTGTTGAGGTGAATTTGACTTCAACTCAAATTTCAAATTAATAGCTTAATTGGTTCTCAAGATACTTCTAATGGACACTTTCATTAGAGACTTCTAATGGACGGACCGTCACCGTGGGTCACCCGGTATAAAATGGTTTAAACATTTAAACCACCTGTGTTTTTAAGCCTGATCTGATTTTTTTGTTTAGACCTAGTCTTTCTTTTAAATATCACGGAAGTGTTTAGTATCATATCTAATATTTTATCATAACTGCATTATTAAACAAAACAACTTAAAACCAGAGACGTTTTCTGGCGACTACAAAATTTTGCAGCATATTCAAAATGTGTTTAAAACCGGTTCAACCGCAACGTCACAAATTTTTGCAAGCGCTAGAATAAACTTTATTGAACCTTGTTCGTTCGTTGCAAATCTTCCACTTGGATGGGTACCATTTCTTTATTTTCACTGCTATTTTCATAACAAAATTTAAAAAATAGCGCCAACAGAGGTAAGTTAGAATCGTTAGAAAGTTAAAATCACAAAATATATGAGAGTTAAAAATCACATAACAGGTTAGAATTTAGTAGTGGTGAGAAACACCGTAGTGCCCTCTTTGGGTCTGTGCTACTATCTGTCTGACAATTATTGTCAAATTGACAGACAGATAATGACCTGCTTTTCCGCAGGTGCCATTACAGCAGTGACCTCTATTGTCTTTAAGGAAGACAATCCTACTTATTTATTTGAAGGAGATGCCGGAAACAACTACTCCACGGGCAATATGCTCCGACTTGCATTGCATTACATCGGCATCTCCATAGGAGTCGCCACATTGTTCATCGAGACCAAATACCAAACACTGACCAGTTTCGCGCTTATTTTGTGTTCATTAGAGTGCCATAGGAAGTGGACTCGATGAACGATGCTGCAACATGATTGCCTAATTTTCTGCAATTTTCAGTTTCTCACCACTACTAACATTCACGATGCCCATTAGGCAATCATGTCGCAGCATAGTTCATCGAGTCCACTACCTATGGCACTCTGATGAGCGCATAATAAGCGTGAAGCCGGTCTGTGTCTGGTATTTGGTATGTGGCGACTCCTATGGAGATGCCGATGTAATGCAACACCAGTTGGGGCATATTGACGGTGGAGTAGTTGTTTTCGGCATCTCCTTCAAATAAATATAGTTAGAATTCAGTTTAAACTACATCTTAAAACGGCTGTGCTAGTTCAAATACAAAATAATTTTGATTTCAAAACTGTTTGAACCAGCTGCAATTATGACGTCACTAATTTAACGCGAGAATACGTTGTTTAAAATACATTTCAACACGGTTCAAAACGCTGCAACGTCAGAAAACGCCTCGGGTCTTTTTAAATTAATTTAAACATTTAAATGAAAAGACCCGATCTTTTCCCAACTGTTTAAATCACACTATTTCACTTAAAGTGTGTAAACATGTTGCAGCCTGCAGCTAAGTTGCTAAAATTAAGAAAATGTATGGCACATTAGGAACAAAAACATATTTGGTTCACTATGAGAAACACCTTAAGAGTGGCTTTCTAATTCCTGTGCTTAAATTAGTACTCACCCTACCACCTATCAATTTTTTGGTCTCATTTCCAATTTGTTTTTAGCGCACTCCATGTAATGATGAAAGACCAGTATGCGAACTATGTGGTCCAAAAAATGATAGATGTCAGTGAACCGACGCAGCGCAAGGTGTTGATGCATAAAATCAGACCACACCTGAACTCTTTGAGGAAATACACTTACGGCAAGCACATAATAGCCAAGCTGGAGAAGTACTTCATGAAGGCTCCTGGCTCTTTGGGCTCCATCGGAGGGGAGCTGGGCCCTATCGGTCCGCCTACCAATGGTGTCCTTTAATTTTAATGAATCAATCATGTGTTTCATTTCAATCATGCTTAATAATTTAAATAGATTTTTACGTTTTCGACTAGTTGTGTGTTAGTTGGTCATGTCGAACACACACACACAGTTCCAGTATTTTCATTTTATTTTGTCTTCACTTTTAATGGTTTATTATTTTTTCGTAATTTTTTATCATGATTTTTATTTTTTAAGGTTAGTATAGTTAAGATTATCGTGTATACATATATTGTCTGTATTATAGCTGTAATTTATGTAATTGTCTTTAGCATCTTATATTCATTGTTGCGTTGATTGGCTTTTGTTTTATAACTTTTCTCTGGAGTTTACCTCTTACTTTACACGGATTACATGTATATTTTTATCATTTAGTTGCAATTATTAGTCACAATTAATTTATTGGATGGGTTTAAAGCTTTGGTTTAAGATTTGGATAAAACAAAAGGCAAGCGCAATTCAAATAACGTGCATGTTCATTTGTGTCTCCCAACAATAATACATAAAAGGTTGTATAGAAAATTTGTAAGAAAAGAATCTCACGTTTCATTTTAATTTTTGAATGGATGAAAAATTTGATATCACAAATTGTACATATAAACAGTTTTAAACACAAGAAAACTTGGAAATTTTAAGTGTCCCCAACTTTTTCTGACAGTACGTTAATAATTGTGATAAGGTCCTCAGGAAATAGACTTGAACATCATCAACATTTATGAAGTTCATCCAAATCAAATTTTTCTAGAGTCACACACTGCACATCATTAACACACTGCTTTTCTCCAGTTTTTTCAAACCCTCCTATATGAATCCTTTCAAATCTAATGTCAGTGTTTCTCTACACACACATACACACACGTACATACACATAACGTTGCATTTATTATAGGAATTAGGCGTTTTTATCATAATAGAAATTATTAGAAATCGCGTTCTAACACCGGATTCTATTGATTTCGACAAATACTTCACAATTATTGAGAAGTTTCCTCGCCTTAATTCTTTTTTGCTACAAGTAAATCATTAGCCCCGAAACAAAAAGTGGAAACACCCCTGTTTTTTGGTTGTCTTTTGAATAATATCGTTATTTGTTTTACAAAAGAATTAAGAGTGGGAAACCGTATATTGCATATGTTTATTATGCTAAATTTATAAAAGATATAGATATGTATTTATTTATCGTGACTTCATTGAATGAGGGAATTTTTATAAATCCTGTAAAATATGAATGAACTTATCATGTAAATATAATTTTTAATGATTATTAAGTTGTAAAAATGTATAATTTTCCTGTAAATAGTGAAGTATTTCATTGGAATTAAGAGAATTCAGAGATGAGTATATGGTCTGTTTGAGAACTTTAAAAGAATTTCCTTGTAATTTAGATGAATTAACCAGCTGTTACTAATATATTAACATAGGAATTATATAAAGTAGAATTTGATGGCACGTTTCCTTTAATTGATATAAAAACATAATATGTAAAATGTATTTGTAATAATTGTAAAGTTTTTTTCATAAATTCCATTATATTAAATAATTATAATTAACGATTATAATTTAATTGCATTTATGACTGTTCTGTGTTTTTGAGCTAATCTCTATAAATTATTACATATTTCTATCATCAAGTTGTATTTCACCATAATTTTTAATAGTATTAGGACAAAAACACTTTGTGAGTGTTTTCTTACATCTTCGGATGTTCCATTTACAAACAAGTACTTCAGTAACCAAACATTGTTAGATATAAATTTTTTCACACAAACTGCAAAGGAAACCCTAATTTCTAATACATGTTTGATATTTTCTTCTGCGTCTCTGCACAGGAACAATCATTGATACTATTTCGGGTCTAATTTTAAGTAAAGCAAATTCCTATTAATATACCTCTTATCTTCCTTATTTTAGGAGATGATGGTACACCCTATAATATATCATATACCATGAAATTAGTAAGAAGTTTTTAATTTAGACTAGTTGGCAACGTTTTAAGAATACAGTGAAAAAATAGAAAAGGTTAACACGCTTTATTCAAAGTTCGCTTGAAGGTATTTATAATTTTTTTACTTAAAAATGTGACAACTTACTACTGAAGTTGGGCCATTTACTTCTGGGATATTTTATATATTGAAACAGATTTTTTCTTGTTCAACATAATACATTATATTGAATACACGGTCATGGTAAAGGTCCATTTAAAATAGAGCGAACAGAAGCGAGCGAACGAATTCCTTCGTTTGTCTCTCTTCGCTCTAATATATGCAGAAACACGGACGAGTTCGTTCGCTCCCGTTTTATTCTCCATATAAGTTACGCAAGCTTAAGCAAACGAATTCGTTCGTTCGCTTTTGTTCGCTCTAATTGAAATGCACCTTTAGGAGTAGTTTGATAATTTAAATAACTGACCATCTTGTATGGATATTGGGAATTGAGGCGAGCCATTTCAAACAAAATATAGGCAATGACAAGAAGGCTATGTAAGTGTTTTTTCCTAGGAATATGACATGGGTAAAGACTATAAGTAAGAATTATTCTCGTCCAAAAATAATAAATATATACATTTAGCCTTTGCCGTTGTGCTAAAGCAGAAAATAATTGAATATAAGTATAACAATATATCGTCTCTTGTCTAATTTATTAGTCAAGAGAAATATGAATGCAACATGTCGATAAAAATTATAGATAATGCATTAGGGCACTTCAATAATCAGTTGCTTTTCCTTAGGTATAACTAACACAAGGAGAAATTATGGAAAGTATTTCTGGGAACAATATGTCAATAATTTAATTTATCCTTTGGACAAGTAATTTGGTTACAATTAATTTATAACGTAAATTTGCAGTTTTCCATAATTTATTAGATTTGGAAAAGTTTGGAAACGAGTACCTTTTTGCAACATTAAATCACAGAAATGGAACCTCCGTTTGGTGTAATGATCAGTCACACTAAAGGATAACATTCAGTCATCTTTGGTATGTGTACATAGAGTACCCAATTTTGTATTATATGTAATATAGTTTCGTTCATAACATTTCCAAACAGCCACTTCAAATGCCATGTTGGTAGCTTGTACACTTATTAAGGATAACTGCGACACCACCACATCTCCCCCACTCCGCTAGTGATATGTATATATGTTAATCATTTTTAAATTGTATCACATGTATTTATATAGAAAAAAGTGTTTAAATAGTGTAATATTGTAAAATAATCCATTTTGTACTTAGAAATTATTTGTATTGTATTTTTATCATGTGAAATAATTATTTGCGTCTCTGCCTTTCGTCCGGCTTCTTTCTGATCTCTCAAATTCAACATTTAAGATACTTCTTCAGACTGCTCTGTTGCTGTGGCCGATTTTCCATTCCTTCTTCCATTTTCAGAGCCTATTGATTAGAATGAGCAATCTTTTATACACGAAAGAGCCTGAGGAGAGGTAGAGGCGTCATAAAATAGTGTGGTGGGGAGTCTCGGTAAGATGGCCAATTCCTTTGAAGATGGCAGACTGATGTAAAGATACTAAACAAGATGTAAAGTGTAAATTCCATTTGGTTATCACGTTGTAAAACTGTATAATACATGTGTAAAAATGAGCCGTTTTGGGTATCATGTAATTAAATTGTAAACTATGTATTCTAAATTGGAGCGATCTGTTTGTTTTATTGTACTTTGCGGCGGGGCGCCAAGCCCTGCCTGCTTGTAGGGTAGCTGGACGGGGATCACTTATGTTCACAACAATATGGCTCTCTGCGGATCTACGGCTGTATATTATATTTATTATGCGATCTGTTTTATGAATGTGTAAATTTAGTTATCGAATGCATGCTAGTTTATTAGGATATCAATATGTATGATAATGTATTTCGATTTTATTATTTTTTACCACGGTAGTATAATAAATAATAAACAAATAATTACATTTTTGCTTTTTTGCATTCTCTTTCAGTTTCTGTACACATAAGATAGTTGCTTGTTTGATTCTCTTAGGAAATGTTGGGATTGTCATTATATATCCCTAGAAATAGACTGTTCGATATTAATTCACAAATAAATGTCAGAAAAAGTAATCTTGCATTTTTTTCTAAATAACTTACTCCGCCCATGGAGGGTAACTCCTACCTGTAGGTGTCAATTTTTTTTTAAAAATAATTTCAACCAGTAGTGTAAAAAAGAGAAAATAACTACTGTTTATATGCTTATATGCTGAATGTGAGAATTATACAGGGTGTGCCGACGAAAAGTTTTGTCCTCGATATGTCGGGATTGGTTTACATAGGAAATGCTCGGACAAGCCGATTTTTATTTGAAAGGGGGCGCCTTTTTAACATTTATACAGGATGTCCCAAAAAGGAGAGATTTACCACAACTTATATTTTTTAAATAGAACTCCGTGTATTTTTACAGATTTGGATAGAACATCCTCTCACGAATACGTTGATATAGGGTTCGATGTATGTAGCTCTAATAGTGAGCGAGATGTACATGAAAGAGTGTCCCCTAAACATAATGAGTTAGAAAGAGATTCAGTGCTAGGCTACAAACACTACAAAGCCTTATTTGAAGGAGATTTGACAATAATTGCCAGACAGATAGTAACAAAGACCCAAAGAGGGCACTACGGTGTGTTTCTCACTACTACTAACTACAAACAAAGCCTTTTTCCAACACATCGTTCTTATGGTAACCATTTATGGTCGTATCTCCCTCACTATTAGAGTTATATCGGTCAAATGCTATTTCAATGTATTGCGTTGCGTATTCATGAGAGGACGTTCTATTCAATTCTGTAAGAATATACGGGTTTTCCCATTTCAAAAATACACGATGTGGTTAACCTCTCTTTTTTGGAACACCCTGTATAAATGTCAAAAATATAAAAATGTATCCTTCCCCTTCAAATAAATATCGATCTGTACAAGCATTTTCCATGGAAACGAATCCTTTCACAGAAAATCGAGAAAACTTTCGTTGAGAACTTAAACTTTTCGTTGACTCGCCATGTATAAGAAGCAATAGAGAACTAAGTTAAGCATTGTACAAGGCAAATTTAATGTGTGGACTGTTCGGGTGAACTTCGCCATGAAAACAAGTCAACAATCTCTTATTTTAACTACATAGTTGATCCAATATGAAAGAATATAATCACAGTTATCATGATTGCTTTATATTGTTCAGAGTTGTAAAGCTGACGAACGTCTGCGAAACGTTATAATAAAAGTTATATAAAATCTGCAGCATTTTTCAAGGACCTATGATCTCAAAAACAGCTCAGTAAAATTATACACAAAAAGATTTAAGACGATTACACTAAAAATAAAATAAGTGTTATAGTGATACTATCGCATTGGATAAGATGATAAGTTGTTGATATGGATGGATGGAAGTAGGGGAGGGGAGGTTGGAAGACGAGGGGACAGATGAACATCTTTTGAAATTGAGTGTTGTGTATTAAATGCGTTGCGTAAATTAACTGCGTTATTGGAAAATTTGTTTTTTATTTTGTGTGTTTAATTTTAAGCAAAAAAATCTATTGTTTAAACTAATTAAAAGACATACCTATATAAGACAAAATTTAATTTAAACTTTAAAACAACTACTGTTTCTCCATAATTCAAAACCTTTTCATATGCCAGGGGTTTTATAGCGAACCCTTCCTCTGGCTAACGCTGTGTCTCGCTCAATCAAGTCTTTTTGTTAAGTGTTATCTGATATATACATGCATCATTGAAACAAGTATGAATCAGTGCCTGTTCGTCATCCATCTATCACAACTACAAGTCTATCTAAAAAGTTTTGATAGTGCAACAATCGGGAACTGTAATGGCCATGCCGGCGCATTTACACTATGTACTAAAATAATACTATGTCATGTTTAATTAATTACGCTAAACCAAGAATATTATATTAATATTACAGTTACACTAAACTTTTTCAAGCTATAAATGTAAACAGTAGAAAACACAAAAGCACGAATAAAAAATGTGCATGAAGTACTAAAACCGTGATACGCACTGGAACTCCACTCAGGTGGTGCATGAAACCAGTAAGAGACACAGAATAAGAGACATGCACGTGTGTATCATGAGAGACATGCAGCATTTTCAATGAGTTGAAAGAGACGGTCTATTCACTGCCGGCAGGTTGGGCGGCGTTGCCACTTTTTAAGAAAAGTCGTTCAGTTCGAGAAACAAAGAAATATAAAATTTAGTCAGCAATGAAAACATTTACACATTTCACAGAATCGTGGGAAACAACCTGGCCTACGTGACTTGTATGCACAATATAATAATATAGTACAATTATAGTAATAATACTAGTAGTGCATACAACCCTTGAGTGACTAAGTTTTATTGATCACTCAATGACACGAATTTTGGATGTAAAGTGGTGTGTATAAAATCTTTCTGTGTGCCCTTCTAAGACACATTCAGGGTTGTTTATATGTATGGCTGTTTGCTGAGAGTTAATTGATTTATGAAAAAATGTGTAGCAATGTATTGAACCCCGTTGTCACATATCCAGCCATCCAAGTTTCCATATATGTTAGCAAATCATGCCGAAGTTTCATAAAGAACCATCCGCTTTCAATATTCATTTTTGATAGATAATAGTAAATTATCTTATCCTAATTATTATCTTTTGAGCATATTTTTGAATTTTTTTCATCACTTCCTTGGAAAGCTTTAAAAAACGTCTAAGCGTAAAATTCAATATGACTTACAAGGAAAAAGAAAGTTGAAGTTGGTTTTCCGAACCTGAAAATGTTCAATTCCAAATATGAGTCAACGGTGAAATTTTTCGCAGAAGGATCTCTTGGTTTCACACATTTTATAAATTCGTGCAAATAAAAAGTTACAGCTGATTTTAGTACATACATTATCTTTTTCTTAAAACATTCAAAAACCCAAATGGATAGAACAGTCTATGTGAGCGCTACTGCGTTAACAACAGAATATTGCTTTATAATTTCCAAGATAATACATCCATCACCTGCTGATTTGGGACACACTGCATATTTAGTGAGTCTCACGGGAAACGCCCTTTATTTCAACATTTCAGAAAACATTGAATTTCGGACATCAGAATTTCTAAAACTCTAAACATGTTTGAAACGATCCAGCAGAGTGAGGTTCACCCTCAAAATTTTAAATGGGAAGGGGGGTCGAGACAAACCTCATTTTAAAGCTTGAAAAAAGACTTTTACAATGCTGCATATTAGTTCTTTGAATTTGAGTCACTAGTTCTTGAGGAATTTAATTTTTAATTTTTTTGTTTTCATTTTTGCAAAATAATTGGAAACATTTCGAATTTCTTTTTCTTTAGATTGTAATATTGTTTATTAACTATTCTTTTTTAAAAATAATAATAGTCCTGGTCAGTAAAAAAATAAATTAATTGCAATTCTTATACTACGTAGGTTACGAACAACTAGAAACGAAAATTTACTTATCAATACGTTTAGTACGAGTATTAATTTAACAAATGCTAGAAATGACCACCTCTTGCTTCCATACAATTATAAAGGTTTTGCTCGAAGCGTTCCCGAACATTACTTTTAGCATTTCTGGTGTGACTTGATATCGGCCTTTTTTGTCAGTACAGACAATTGTTATTTTACGATATTAAACGGAAATTTATACATCGTATTTCTTGACGATCAAGATTATTACTACATTTACATGTGTCGTCTTGGACCTAGAGTAACCAAATTCGGTCACTTTATGTTTTGGACTTGAGGCCGTCCCGTCAATTCTTAAGGTGCCCACAGATTAGCATACATGCGTATCATACATGTCCGTCATACATGTATGACGTACATGTATGACAATAGGGTTTAACCATAGACCTACATACTAGCTTGTCAAACGAGTTAGTTTGGAAGTGCACGATGAGTAGTGAAGACGATTACATTCTATTAGCAGCGGCGTACGCTGCTGTAATTAAAAAGAAAAGGAATAAATTAGTTAAACAGCTACAAATTCGAACTAAATGGGTGAAAGAATGGCTTTTAAAACGCTCACAATATACTCATACCAATCGTCTAGAAGAATTACGTTTAGAACCTGATGATTGGCGAAATTACCTGAGGATGGATGAAGAAATCGACAGAACACAAATTGAACTATATATACCATATAAAACAATAGATACGCGAGACACTGTACTCACAATGTATGCGAATGAAGCGTGATATTTGGCCACACACTGACAACCTTGTCTGAAAGTTTATGCTTGTGCAATCATGATTTCCGGCTATGCCAGAAAACTTGTGCGACGCGCATGCTTGCGGTTTTTTGACCACACACCGGCAAACATCAACGCGCAAGCGCGTGTACATGCATGTATGACGCACATGTATGCTAGTCTGTGGGCACCTTTATACAATAGTGCGGCCCGGTTTATGCCAGACTTCACGCGCGCTCTATTTTATTGCAGATAGTGGAGATGTACTTACCTACCAACTTTTTTTTTCTCAGATTCCATTAGACCAGACTAAATAAGGTGGCAAGTAATTTTAATTCACGGTGAATGGTTATCCTGCTTAAGAAACCTTGAACTGCATATTCAGCAAATCAATTGAACATTCAGACTTTTAATTCGGAACGGTTCCGGATTTTCTTTTCAAATTTATTTATTTTATTATATTTGGACTTGCTTTATATACAGTGTGGCCCATCGAAAACGTACCGTAGGGCATAACCGCCAGGAAAAGATTTTGTGGGAAAAATGCTGAAACACGTCGATGTTGTTTGTGAGGGGGGCAACTTTTGACGTAAAAATCGTAGCCCGAATTTCACCCTCGTATGCATGGAAATTGGGGTCAAGTGATACGTCCTTGGAAAGGGTTCTCCATTCTCTATACAGTGGCGCTCCGTTTTTGAAATTCAGTAAATTCCTTTAGAAGTTACGAATTCTTAAAGACAAGATCAATTTCATTTAAAAACTTACTGTAGGTATTAACGAAGTAAGTGTTGAAAATGTTGTCCACCAACCTCCATACATGATACAAATTATCTTCAAATTGTCGTCGTACATTTTGCAGCACTTTCGAGTGTAGCTTTGCGACAAAATTTTTATTACATTTTTGAATTCGGTGATAAATTTAAGAGTCATATATACCATTTTTGTAATATTTAATTTTGTCACTTGCAAAAGGTTTTGAGATATATTTAAAAATTTTAAAATCAAGTCGCCAAGAAAAAGATAAGCAGCCTTAATACAAAATGTAAAGTGCACGCTAAAATTGATGACGAATAAAATTGGTGGTGGTGGTGGTAGTACAAATGATGATACACGTTTCCGCTTCTATTCGTCTGTGATCGTGATTTGTGATGGCCTATGGCTAATGTGCCCCTTGCCCTTCAGTCATTTGTATCTTGTTTGTATATACTTTTTTCTATTTGAGAAATATATTGTTGATTTATGCGTACCAACTTTTTTTAAATCATATTTTTTTCTTTCTTTTCAACTCCCCCTATTATTCACGAAGTAGTCGTCACCTTCCCCCCCACCCCGCCGTATCAAGCGATAAGTCGACCCCCCCCCAGACAAAATTTCTATGCACGCCACTGGCCATACATATAAGCTGAATCAAAAAATTGAGCTGCCGGTTTGACCTAGGTATATTTTTATTACGCATTACAATTACTGTCAAATTACTTGTAAAATTCTTCAGAGTGGTGGTGGAGAGTGGTGGTAGAGCGGTGAAACTGTTTTTTTTTTTTAATAGTAGGTACCACATGGTAGTAGGTACTAACACAAGTATAGAGATATATATCTCTATACTTGTTGTACCTATACTAATAAGGTACCTACCATTAGAAAGTACAATTATGAATAAGCAACCGCCCATATATGTACCTACCTATGCTTATTTTATTAGTTGGACCAACAGAACTGAAATTACAGTTGAGAGAAAACACCCTAAACTAAAAATAAGTAAAATAGAGCCCAAAAATTAATTTGAAATTGAAATGTCACTTATGTTAAGTACTTACCTATATCGTAGTTGGATTCAGAAAATGTAGATTCCAAAAATATAATATGCAGCAGGGTGTTCCATATAAAAATCAAGCGTTGGTAATTTCTTATTCTATTTCCTGTAAAACCGGAAACAGAAGAAGGTAATTTTTATATCAAAAAGTGCAACCTTTAATAACTACTTCCACCCAAGGATTTTATTTATTATTTATTTTACATTTGTTAAAAATGTTGTGACAAACAAAAAAAACATGAGGCACTAAATAAGTAGTTGCCATTCGAACAGGATTTCTTTTTTTTTTTAGTTTTTGTAATATCTACACCAAAGTAGGTATACCTTGCGTCTTGGTAACTATACCTCCTTACAATAAAATTACATAGGTTAATTTTATTTTAAGGCATTATTTTGTTAATAAAGGATATATGACATGGTTTTATAAAATATCGATTTACTCCGTAACGGTGTTTTGCGAAAAAAATGTAAGTATACTTTTTTGTAGAGAAATGGGCGGGATATGGAAATATAGTATTGGTTTAAATAGTAGTCAGTGGCGTAACATATATTTTTTAGAAAAAGGGTGTAGAGTGCAGGTTGCACGCCACTGGATATTCCCATCGAGCTGACGTTTTTTGTGGAAGTAAATATTCATAGTGGCATCTACCAAAGAAAATTTAAAAAGAATTGGTTTATTATATTGTCAGATATACTTAAATAAAAAAAAAAATAAAAAAAATTTTTTTAACTTCAACGCCCTGTATCTCGGAAACGGTACAGATTGGAAATAAGTTCATATAAGTAGCAAAGTCCCATTATTTTTACTGGTTCGTCATGTTCCTGAATTAATTTTTTCAGCATACAACTGGGGCACCTTACATAGACAGTTTAAAACCCAATAACCAGACTTGATACTTGATACTCGTCTTTAGGTCTTAGCTATAGGTAGGTACCTAATTGTTTTCAGTTTTCAAGACAATTACTTAATGGAACTACTGATATCAAAAAAATTAGACCCCCTCAAATGCGAATGATGAACGATATGCGGCGACATAAGACCACAAATTACTGAAACAAGTTTTCAGTAATTTGTGCATAAGACATAAGAAGACACAACCTGACACAAGGGTAAGGGTCAAGGGTTAAACGAAAACGAATTCAATGTTATAAAATGCTTCGCTTTCCCCGCCTGTCAACTGCTGGTTCCACTCTGCCATATTTGTTTACATTCGATACCTATCTGGCTGGCTAGTCACTAGTCAGGCTAGTTGTCATTTAGGTTAGCACATTTGAATATTTTTCGTTTGCATAGACTTGCTTAGTCCACGGGGTTGATTATTTATTATTCCTTATGCATTGATTTAATTTGTTAAAGATCTTGTGGCAGCTGTTCTTCAGGTAAAAAGATAATTTTCTTTTGGATCATCTGTTAAGATTCTCAATTTGCGCAGCCGCATTCAATTCGCGCCAATGCCGGGTACAGATGGCAGATGTTTTGTAACCAGCATTAAAGTGTACACGGCGAGGCAAATTCGGGTTCTATTTTAATATTTTTTTGTGGCTAAACGGAAGTTCCTTTATATATAAAAATTACGCCACGTGAAAGCCCGTACTTTGCAGAACATGAAAATCATTAATAAAAAGTTATTACTTTAGCCTCGATGTTGTTTGAGATTGTGTTTTTATATCCTTACCATCGGTTAACGAAGCACCTACTTTGGAAACCATTTTGTGTAATATTCCGGAACATGTAGGATTTTAGTCTTCAGTGTTTTTTAAACAATAACATAACTTACGTCTAAATTTTGTGGAGTGCATCTAACAGGCGGGGATAAAACAGGAGGTAAGCTTCGATGGGGTTTTGTTTCCAAATTATTCGGGGAGAAAATGCATGATGGCGGTTGCTAGGGCAGGGTGGAATGTTATTTTTGTACTGAAATTTTTCGTTAACTTAGGTATTTACAGTAACTGACTTACATCGGTTATGCAATATTTTTTATCACTCACGAATACTAAATACTTTACTGACATCAAAATGCCATGTTCTTATTTATAAACTACTACTCTTAAACTTCTAATACCTAATTTGACCCTCCCCTTGCATTCCAACGGTTTTTAAAATTATCTTTGTTCCTGTATACGGTATATTTTATGCTTCAGTTAAAGGTTCCTCCTTTTTAAAGGTTTTCTACCATTAAAAATCATAAATGCAAGTTAAAGGGACCTCCATTGTAGGAGAGATTTAAATTATTGTTTGATCAAATAAAAATGTACTTGTTCACTTGCTTATTGTAGGTAGATAGATAGATATATACCTAAAAACTATTAAGAATACTGTATTTCTAAATTAGTACTCGGTATTACTTAAATTATAATTTACATACATTTGCATCAGTGGGATTTTTAATGGTAAAACACGATTTAATGTTACCTTATTTCAATTTTTTTCTTTTCTACAGATTAGTAAAACATTAATTAAGTGATGGAGTAACTAATATATGCATTAATAAGACATACTAAGTAGCACCTACCTAATAAAATGCCTCGTGCAATTCGGCGTAATGAAAGCCCTAGGGGGTATAGAATAGTTTCAACAAGTTCTACCCCTGACATGACCGTTATTAAATCTGAGGACTCAGAATTCACACCCAGTCCTCATTTATTGGATCATGGGTATGGGGCAACACCCATTAATCAGGTTATGTCATCTGCGATTCCTTCACAAGCTCCAGCTGTAAAAAGAAAACTAAATTTAGAATCGCAGCATTACTCACCTTCGGTTGTACCCATCAAACATGAATTTAAAGCACCTCAACCTAAAAGGCCAAAAAGGCAAACACCGGTAAAAAAGAATACAAGGTACGATACATCTCTAAGTTTACTTACAAAAAAGTTTTCTGATTTACTTGAAAAGGCTCCTGATGGCGTTGTGGACTTAAATAAAGCCTCGCAGGAATTAAAAGTTCAAAAAAGAAGGATATATGATATAACTAATGTTTTAGAAGGTATAGGCATTTTAGAAAAGAAATCAAAAAACAATATTCAGTGGAAAGGAGGTAATGGGGATAGCAGTAACTTTTTGGCTCTCACAAGACAATTGCAAATGTTAGATGATCAAGAGAACACTCTAGATAAGATGATTATTTCAGCTGAAAGTGAATTGAGAAAATTAAATAATGATCGATATGGCTATGTAACGTACCAAGATTTACGCTCAATAGATAGATTTCGGCATAAAACTGTGATGGCCATTAAAGCACCACCAAACACTCAATTGTCTGTTCCAACGGGGGAGAATAAAGAGGACAAGTATAGCATTCAGATGAAAAGTGATGCAGGGGAAATTGAAGTATTTTTGTGTCCTGAAAATGTTCCACCTGCTAAGCCTAAATCAATACCACCCATGGACCCATTACTTAGGGATATTAAACTCAGTCCAGGACTTTTTGATATTACTACTCCACCAGTGCCTCAACTAGATAGTCCTACTTTGCAACACAAACCTATTTCATCGCAGGTAGGTTGTTTTAATTTTTATAACAACTTTGCTTAGGTTGTAGGAATACGATTGATAATTTTTTTATTACAATAAGTACATTCCTAAAGATGAAAACTGAAATTATACTGATTTGTAGTTGTTTTGCAAAACAAAATAGCTGCTATATTATGGCTGATGTTAGGAACAAACATATTTATGATGATAAAGAGTAGGTACATAAAAAAGCAATTTTATAGTATCTAATTGGGGACAAATAATAAATGCAGAAATATATGCTAGTTCCTTTCTCACACATCACATCAGATGACCCTTTTTTGTAAACCTGTTGTCAACTTTTATAACAAATAAGATCTAGGTATTAGTTTTTCTGCCTCCAAAATGAATTTTCTTGCACTTATTAAAGGGTTACTAGGGTACCATATAAAAATAGCATTTTATAGTACCTAATTCAATGTTTAGATAGTAATAAATAAATAGTTGTTATTTTATTTCTACAGGGTAAAAATTAAAAAGGGTTATTTTTGTAATTCATTAAACGTGAATGTAAGAATTGTTACATGTTCTGACAAGCAAATGTACTCAGATCCTATTTCAGGATTTTTTCTTTTCTAACTAATCAATTAGTTAACCTTATTTTATAGTTATAGGTTCTAAAGATTTCAGCTGGTGTCTGTGGTAACATTTTCATTTTTTTTATTGACAAAGTCAATTTGTAAATTATGGCAATTTATCTAAGTTCACTACATAGTAATTTAATATGTGAAGTACATATACATTATTATCTATTTCTGAGTACCTAGGTAATTTTTAAGGCAGTGGGTATTAGGTATTAGTATTTTACTCTTACTTTAAAACCTGAGGAAATTATGGTAACCCATTTTTAACTAGTAGTAAATGCAAGGTGTAGACATATGTTAGGGGCATGACATATGGCTCTTAACTACTAATATAATATATCCTAAGGGTTTAATCCTCCTACTCATAAATTTCCAATCTTAGTGTTAATAGGGACAATTTAATTTAATTTTTTGTTTATTTTAAAAATAATACTTTTGTAAAACTCCAGTCTTCGCGCCTGGTACTCCAATGATATCTTAAGGTACTTATCAACTAATAAGTAGTATTATTTTACTCAAAAGAAAAATTTTACTTTTAAAATATTAGATAATTCATGCTTAAACACATTTTTGATATCGTATTTTGAATTTTATTAACTAGAACGAATGAGTATCTATTAAATCAGCGTGTGACATATAGTTTTCACTAACTTCTTTTTGAGTGTAATTGGCTACTGAATATTTTTAGTCTTGCCTTTTTAGAAAGAGGACGCCTTATGTTTAAATTGGTTTTTGGTATTCTATAGTCGCATTATAGTCTTGAGTTTTAATTATACCTATTGGTAAAATAACTGGAATGTAGCTCTTAACTCTTTACCAGTTCTATTGAACTGGTAAATTACTGACGAGTAGATGTCCCCATCGAGATGTCACATTCTAAAGATACTTAATTTCTGAAATAATATAACTTGACATTCACATTTTTAACAATAATTTGGAGACTTGAACTTTTGATACATTTTTATTTATCCAGAAATAAACTAAATAGGAAATTTAATAAAAAAGATCTTATTTTATTATGTTTTTTAAGTTCAATATCCACTCTGTTGAAAATTTGATTTTATTTATGCCTGGCAATAATATGGTTATACCATTTTAGCTTTGATTTTTGACATAGGTGTATGTTTTTTGTCGTAAACTATAGTATTATAAATTTCAGTATTTTTTAATGCATTTTCTCCAAACATTTACTATTTATAAAAATAAGGATCATATTAGACTTGATTTTCATCATGTTATGATGATAACATTATTTGGCTTATTCATGTTAAACTTGATCTTTTCAGATATGTAGGAACCTGTCTTTCTCAAAAGACACTTTTGATTTGGGGGCCAGTACAAGCCAAGCTCAGCAGTTTAGCTCCCAAAACTCCATGTGTCAGCAAAATATAAGTAACCAGTTTGACTTGTTACATTTGTCTCCTCTCAATATGGGATTTTCTACTAGTAGTACCAGTATGAGTGGGAGCTCGACTGTGAAAATAAGTATGCCCTTTATTCATGGTAGTGAAGGGTTGGGACCTATGGTTGGGCGTTATCCATTCAATTCACAGACTGAGAACAGTAATGCAGGTATGTTTATGATTATTTTGATAACATGATAACATTTAATCTTATGTATTATTATTATTCATTTAATGCTATAAATAATTTAATTTATATTTAAAAAATAAAAATATGCTCTATATAAGGGGGGTTTTGCTGTTTGATATTAAATATTTGGGGCATTAACTAATTTGTTCAAATTTAAGACAAAATAAAATACTTCTCATTTTATGTTAGGTGTTATGGTTTTGTCTTAAATGCTTTTTTATGCTTTGCAAATGGAAAACTAACAGGAATTTTACAACTACTTAGTCAGCTTTCATTAAACTAGACTTGAAATGGTGCAACATTCCGTGTCAAGAAAAGCTTTCATGAATTTCAGTGAAATGTTAAATTATCCAATTCTAGTTGGGTGAAATGAGTTCATTTGGTTTAAATGATGAAACACTAAATAGGTACACATTTGGTCTTGTACTGTGATTCTCCAAATTAGCAAGTATGTCTAGGGCAGGGGTGGCCAACCTGCGGCTCGCGAGCCACATGCGGCTCTTGAAGGATTATTTGTGGCTCTCGATAAATGTACCCGAGTTCCCTTTTCATTTTTGTGCTATTATATTTTAAAAAATTATTATCGTTCCGTATGTGTTTCAAAATGTTTTTGAAATTACTGACGACAAATATGAAAGATTAAGTGCAACGTTGTAACAAATTTCATTTCCGTCCAAGTTAAGAATGATATGACTCATCGAAAACTGCGCGAACGAACTTAAACAGTGGCGTAATCGTCCGTAATCGACCGACTCCAAACCAATTTTGAATTTGTAAACTTTCATTGCAACGGACAGTTGACATTGTACTCTGGAGGAAATTAATTTGTATCACTTTTGCTACAGATATAATTTGTAATCTGGAATTTTTGGTAAGTTAACTAAATTTGTTTCATAGTATGGCTCGGCATAGTATAAATATTAGTAAAAATGGCTCGGACTATCAAGGAGCTTGGTCACCCCTGGTCTAGGGTGTAAATTTAATTTTTTCACTTCAAATTTGAAATTTCACTTCAAAATATTTCACCTAAAAATACATATTTTCATTTCAAAATACCACAATGTAAATTTAATCGTTTCCAAGAAAAAAGTAAAATTATATGTGGCAACGTAGAACTGTTCTTTAACTTTTCTATATTTTATTGGCTACTAGAGTGTGATGTCAGCGAACCGCGCAGTTTGAAA
This sequence comes from Pogonocherus hispidulus, assembly GCA_963924545.1. Classification (NCBI taxonomy): domain Eukaryota; kingdom Metazoa; phylum Arthropoda; class Insecta; order Coleoptera; family Cerambycidae; genus Pogonocherus; species Pogonocherus hispidulus. The sequence goes on from OZ004694.1 coordinate 481,066, forward strand.
TGATTCATGAAGACCGGTCATTTTGTACTTGGATAACTTCGCTTAATTACAATTCTCTAATAAATTGGGTTGATTCTACCTTTACTTATGTACCAGTATAACGTTTGATATTAATAAAATAGTAAAATTCAATTTAGTGGAAAAGGCCCATTCAGATGTGTCACAATGCAAAACATGCGTAACATTTTCAATGGTAAAATTTGCGTAATTTTGTGACAAGATGGTAGTCTACTTCCATCAATAATAATTTATTTATTGGTAAAATATTAATTATTTCATTTAGGAATGCTTTTATTATGGAGTTTGAAGGAAAAGTGCTAAGTAATACTTCACTTCAGTAAGTATCACTTCACAACTTCTGTTGTGTTTTATGATGCAATTCTAAAATCTAAGTCAAACAAGGTGCAAATTGCGCTATTCAAAAAATTTTCCGTGATCCAAAACCTTACAATCTGTGTGCGTATATATTTTTAAAAGTATGTTTAAATTAATCATTTAAAACTACTACAAATAAATTGCTTTGCAATGGATTGCACTAGTATTTACTTGAAAAAAGACCAAATAAATTGAGCATAAAAAATAAAAGGAATAAATCTATATTTTTAGGGAAAGTTCTTTACTTAGTTAATCTTTAACATTTGAATAAATTTAAATCAATTTTCCTAACTTTAAGTAACTGAACATAAAGTAAATAAAACGATTTTTTATGTTACAGAAAATACAGACGATAATATAAATTAATTTTTATCTAACCTATCAATCTAGTCTTATTTTATTATAGACATTAAATATAATTGCACGATAAAAATATGTAGGCTAATCTACCAATTTTTATACAATCATGAAACAAATAATACAATTATCACAGTTAATTTCCATATAAAAATTATTTTTCATCTGTAATACTATAAATTCTTGGTATGAGACATTTCAAACAAAATTAACCTCATATCACATTTTTCACTGCTGACATTGGTCAAATTACACAATTAACAGAAATATCAGAATGTAGGTATTACAAACAACCTATGTTGCGTCGCTTTGTACTAAAGTTGTCATTTTAAACTCTGCAATTTGATTTTTTCCTTGGTATAAATTTCAAATGTTTTATTTTAGCATAAGCAAGAGATGTTAACAAAACTAAAGTATATGTGTAATAGTAGTTTGCTATAAAAACCTTATATCTTATAAATAATAGTCTTTATCGTGCTGAATTAGGATGTATAAATAGATAATTTATCAGTAGGTATAATTTTAAGTCATTAAATTTCTCCTATACTCTTGTTTTATGGCTCTTAGAAGCCATCAGTTGACCCTATTTAAATTCTAAACTTTGTTATTGTTCCTCTTTCTGATGAGCCTTATAATATCGTTGTTAAGAAATTTGGAAAAAATGTTGCGGGTAGCCTTAAATAAACTGTGTCTCTTCTCTTTTGAGGTTAAATTCTGTTCCGACATGTCTGTCAACATTTTCTTAACTCAACAACTTAACTACGTAACTAACTTACGTAGTTGTATTCAATTCTTTCATGGCCTATATACAGTGTGAGACAGATTTAGGTTATACCTCTCTTTTCTTTGCCATGGCGGAAGTACTTATTAATGGTCACTTTTTGACACAAAAATTACCTTTTTGTCACTTCAGGTTTTACCAGAAGTAATACCAACTCTTGATTTTTGTATGGAACACCCTCTATACTATATTTTTGGAATCTACATCATTTTCTGAATCCAATGATATAACATAAGTGAACTTTCAGATGTTAAATTACTTTTTGGGCTCTATTTTAATTTTGAATTTAGGGTGCTTTGACCAGCCCTAATTAATTCTAATGGACCATAGCAACTATAAAAAAATATAGTTAAACTACAGTATGTTAGAATTCTACAAAGTGGTTATAGAGCCAAACCTCCTCTTTTTTTTTTTTTTTTTTTGATAGTAGTTACCTAATGGTACTAAGGTAGGACTGGAAATACAGTTGAGAAAAGGCACTCTAAATTCAAAAGGAAAGAGTCCAAAAAGTAATTTGACAGGTGAAATGTCACTTATGTTATATCGTTGAAATCAGAAAATAATGTAGATTCCAAAAATATAGTAACATACATGGTGTCAGTAGTGGTGAGAAGCACAGCGTAGTGCCCACTTTGGGTCTTTGCTACTATCCGTCTTACAATTATTGTCAAATTGACAAACCCAGTGACCTCTATTGTCTTTGAGAAAGACAATCCTACCTTTTTATTTGAAGGAGATGCCGAAAACAACTACATGTGCCCCGACTGGCGTTGCATTACAGGCACGTTGTCCATGGAGTAGTTGTTTTCGGCATCTCCTATAAATAAAAGATATACAGGGTGTTCCATATTAAAATCAAGAGTTGGTATTACTTCTGGTAAAATCGAAAGTGGCGAAAAGATAATTTTATGTAAAAAAGTGACCTTTAATAAGTACTTTCGCCATGTCAAATTGGAAAATTGTATCTAAAAAAATAAGGAGGGAAATGCCATGAATTTCTGTCACACTGTATTCTTATAAAATATGAAGATATACTTATTAAATAGAAAAATTGAATATGCGCTGTTCATTATTTATAGTTACTTGGTTTTCAAAATTTCTAAGAACTTCCCAGAGTTTTGCATGAAATTCTATAATAAAATCCAAACTCTAGGAGCTTTGGCAAGGGAATATTCGCAGAAATAGAAAACTCTGAATCCATAAGTAATTTAAAATTTAAATATGAATTATTTTTGATAACTAGAAGGCTCGTATTAAAAACAACATTAAAATCCATAGCAAACATCTTAAACTATGTAAATTGAACAAATCAAGAGCTATGATACCAAAGTAAAAGATACTAAAAATTATAGCGATGTTATTCAGAAAATTTTTGGCCCCCTTTTAAAATGCTTTTAAAAAAACGTGTTATATGCATTTTGTGCCGGATCTGACACCAAAATGGTTAAGTTTTGGGTAGTAAATAATTATGTTGTTTCGTTGAGTTCACATACAAAAATATTCAAAGCAGGGTATAAATATTTGACCTGTAAGCAAACAATTTACTGCTTTAATGAATAACCAATTCTGCATAATTCTGTCTATTAAAACAAACAATTTATACCTCTGCTCTATTATAGCTTCTGAATTAATACAATGCATATTTAACTTACCTACATGCTTTTTTTAACATACTAACAAAATTAACAGCTTCAAGTGTAGTTGCGTTCTGGAGCTCTTTCTGTGACTTGTGTGTTATTTCGGTCACATCACAGGCAGAGTTCTAGCTATGCGGTTACTGCTTCCTTCTTAAGAAAAAGGTTACACGAAGAAGGTTTATTTAAGTAGTGGTACTTATATACAGTAATAGTGTATGATTGCCTCAAATCTTATGAAAAATCATTAAATATAAAGTGTGTGGGTGCTGTCTATACTTTTTAACCAATTGTAAATATATATATTTTTTTTCATAATGCGTATTACTAGATATATTATGTTTTATTCATTTGCTACAACTTCTTGGGGTGCTTTTTAACTAGAACTTTTGTATTAACCACTATATGTGTTCTGGTTATATTCTGTTCTGTTATATATGTTCTGGTAGTATTTGATTAGTGTAAAAAATAAATAATGAAAAGTAATAATAAATGAAGAAATTACCGAAAATTATGTCATATTTAACTAGCATTAATAAATAAGGTTTTTTTTGACATAGTATCTGAATTGCTTTATTACTTGCAATTGCAATTTTAATATCATTTTTCTTTTACCTTTTACTTTAAGAGTAGCCTTTGCAAAATTTTGAAATTGTTTGGTACACTAATATCGATGGGAGTAATTCGGCTAAAATATTTTCAAAGTGGTCCAGAAGCTAGAAATGAAATAATGTATAGGGTGTCCTATATAAAATAAGCAAGTTGGCATCCACTTCCGGTATAACGGGCAGTGCCACCGTTTTCAAAATATTTTAGCCGAATTGCCCCCATCGACGTTAGTATACTACCAAATTTTAAAAATTTTCCAATGACTCCTTTTCTAGAGATCGATTGCCGCAGTTCGCCATGGGACACCCCGTATATTAGTTTCTTTAAATTTTTATTAAAACCTACTAAAAACTCGTGTCATGAAAAAAATTGTTTATGTATACAGTGTGTATACCCCTCTTTTTCCCCTTATTTTTTAGATGCAATTTTCAAAATTGGTATCCCTATAAAATTTACTTTTTTGCCACATCTGGTTTTACCAGAAGTAATATCAACTCTCATTTTTTATATGGAACACCTTGTATATTATATTTTTGGAATCTACGTCATTTTCTGGATCCAACGATAAGTGACATTTGAGCTGTTAAATTACTTTTTGGATTTTATTTTACTTTCGAATAATAAGCGCGAAACCGGTCAGTGTCTGGTGGTTGGTCTCGATGAAAGATGTGGCGACTTCCATGGAGATGTCGGAGTAATGCAACGCCAGTCGGGGCACGTTGCCCGTGGAGTAGTTGTTTTCGACATCTCCTTCAAATAAATATATTAGATTCATGTTATAAAAAGAGAATTTAAGTTCTTCATTGAGCCTTTACACGCTTCTGCATAGCACCTAATAAATAATCTTTAATTATCTATAATTTATTCCTAATCCTTGTATTTGTGCAAATTTTATTATTTTATAGTCAATATAAGAGAACAAGAGTTGAGTACTGTTCAATATTTTGGATAACAGTTTTCTTCTGTAATGAAAACATTTTTATTTCTACTGCTGCAGATACTTATACGATCCTTCTGAAATTAGGTGATCTCTAATATTAGAAAGAAAAAATAGTGTTAAGAAATATACCGTATACCTCCTATATGGAATGTTCCAGTTTTATTTTTGAAACTGATAAACTGATACAAGATGAAAATAATTGTATGTACAATTTTGTGCGTTTATCCAATTGATTATTTTCATTAAAGCCTATTACATATTTATCATTGTTATACTATGGTGTGGCAGTTAATCAAATAAAAATAATATTTTGGATATTTGGTAAAGCCTTCAAAAAGCACAAGAATGTATTAATTATGTACAGTGTTCATATAATTTTGTTTGTTAAACAATGTTATATCTGTATATATGTGTAATGTTCTATATCTGTAATGAAAACATGCATTTAATCATGTGGCTTGTGTCTCTGATATATTTCCAAATCTTGTTAAAACTTTGAAAGCTGTATATTTTATATCTTATTAAATGTTATGGATATGTCTTGCGTGGTCTTCCGCTTTGGATTGCTTACCCTTATGGTGTGTTGAATCCTATGAGAGCTGCTGAGTGAGCGTAGCACCATGGGATTCAGCTCATTGTTTGGGAAACCCCCGCTAACTGCTACCAGTATGCTTCAGCATTGTTTATGGATTACTAACAAACTAATTGTTAATGTACATATTTTTTCTTCAAAACGTTTAATATAACTTTGTACTAATGCTAATTTATATATTATTTGTGTAACTATATAACCTAATCAATAGTATATTCTGTAAGATTAATACAAATAAGTATTTGTTTATGAACAAATATTGTTTGAAATATTGTTATTGTTTATCTGCTTGGTATACGATACAAGTAGAAGCAAAACCTTGGTTCAATATTAATAACCAAATTCTTTTACTTTGTGTTTGCATAAGCTATTATAAGTATGCATAAAAACCCAAGATTTTACTGTTTTGTTTGAAAAATGACGGACATATTTGTGGAACAACATATTAAGTTCTTCTTAAACCAACTAGGAAATGTTGTTTTTTTACACTGACTCCCGTTAGTGTTATATAAAAATATAAGACAATATTTTATAATCCCAAAATAGGGAGTGAAATGGGTGTTTCTTCCTGAGATGTGATGTAAATCAATGAGTAATACAGATATAACAACATTGACAAGGGTGGCATTAATTTTTTTTAAATTTTTTTGCAATAAATATTGTGCCTACTTTATGAAATTTGTATGCACCACAGAAATGAGTGCAAACTCGTGTTGGGACTTACTGGTCCCTTGATATAAATACGCAACATACACACAACAAATAATGATAAAACTTCCTATTGGCGATTCAAATTATTAATCAGGGCGCTGCAAATTGTAAACAAATCTGGACGAAGACGAGTAAAAATTTTGCATTTCATATCATCTAGCAATTAGCATTCAACTGCCATAAATATAGTGAATTCATGTGCTACTTAGGGTGAAATAAAGGATGAAAAGAGTGGTAAAAGGTGTCATATGTCCTATAAGAGCTTCTTTGTTAATTATATGAATTTTTTGGGTTGAAACAGGTATCCTAGTATTCTGTTTTTATAAGACTACAATAATTGAAAAGTATAGACATACTGCAATATAGTTGTTACGTTGTATAAATAAACATCTTCCTTGTAATTAAATTATTGTTACATGCCTTTTGCAGAAGGAACTGTTTCTTATATTAGGGCCGAACTTCAATCTTAAACACTTGTATTGTGGATTGTGGAATGACAGTAGTGACATCCATAATCATGGCAGTTTGTGTTGTGCTAGTTTGTTTGGAATGCCATTTTAAAATGTAAAATAAAGATGTACAAATACTAACCACGTCGTTTTTAACTTTGCAATACCAAAATTGCTGATGCTGATTTTTTCATATCAATTTGCGCATATTTTGATTCCTTTCAGACCTTAAACTTTTTGTTCCTTTTAATTTTTTTTCTGGCCAAAGAGCTGCCTTTAGTTTATTAATGGTCTGTTCTGATTGTGGGAATTTTTTAAGAAATTTGTCTTTATTATTTTTTATCATTATATTTTTATAACAATTGTGACTGATGTTTATTTATGATGCAAAATATCACTCTTATTACCACATCTTTAATAATAAATTATAGTTAATAATAGTTAGAAAGAAGCTATTTTCCTTCCAGTCACAAAATTTATAATGATTATGAAAATATATAATATGGTGCGAATTATATTTTTGCAAGTTAAAAAAAAAAATAAAAAAAAAAGTTGGGGTATGTGATAACCCATTATACCGCCAGTTACATTTTCCTACCATACTGTCGGTGGGTTAATAATCTCTTACACGTTACTACAATGAGTTATAGGAAACGGTTTTGAATAAATCTCAATTCTCTATTTATAGAGTAATACAACCTTCAAACCCACTACTCTACATTTTGGCCAAAACTAAAGAGAGTGACTCGTGAATAGTATCAGCGCTTTTACTATTATCCATATAAAATAACCTTTTACCTATAAAATGGTTATGTATAGAAATTTTATGTGCTGTTCGGTACACATAGCGAGTTAAATTATAATTTCATGAATTCTATATGAGGTGCAATCTAATTGGTGTCTTATAAAATTACGCAACATGATTGGCTAATATCGAAACATCAAAGTTGAAAATCATGCGCACATTCAAGTTTTCCTGTAAGGCCGGTTGTACATATACGCGACATGTCTGCAACATTTTTGATAAGACATGTGGACGACACATCTCATCAGACAAATGTCGTAAAGAAATTACAGACCTCGTCCATTTGAGTGAATCATGTCGTCGGATGAGGATGAATTACTGTTAATGGCATTAGTACGAATAAGAAAAAGAAATAAAAGGAAGCAAAGATTTGGGATACATCCATATTCAGCTCAGCATATACATCGCAATATATTCAAAACTAGTCAATCAAAAGAAATGATGGAGGATCCGTCAAAATTTTTATCATTTTATAGAATGACACAGGCGAGCTTTAAGGTACTTCTTGATAAAGTTGGATCAAAAATCATGAAACAAACTACAAAATTTCGTGAAGCTATTTTACCAGAGGAAAAATTGCCAATTTCAATAATTTTCTTGGTTGTAATCATATAACACTTCATATTTGGCCACTATATTAACGAATTTAATATTAAAAGCCGGATCGTCCTTCATATTTTCTAGGAAGTACTGCATGCACCGCAAGATAAACGACAAATGACGCTTGAAATAGTTGAAATTAGAACATGCACGGTTGTATGAAAATTGTCTTCGACAAGATAGAGCTTGTTTGCGACAAGTCTGTCAGATGTACACATCTCGGTTAATAATCAAGTGTTTTAAAATGAAACGACATGTCGCGGACGTGTTGCAAACAAATGTTGCATATGTGTACGACCGGCCTAAGTGTACCACATTTTTGAAGCACTATGAATATATTTTGTTTTTTAAAAGATGTGTGACTATTATTATTAATTTACATTGTCTCACTAAATTGGCATTTTTTATTTCAGGGATAATGGATCCTTTGTTCTGCAGTGAACCTTTTGTACCTTTGGAACCTCTTATGCAATCCGAATATAACTTCTGTTTAGACGCTACCGAAGGATTAGCAGATCTCTTTGATTACGATTTTCTTTCTTAAAATTTTGCTCATCCATGTACAAACTATAATAATTAATATTTACTTAGATATCCATCCTTACTAATTATACTTGCAGGGTCCACTTTATTACTGCACTGATATATATATTATTTTTCCAATTTTTGGCAATACATATCACAAATAGTTAATAGAAAATTGGAGAGGTTTGAACTGTCTTTTTTTTTTTTGTAAAGACAAAGTTTTAACTTTTAGATTTAATTTTTTAAATATTTTTAGATTTTTCTTTTAATAATAAAAAAGCGACTGATGGAACCAAAAGGAGCATATAATTTTAATATGAAATTGAAGTATTGTTTAAAGTATATAATTTATATATTTATATTGTTTTTAAATACATGTAGTAATTATTCCTGTTTAAACGTAGTGCCGGTTTACTATGTTTAAAAATAAATAATTAATTTGTGCTTTCACTATACATTGTACCAAACCATATGTGATGTAAATGTAGGTACTATAATACTAATGCATAGTACTATAGCAGTTAGGTATATTTTGATTACAAAATTAATTGGGTCCTGCTTTTTAGGAAAAATCTGACCAAAAAATATAAAAATTGTAAGGAGAGAAAGATTGTGTTTATAATATAATGTTGTCTCGAAAAGAGAGCCGTACTGAACTACAGTGTTTCCAAAGTAAGAGATGAGTTAAACGTACTGGATCTGCTTATAATGAATGAAAACAGGTTTTTCTCTTTTTATAAAGTTTACTTTGTGGCAATATCATTTTTCTATCTCTTAAAAGCTGGCTGTGCACCACATAGGTATCTATAATATGCATCTTTTTAATAGCTGTTCAATATTCCCATTTTTAAAGAAGTTATATACATAAATACTATTTAATTTAGGACACAATACAAAAAAATCTGTTTTAAAATTTGACAATACTTTTATAATTATTAAGTAGTCGGATAAATTAATCTGCTTTCTTTTTATGTTGTACAAAAATTATTTCAACTTCAATACGTAAAGTTATTTGTTTCTAGATTTCATGTTCTTTTGTTTTTCTTTATTATAGTTTATGTTACATTGCTTGTAATAATTACACAGGAAAGTACCATTCGCTGAGGCTGCATATACATTTGAAAACATGTGCGTATAGATAATTCTTCAAATAAGAGCGAGCGATTTATTATGTTTTGATGGTGTACTTGTTTTGGTTACTGCTTAAAAGAAAAAATTGCACAAAATCTATAGACATTTCAATAAATGTTTCAATGGTATTTTTGGGAAACAATAAACAATCAACAATCATGTTAAGATGTCAGCATACTTATAGTTTTTTGTGTAGAGCACCCTATATGTTTAATTTCACACATTTGGATAAAAAGTTCTCTCACAAATACAGATGACTCAATGGGTGTATCACTAATAGTAATGGAGATGTTCCAAAACTAGTATACCATTAGGAAAAGAATAACCATTTTGTTGTTTGCTACAGAGAATTACACTCTTGAACAGGTAGCCTCCCTTACTGTTACAGACCGTTGCATTAATAACCCCTGTATCACTAGTTTTGTGAAATAATACTTGACAATGGTGGCATTAATTTTTTTTATTTTTTTTTTGCAATAAATATTGTGCCTACTTGTCAAAGAAATTTTGTATGCACCACAGAAATGAGTGTTATTCATGCATACCCGTGTTGGGACTTACTGGTCCCTTGGCATAAATACGCAACATACACACAATAAATAATGATAAAACTTTCTGTTGGCGATTAAATCAATACTATAAGCTTGTCATTCAAAAGTAAATGCGACCTAAGAGAATGGGAGCCTCTCAAAAGTTATATAAAGAAGACACTTTAAATACTTAATTACATTTTATTAATTATTAATGCATCACTTTGATCTATGCAGTCGAAAAACTACTACTGTAAATATCTATAAAAAAAAATAATTTTTGTTCGTAAAAATGATAATTAAATCTCATATTATTTTCAGATATTTATTGTTACTTTAGCAGTCCTATTAATGATAACAGTTGATAGCATCAGTTACTGTTTTTCTGTATAATGCTGTGTAGGTAAATAATTAAATATAATTGCATATAGTCAGGATTATTACAAATTTTGAAACTATTCAGATTTTCAGTTTGTTTTTTTGAATGAAAATAATTTCGAAATTACCGACTTATAGATTTAAATTGTCTTTTTATTCCTGACTTTCAGATTTGTTTAGAATTATTAAATTAATATCTATAAATGTAATGGGATGTCATCTGTCGATCAACAGAAAATGTAAAAATCAAATTTTTACTTGTAAATTATAAATTTTAAATAAACCTAGCCAGTAGATTTATAATTTGAGTCAGTTTTAGCCATTGGAAATGTTACTAATCCAGTAGTGGTAATTTAATATTAATTCAAATATACCTGAACTTTTGTACAAATTCACTTAATTGTTATGTAATGTTTGTCTGCTACCGAAGTTTATTCAATATGAAAAGTTTTAAATTACACATACCTTAATATATTATTATGTTTTGCACACACTGTTTCATTTTATGATAGGTATGCCTAAATGTGCTTAAAATTGCTTTTATTTGCTAGAAAAATTACTGCTCAAATTTAAATAATGGATTGAAATGGATTATGCAGTACAGAATTATTGCTGCGCATTCCCTTCTGTGTTTCCAGCCACCTGAGATACAGAGTGTAGGCATATTGATGATTAACAGTGATACTTTGGTATTAATTCCGACAGAATTACGTAAAGATTATAAAGTAATGGGTTAAATACTGTTAAACAGACTTACAAGCGTTATTTCGTTGAAAGCTGTGTTTAGAGATGTGATATTCATATATACATATCTGGGTGACTTGATAAAATTAAATATATAAAGGGTATTTAATTATATTTAACTCTGTATTTCATACCTCATGTCAATGCTGTCAGGATAAAGTTTCTCTGATAAAGTAACAAATAATACTTCCTTGTTAATTCTGTGAATCTGTAACGGTAGGTTGTTGAAAATTACAAAATTTTATAGACAGGAAGCTTCAAGTTTTCTATTGTGTATAGGATTGGACGATCCCTATAGTGTAATATAATCCAGAAATATGTCATCATAAGACCTCAATAATTGCATTTGTTCAACGCACAGGTTCAACGTTTTAGATAATGAAGGCTTCCTTTTCTAATATACATGATTTAACATTAAGGGTACATTTATAACTCCTTAATGACTGACAAAATCGAGCAATCTATGCTAATTTAAAATCTTTATATTCTGGAATGGTACAATATTGGATTTGTTTAACCAGGCTGGAAATATCAAATGAAGTATTTAATAAACAGTGTAACGGGTACTCACGTCAGATTATTTGTTCCAAGGGCACCTTGAATTTCTAAATAATCAAGTCCAAGATAATTAAAAGTAAAACTAAGGAACGTGTTAGCACAACAATAATGATAACAATATTCGTAAAATTAAATTTATTAGTTTACATCAATTTATACAGGGTATCACTAGCATTTACACTGTTGTATAAGAATAGCCTGTTAATGCAATTTAAATTAAATAGAAAAGTAACTAATTGAAGCAGATAAACCACTACGTTAGTGCACTCATAACCTGCATTGCATCTAACAACATACATTTTTAATAATGTGGATCCTTGGGAATTAGATTTCTGTTAAAGTATGAGTTCTTGGCAAATATATTATTTTGATAAAATCTTAATATATCCTTTGTTCAATAAGATATAATTCATAAATACTTCCACGTATTAATACGTGGAAGGAATACGAATAATATTTAAAGCGAAATTTACATAATTTATCGCTCTAAAATTTATTTGAAGTGTAAGCCAGTTATGAAAAACCTATAATACCATTGTTCCCGATTGTTTGGTACTAGGGAAACACAATAGAGGCTGTAATGTTTTTATATATCAGTTTAGTTAATGTAAGTGCAACATTACTGTAACTCCCATATGTATAAACTGGCAATTGTTTTGCAACCTTTCGAGTTAATTGTGTACGAATATATTTTATAAGCGTTACTTCACACCTAACAGAAATGCTAAGCTACAAAGCATTGATTTTATCAATAGGAGGTATTTTTCTATTTTACATGTTCAGTTTTAAATACATTCAGATTTAAAATTAAAATCAAAAACAAAAAGTAAGATGATTGAAAACTAATTTTGTAACAGGTTATTGAATATTTGTAAAATGAGTAGCATCCCTGAATTGGAGTCAATTTAAAGTAACAATTTGTTCAGGATTTTGCCAAAAAAATATAGAAAATATGCTACTGTTGTGGAATAAAGGTTCAATGTTTGATATAGGGAAAATATATATAAATATGGTGTGGTAATAAGTGGACTGTATGTATTGTTTTCATTTCATATGTATATTTATTTGTTGTAAAGTTGTTTGATAAAGAGAAAAAATACTAGTTTTTTTACAAGTTAGTACATAAGTATGGTAGACCAAAGTGCCTATTTATTTGGTCTTAATTATTTTACACATAAACCATTTACTATATAATTTATTTAATTAATAAATTTGATTTATATTAAAAAAGAAAACATTCATCAAATGGAATCAAATGGTGCCATTTAATTTTTTTGTAAAAAAATATTTATACATGTGCTTATTGGGCATTTTGTCTGTTTTAATGCTGTATTTACAAGTTTTAAGGAGATATAAATGTTTTACCTATTGTTGTATTTTTTTTTTGTTAGGATTAATGGTTGACACCCACAACTCATCAATTCAACTGACGTAAAATAATGTATTTTCTGATACTTGGCATCTTGGCAATATTTTCCATACTAGTCGATTCATTTTGTAAATGCAATTTTGTTATACCTATATTCTAATTTCACATATTTAAGTATTTGTAAATCAGGAGAGTCCAGAGAAGTGCTGACTATGATTTAAACACTATATTATAGTCTGTTATTGGAACTCTATATTCACGACTGACGTTTGATTGCAATTTAAAGTGGGTGTGTGTTTATTTTGTACAATTAATTTGTAAAGTAATTTTTAACTGATTTCTGTAAATACATGGTTATTTTAATGTTTATCCTATACACAATAAATGTCCAAGCCAATAGTGGCCTTATTATATCAGTTCTATCATAGATAACATCACAGTACATTTCTACAATGTAAATATCCTGTCTCAAATAAACATTAGATGCACAAATTGTGGTTTGCTCTAAGATTTACCTACAGAACAATAAGATCGTTCAATTATTTAATCCTAACATTTTTGAAAGTATCAAAAACCAAAGTATGGAAATAGATTAAGTGGTACATATTTTTATTGCTTCATTAATAATTTTACTTCATACTGTCCAGTAGAACTACTTGCCTTGCACTGACTTGTGGCCGGTAAATTTAACATTACAGTATCTGATAGTGTATTACAGAAAAAAAGTGTAATGTTTCCTAGCAACACTACCGGTTTATAATTAGGAACTAAGTTTTGAGTTCAAATCAGTTTTTCATATTTATCCGCTATAATTTAGTAAAACTAAAAGCAGGGCAAATACCAATAATGCTTTTCTACCCATTTCAGTGATGCTAGTTTCAAGCGTTTCTGTTTCTAATTTGATCCATGAATAGTTAATTAATATTTTAATTTTAATACAACAAATTTTGAACAAATATTTATTAAAACAAAAAATAAAAGAATTAAACAAGTTGTTCAAAATGTTGTCCATCGACTTCTTGGCACATAAAAAGTCTATTTTGAAATTCCTGCCTGACATTTGCTAAAATTTCTGCAGTGATATTTCTACACATATGTGTTAGACGTTGCTGCAGTTCGTTGATATTTACTGGAGGAGTTCTGTAGACTTTTGACTTCAAATATCCCCATAAGAAAAAATCAAGAGGAGTTAAGTCCGGGGAACGAGCCGGCTATTCTACCGGGCCCTTCTGCTAATCCATCTGCCCGGGAAATGATTATTTAAAAAATCGGTAACAGGTCCATAGAAATGAGGCGGGGCCCCATCTTGTTGAAATACAATACTTTGAATGTTATTGCCAGCTATTCTTTCTATCTTTGGAAAATTTCTTCCCGCAGCATTCTTAAGCACCACTCTCCTGTTAATTTTTTTTTAAATCTATCAAATCGAATAACTTAAAAAAATAAGAAAAAACCTGTAGAAACTTTCAAACAATCTTAAATTGAACGCTAAACTACTTTCGAATCTTTTTGACGTTTCAGTGACAGTAGCAAGCAAAGGTAAGGAGACTTGATAAAAGCAAAATTTTTAAATATTGCTAATAGAAACACTTTTGTAACTAGAGAACTGATAACTCGATTATCATTTTTCAAAAACGAGAATGTAGAAAATTGAATTACCTTTTAAATGCCATTACACTTTGCCATTTAAAAAAATTGAGTTGACAACGCCCGTGGCGCCATCTTTGAATTTGAAGAATCGGATTTATCGTCAGAATCAACTTCATTTTACGTCATTCACCCTGTATTTTGTTAAAACTCTCTAACTCAATTGGTTCAAAAGTTAGCAGGGGGGTTACTTTATGGACAGGCTGTATAATTAAAGATTTGTTGAACTCATTGGCTTAGATTCTAATTGGAGTCTATTTTCTAGTCGCGAGGCAACCATAAAAGCGTATGCTTTGCTGTGCCAGAAAAATAGAAAACTATTATACTGAGCTATTACCGCGGCGATAGCTCAGTATAATAGTTTAATAGTTTAATAATATAATTTTGAAGTTTGTCCATCAGATATTGTCATTATTATTCAAAAATAGGTAGGTAGGTACCTATATTACCATTAGTAATTAAACAACTAGGCAGGTATTAAGCGATAGAAGGTATAACATACCACTGTCTGTAATAAATATAACGATATATTAGTATCTACCTACTTATTACCATAAGAGTAATAATAATGTATAGTGGGTGACTGATTACTTTTGTTATTGGCTTTTTTAAGTCGTTTAAAGAAACTGAATATTTTTTTCTTCCCATTCTTCCTGGGTATTTTCTTTAGAACAGAAGTAGGCTCATGCATACATACAAGTACACATAATTCAAGCATATAGAGATGTCTCCCTGTTTATATATCAGAGCCTAATACCTAAGTTAGGTATATGAAAAAGGCTCAGTTGGTTCTAAATAATTAATGATAATTAAATATAAAAGAAAATACAACACATCAGCTCGATAGAGCATAGTCTTTAGGAGCAAACCCATTTTAGGGAAATTTGACAAGGGTAAGGGTGCGAGTACTAGATCAGAGTTGGCTGTAGATATTTTGAAGCCCTATCGTAGTCCCTCTTTTATATAGGTAATAATAGGCCCTGCTGTCTTTCCATCCTCGGTATTACATACAGCGCCCTGAATTTGATTCCATATTGTTCTTCAGTTTCATGATTTTCTCTTTTTTGTGTATTATACTCGTTTTTATTCAGGTCTGAAACAGGGTTAATCATATTACCAGTTTCCCTGATGTATATATTATTAGTTGGCAGTTTTTAACTTGTGCAGCATATATCATTGGCGCACTTTCTTCCTCTCATGAATTTAATTTTATTCTAGAAATTTCTGTTTATTTTATTGCTCCCGTTTAATTCCTCTTTAAATTTTTCATAGCTCTCTTGTTCTGTAGCTTCTTCACCTGTCCTTTTTGCTGTAGGTAGGTAATAGTTTTTTACGGGCTGATTCATCAGCTTTATTATGTCCATATGTATGTTATTGGTATCTATTTTTCCAAGTTATTTCCTATCATTTATTTTTTTGTATGTATGTATATATTTCAACAGAAATTGATATAGTTTTCTCTTTCCCACTCTAATGCATTACAGGGAACAATGAGAGTTTGTGTTTATAGTCTCTATAAACTGATAACAGACTTTAAGTACCTAACTATTCATTTTCAGGTTTAAGGTGCAATCTTTTGGAAACATCATCTTTTATTATTAAAACCTGTGAGAATGCTTAATCCAAATTTATTAAATTATACAGGAAGCTCATTAGTTTGGTTCAAGTTTGGCTTATGAAGTGAAGTGTGAAGTGAAGATGAAGTTTCAATCATCTCCAGATGATGCCAACTTGATTGGCGAAACGCGTGTCAAGTGCAGTATAGTGTTTTGGTGTTATGAGGAAAACTACGTCATCAGTGTTATCTTCACACCAGAGGTTCCAATCCCATTCAAGAACAATAAAGTGACCAAAAATATTTGCTTTATACGGATTTACGATCTGGATATTATTAAAGAATCAGGTTTAATGATATCAAGATCTTGTCGTACGTTTGATTCTATTGTGTTATTTTCAGGAGAAGTAAAGGAGTATCTGAGTTTACGGTAGCAAGGAATTGAAAATTAAACTTGCTCTTCTATTTATTAGCTATTTGTTTTCAAATTAAAAATGCCATTACCTTGGAATCAAATAGATGCCATATAAAACTCATCATCTATTACCCCGGAATGTTTGTAAACGTTTTGTCAAAATAAGAAGTATATTTTGTGTCAACCGTTTTGTGTGTACTTACTTAAAGGAAAATACTATTATAGTGACTCTAATTGAACAGAATATTTGTTATTAATAATTTATTTTATTTTTAGATTTTTATCTCAGGTATAGTTATTGGATTTGGCCCACTTTGCTTATGAATCCCCCTCTTTGAACCGACCCTGCCAAATACGATACCTGTTTAAAAAATAATTTTTCAGCAGCGCCAACGCCTACTACACACGGTTTACATCCCTAAATAAATTATATGAAGAACGGTTGAAGAACAACTGCAGATTATTCCTATACCGTACGTTTGTAATTTTCTTGTTTTCTCTCTTTGTAATCTGCGCCTGAGGAATTGGTCTTTGGGCTTTCTTGTTCATTTGGTACATTGCATATTTATGAGTTGATTCCTTTGAAAGGTGGAGGGTATTTTGGTCAGTAATTGACTGACAGAATCAACGTGGAATATGAAACAATAAAGGTCTGCAGGGAGACTTTACAGAGCCTCGCTTCTTACTCTCTAATTTGCTAAATGCAAATGAAATTTTCCGAAAATTGTAATTTATTGAAGGTTTTGGCGGTTGAAGCTGAAATTCTCTAAAGTTTTATATGCTATGTTAATGGATATTTCATTAAAACGATTGTTCAGGGACCTAATTCCCTAGAGTTAATTTCCTATTATATTCAAGTAAGAGTTATACAGTGTGTCTCACCTCCCACCTGCACACCGTCTCCTATTTAAATTGATTCGTATTTATAGATAAGAACTAGTAATAGTGTATTATAAAATACTTGAAATAAGATGAAATATTGGAAATGAATATGGTTCAGTTGGTGTGAAGTAGTTCAGCCTTCCGTGCATATGCCCAAATATTTCCCAACCTATTTACAAAGTAGCGTTTAAATTCTAAACAAAATGTATGTTAGGTGTATGTTTTGAATGTCGGTAGCTTTATATTTTACAAATTCATTTATTTCGAACCAGTGATTCAAGAGAGACGAGCCAAATTATGAAAGCAAAACAAAAGCGGGCTGGATCTTTAAATATGATTATTGATTTTTTACGTATTCCGTGATACAATTCAAAATACACCAATGGGGCGGGAATCATTTTATATTTTACTATATGTATAACGAAAACAATGTTCTCTGTCAATAAGACCAAAAATTCAGACGTACGAATAAAATCGATTGAACATTTATTGTGTTTCCGAGGTATCTGTCATGTGCCCCATAGAGACAAGGAATTTATATTACAACAGAGTTATCAGTGCTAATCAACCGATTTGCATGAATGAAATATATTTTCAGAATGTCAAAAAGTAAATAAAGATACTTTTATACCCACCATGTTTGGGTATATCGTGTCGTATTACGAATGGCAGAAATCATTCCACATTGACAATGATTCCCTTTTTTCCAGAGGTAAGTATAGGGATGTTCTTTTCTTTAAGGAAATTCTCTTGCATCTTGTGATATTAAAAAATCCATTGGTATATACATATATACCCAGTGTCTTTGGGTATATACTTTTTCACATTTGATAGTTTTTTTACATCTTTCTTTATATGGGAATTAAGCCAAAAAGTTAACTTAAATTATTAATGAAATAATCAAATATTATGGTCCAATTAAGTTTTAATTCGTGTGTTATATTTTATAACAGAACTGGTTTTTTATAGTCTATAAGTCTTCATGCTGAAGTCTTTACCAATAATATGACTTTTATAGTATTATAAGTAAGGTACATAGACAAGGCATTGGCGATGTTAGGTTGGTTAAGTATATTCGTAAGGTACGTGTATGTTTTACATTTTTGATTATTACAACTGTGATAATCTGATTTATTTATGTTTGGTAAATTATTGGGCTAAACATTTGGACCGAAATTAATGTTAAATACGTCCTCTCCTTTACTTTTAAAAACCTTCTTAATGCATTTTATCGCCTATACAGTACTTTTAAATAAATATTAGTTTTACTCTAGGTTGACAGCCATAAAATACCTAATCTTTGGGATATTGTTTATGGTAGGTATTTAAATACAAAGGCAGTAGATACTTAATGAACTAAAGAACTTATATTATTAATATATAATAATGTAATGTACACTGCACTGTCATTTAGTACCTATGAACTCAAATAAAAAAGATGTGATTATTGGGGACTTTAATTTCCGGTGGCAATCGGGTTACATATGTGTTGGAAAGCTCGGACAAGCGAAAAGCTTCGATTTCCGATTTGTACCGCTCCGTAAGTAAAATTAGCCAACTTTAATTAATGATGTTTTCCCTGAAAGTTAAATCGGAGGTCTTGGTTTATTCAGCGGTTAGCAAAATAATTGTATGCCATCCCCTCTCCTACTGAAATTAATTAGATATCGGCCCGAAATATTTGCGCAATTAAGGCGAGGGCTAGGATTATTAAAAGTGGTATATCTAGTACTACTCACCTAATTTGCGGCAGCAACATTTCTAACATGATTTATAAAAAATGTATAAAAATGTTAATTATTATTTTAAATTGTTCGTTGTCACGAATCAGGTGCTTTAAGTTTATTTATCTATGCTACAAGTTTATCATCCCATCTCGTAAATTCTTGACCACAGATAGATGCTCATTAAGTCCCTTCCGGCCGAAACTTATACAGAAGGGACCCCGCCTGAGGTTAATATGAGATTTGATACACCTAAGAAGCTTTTGGCTAGCTTTATGTTCGTCCACTTTGTTCGGTTTGTGGCTATCTTTGATCACAATGAAATGTTAAATGAAATAGTATTTATTAATTTTTCTGTAGGTAATGAAATGATTGTAATAACTCAATAAATAGCAACCTATAATAATAACCATCTTATATATGAAAAACGATACAAACTTGAATCAGATTTATATAATATATCTGCGTTTGTTTTGATTTGTTCATCTCTAATTCAATTGAGAAATATTCAAAAACCTATATGTTAAAGTATCGCAGCCTATACACGCATATATTAAGGTAAGTACAAACCAGACAACAAAATGTTACCAACTGTTGGAAACATGTTGACGGATGTTGGCAACATATTTGTTGGACACAACAACTTGTATCCGGATACATGTGGTCAACAGTGTTGCTCGTCCAATCTAAAACCAGTTGCGCATCCAAATTAAACGCAGTGTTTAACAGTTGACATTTAAAAGTGGACCTGTCTACTGCAGCTGGTGTTAGTGCTGCTTTTATCATAATAGCTTCCCATGCCCAGAAACGAAAAAGAAAATGGTGGCAGCGACAGTTTTTACAAAATGGGCAAGCTATGATGACAACTTGATGGCGGAGTTACTCTTGAACGATGGTAGTTCGTTCCGCAATTTCGTCCGCCCATATAATCATATAATAATAATAATTTATCTCTACCCCTCATTCTAATCACAATGATTAGCCTGAAAATCTGAGACTTGTGTGGGAGAGGGGGCGGCATATTATTATTTCGTGGGCCGCATTTGCGCCTCAAGAACGACTTACGTTGATATGCCCTAACCACCATTCAGTGCTGGAATGAGGGAAACCTGGAAAACCTTCTTAGTTAGGGGGACAAGTCAAACATCAACTGATTTTAATCTCTCACATTAACACCAAGTTGACATTCTTCCCATCCTAGGCCGTCGCCAGGGTGGTTGCCAACCATCCCTGCGAATAAGCCTTGATCTACGAGTAAACAATTTAATGAAAAATTGTTTGGTGGAATGGGAATTAGAACCCAAGACCTCTGGGTTGAGCGATCGAGACGCTAAACCCTGAACCACCGGCCCGATATGAGGTTAATATTATTTAACGTAGGTACCTACTATAGCTGTACAAAATAAAATAAAGCAGCGAAAGGAAACCTCACTTTTAGGTATTGTTTCGACGTTACTTGTTGACAACACCGTCCAGAGCGAGCGATGTTTTCCATTTCAAATTGAAAACACGGATACATACAACACGCAACAAAATTCTTTGATGTCTTGCCGCCCAACATCGGCACTATGTTGCCGAGTATATATCAACTTGTTGCAAGTTGATAGGATACATGTTGGCAACAGTGTTGACAACATGTATCCGAGCGATTGTTGGCCGGTCTGTACTTAGCTTTAGAAATAACAGACTGCCATTTTATGTAAGTTGCGATAAGACACCTTAATTCCTGTTGAGTTACAAAAAGGTCGAAGTATCTGTTTGGAATGATCAAAATGTATTTTGCATATTAATATATTATTTTTTAGCGTTTAGTAAGTGACACACAGTTAACATTGTTTCCTAGATGTTAAAGAGAAAAAGTTGATCTAATATTTGGAAACATATATACAGATTTAATAGAAAAGTTATTGAAAAAGCATGTATTTGCTACAATTTTAATAAAATGTCAAATGTCTACGGAGCGGCTGGATTAACCTCTGTTACATATACCTAATAATCTTGCGGTATACACTGAAGAGGAGCTAAAACTGCGAAACATCGCTGTCTACAGCGTCGATGTTTGCAAAAATTAGTTTATTGTATTATTAGGCATTTATCACAAAATGGTAATTGGTATCATTTTGAAGGCCTTGATATACTGAACAAGCACAATAATTATCATAATTGTTTTTAAAAAAACACAGTTCTCATTTAGATGTTTTAAGAAATATATATAAAACACTCTATATACTAGTATTTCGGCTTATTAGGCCTTTCTCAATTGAGTAAATGCCTATTACTAAATATTTCCAAGGGCATTTTAGTTATTTATCTATTTACCTAGCTCGATTGATCCTTCCCATCTGGTCAAGCCCGAGTTTTTAGTACCTTTTCTTAAGAAGGGCGAAAGTGTAAAATCTATCTGATCATTCGTAGTACAAGAATTTCTAATTAAAGATTTTTTATTTCTACTTACTCCAACAGATTCAAGCGCTTTCCTTTCTTTTCCCGATGCAGTACCTCCACATTTCCAGATCTATTAGTATGGATTTTTTATGTTCTTTTACTCTAGTTTCAATACTTCTACCGGTTTGACCCACATAGAATTACAATCCACGCAGCTAGTTAATTTGGTAGGTATACAAAAGAAATATGACAACTCAAGCGATAGATTGAAACTAAAGTCATAGTCATTAATCACTTTTAAACAAGACCGGTAAAATGTCACGGTTCCAATATGATTACAAAGTTCCTTAGAATTAAATAACTTCCAGATTACCTAAATAGAACAGTAGCCCGGCATCTGTAAACTATGGAGGCACGGAACATCTCTCCCAACTTCCTATTCATAATTGAATTGCGTGACCACGGAGTTGAACTGCATTGCGTAAGGGCTCCCGGCAATTGTTTGTAATTTGGAGAAGAATAACCTTCCACAAAGCCTTCTTAATAACAATTTACGATGATGATACTGCTCCCACGATGTTAATCTCGTTAATTTCAGAATACATTTACTAAAAGTTCGTGCTGTTTCTACTGAAAATCTTTTTTTATCCTCCCGATTACGGCGTAAAAAATTTGAAGTCCTGATATGAAATTATGCCGAAATTTTTTGTAAACTAAAAAAATAAGTACATTTAGTCTCGTGTTACGAATACACAGTATGCCTACCAAGTTAGTGAGATATTTTATAGTCACAAGTTACCTATACAAAGATGTCAACGATTATAATGAAGATAGTTCAATGTTTGGTCAAAGACTAATTCTTGGATTACAAGTATGCCGAAGTATCAATATTGAAGACCAAATAAAATATATATTTAGTCATATACACAGGGTGTGTCACGAAGAGGGCCTATTAGGATTTTCTCAAAAAGTAGTCAAAATTGAAAGCTGAAAATTTGTGTACAGGGGTTTATCAAAAAGATATATTCAATGAAAATAGTGTCAACTTCCTCTCACTTCCGGCTATAGAGGAAGTCATTATCAATTTGCTTATTTTAAATGTAACACCCTAGATAAATCTGAAATTAGTGTCAAACGATAACTTATGAAAGGAGTGTGCAAACCGTTTTGCTTGATCTTAAACCGTTTAGATTTTACAGGGTGTCAAAGATGAAAAATGTCAATATTCACCTGTCAATATTTCAAAAACAGTTGAAGATAGGTATAGGACATCCTACATGAAATGTGTTTAGAACTTCACGTAGAATCCAGAAATAAAACGATATATAGGGTGTTACATTTAAAATAAGTAAGTTGATGATGACTTCCGGTCTAACCGGAAGGGCGAGAAAGTTGACACTATTTTCATTGAATAAATCTTTTTGATAAACCCCTGTATAAAAATTTTCAGATTTCAATTCTGACTACTTTTTGAGATAATCCTAATGTTTAATATCTACCAAAGAGGTTTTCTCGGAAAAAATGTATTGCTAATGGTAACAGCAAAGAGATAAACACATAGTATAACTGACTATAATTATTATAAGTAATGTAGATCGCCCTTAACACTAATGCGAAACTAGCGCTATGTAAACAGATAATGCGACGCAGCCATTGGACCGATGCCGTGGTATTCTATTATATGATGTTATATAAGTCATAGAATTTGGAAGAAATACCAATACGGCATTCGGAATACGCGTCCGTGCCCCTATCAGCGGCTCGACAATACACGGCCGGGCGCTCTGCGCCACCCTTAACATCTTGGTGATGACTTTCCCCCGGTTTTATCTCGAGTCCGGGAATACAGATAGAGCTGGAAGCTGGAGTATGCGCGTCGCGACGCCGGCCGCCGCAGTGGATACACGGCAGCTGCCAGGGTTGCGTTTAGCCGGCTGATCTGCAAGGCAGAAATCCTGTGCAGTGTTTCGGTTTGTATTTTTGGACGAGAAACTGACACAATCCAGGTGCGGAACGATCTCCATCCGTGTCGGTGGTAGTGCGGTTTGTGGTGTACCCCTGAAGGTGGATGGGACGTGGACAAGTGCCCTCTCTTAATTGTATACCGTGAATTTATGCCTGCAATGGTTTTGGTAGGTTCACTTTATAAATTTAATTAAACTGTGGACGGTGTTGCCCGAACCGTTGAAACTATGTCGGGTCGTACTTAACTTTAACCTTTTCGGGCAACGCATTCTTCCATATAACCTAAAATAACATTAAACCGAACCCTTACCAACAATTTTGGATGAAGGGTTATACGCGATACTGTTCTGCAGAAGTACAGAAATGGAAAAGCTGGCGAATGTATCTAATGGGGAACATTCGTGCTGAATGGGATTTGTTTGTACATTGTTTTTTTGGAGCTCTCGCAGAGTTGCGGTAATTTTTGTATTCCCCATGGAAATTTCCAGAACTTTACTTTACACCACTTTATTATTTATGATAATGATTTATAATTCTGCCGTCCTGCTGGTAAAATTTCTCGTAAAAGATCTCGTATATGTGAATATGACCGAACCAAAACAGTGCCCAAGAGTAGTGTCCCTATAGGAAATATGATACAGGGAATTTTTTTAATCTTAATTCCAAAATATTATCTTAATTTCTGGGGAAAACCAGAGGATATAAAAAACATTTTACAATCTTTTATGTGTTACACAGACAAGTATAAAATATTGCCTAATAAAAAGAACACCATAGTAGATAGATAGAACACCACCAGTAGATACCAATAATAGTAGATGGTAGATACCAATTTGATCTTTACATGAAGTTGTATTGCACAATTATAAATGGCTTTGGCAAGTTTGTTATATATATGTCAATACACTACCAATGTGAACATCGTGTTAGTTTTGGTTATTTATATCAATGTTGATGTAAATACTGCTTATAGATAAACCTAGAATTTAAATCTGTCCCTAGTTTTTAAAATATTTCAAAAATGTGAAATTAAAAGTCTGTAAAAGTGGCATGATTACAAGCATTTTTCTAATACTCTACATTTTTTCTGTCCTGAATGCATGATGTGGAACTTGATGGTGTACAGTTCTAATCATAAGAAACATATCTGGCAAATGGATCTATTACCCCTATATCCAATATATTCGTGAGAAAACTTAATTCGATCTGTCAAAAAAAAAGGTTCAAAGAAAAGAGAACACATGTTTGCGGGTTATATCTTGTTAATTTGATTTGATTTCTAGTTGTTTTTTCGACAGTTGTTTTTATTTTTTCTTTGAAGCACAAATAACGGAATATACACCTACAGGGAAAATATTAAATGAAAACATGCAACAAACACGAAAACAATAGGTACTTCAATTATTCAAAATTAGTATTTTTGCATTACGCCCTATCTGAATGCGAACTAACATGGGTATGCTTTTCGATTCCGTCACGCAGATGTTCCATGGACGATTTGATTTTCTAATGTCTTTTTAATTTGAAACTTAATAACAAATCTTGCTGAAAATTCACTGACAGAGTTAGGGCACAACCACTATGTTTAAAACATATTTTATTTCATTCATCATTTATACGGACTAAAAACTGTATAGCAATGTATTTTAAAAGGTCCTAGGTCCTAGTCCTAGTCCTAGGTGCGAAAAGAATTGGAACCTACCTAATAAATCCTCAACTTTCTGCCTCAAAATATAAAAAAAATTCTGTTAAGGCTATTAAGTTATTTAAGAATCGAAAATATGTTAAAATTGGTTTTAAACCTAACATAAGCTTCTTCTCAATTGCTTAATTTTGGTATACAGTGGTACGAGTATATAAATACTGCATAAGCATAAAAAGTGTAGTTTAGTTTTCATAATTTATAGAATACATTTTCACAAACTGCTTGCAAGGTGTAGACACTCTTACTACATACTTATGTTATGTCAATCACTCTGAAAGTGATGCTCTCAATGGTCAAACACCGAACGACAGATAGCTGTTTCGACCTATTACATCTTTTCGGTACCGTAAAAGTAGTAAAGTGCCAACTCGTGCGCTATTGAAGTGGTGAGATACTGCTCTCGCGATGGAGGATATTATCAACACTGAGAAGATCAAATATGTGAAAATAGCTGTCGATTTGGTCATTTAGTGTTAGGATTTATAACCCTTATAATATAAAGGCGGGTTTACATTGGTATAGTTACTAAGCTATAGTTACTTGTACTTGTAGCTAGCCTGGCTAGTCTACTGTCACAGATGAGGGACAGTGGGTGTTCACACTTGAAAGCATATTTTATGCGCACTAGTACCAGTAGTGCGGTAACATTGCCAGAACCAAGATGAATCCTTTTCGTTGTCATGTTTCTCGTCATTCTAAGAATGTTGCGCAAGGAAAAGTTAAGAAAAATATTTGTGAGAGTTAAGCAAATTGTTATTGGAAAACTTAATAGTGATTGAAAAGGAAAATGGTCGTCCAAAGAGATGGGTCAGAGATTGGATCAGTAGAAGGGATTTAAAAGGAGCATCAGCACTTGTTCTTAACGCACTGTTTTTTGTCAATCGACACACAAACACCTGTGCGTATAGGTACTAGCAAGGGAGGAAGTGTTTACACTGGTGTAGTAGACACCACAGCCGGTAAACTGGTCCCTGGTACGGTGGTGGGGAAAGGACAGTGGTTTCGCGCAAGTGGTAAGTAAATAGCCTGGGTGGCTATTCACTTTCCTGTCCTGATTACTTGTACCAGTACTAGTACAAGTACTTGCCTATGTGGTTTACACTAGGTTAGTAGCTGCTTTGCTTGTTACTAGCACAAGTAACTAACCCATTTAATATACCAATGTAAACCCGGCTTAATACCTTATACTTACCTAGACTTGTCAACATACATGAGGGTATATATTCGGTTTAATATCAGTTTGGCAATAATGGCGTGGTTGCCGGAAAATTTGAGGAGTGGTTACGCACGTAAACTCATCTACATATTCTCCGATAGTTAAGCCGCTATAAATGATTGAACTGAAACATGGTTGGTTCAAGGGGTGTTTGGGATTGCCTCTAGTGGCTGATAGAACTGGTCAGAAGTACCAATATGGTGTTTGGTCATAAACGCATTGAAAGAAATGAATGTGCGCATGAACTCGCTAGAAAGGAATCTCAAATGCCTTTCATAGGTCTGAAGCCAGCTTGTGGAGTCGCTTTACTGGATCTTAAAACCAGGACAGTGTCACACGAAGTTACGGATGGAAGGACTTTCGCAGAAAAGAATTGTAGACATCCTAAGTAATGCAGGAGTAAACCTCGGTTCAGAAGTATCATAGGGTTCATAACAGGGCACTGCCATCTCCAGAAACATCTCTAGAATTTAAGGTTGGCAAAGAACCCGGTATGCACGGTCTGTGTCGATGCAAACGAGACTGCACTGCACATTCTGGGTGGCAAACCATTTTTGGAAGCTTGTGAGCTGAGGGGAATTTCAGAGAGTAAACTTGTGAACTTATGCGAAGAACAAAGCTTGCTGAATGGGAAATCAGTGAGATGCACAATAGGCCTAGTTGTGGCCGCAGTGTTTTGGAACTCACCTCAGAGGGACCGACCCGCATGAACAAAGAAGAATATCATTAAATGCTTGTGTAAAAATTACGGTAGCTGGGGAAAACGGGTACCTTTGTGTAAATATATTGTCACTGTGCATACTAAATTTAGGGCTGACTATATTATTATTGATATAATTTATGTTTAACGTAACTATATCAGTGAATGAGTCCATCGTACCGTTATCATCAAACACATGAGATACACGAATAGGTACGTATTAAAAACGAAGGTTGATATATGATGTCTGTCAAGATCAGGACCGGATTTAAGATAATTTCTTGTCCTGAGTATAATGTATAACTTCCCGGCGTGTT
Organism: Pogonocherus hispidulus; assembly: GCA_963924545.1. Lineage (NCBI taxonomy): Eukaryota > Metazoa > Arthropoda > Insecta > Coleoptera > Cerambycidae > Pogonocherus > Pogonocherus hispidulus. Next base: position 508,665 of record OZ004694.1, read on the forward strand.
TTTTATGCGTGACTAATTCAGGCTATCAACACTATAGACATAATTTATTCGCAATATCTTCCGCGATTTGGTTTTTATGAGAATACGATGTTTCTCTTTTGGTTGTGTTTTTGTTTTGTTAACCAAGAGAAGAGAATACCAACATTTACACTTTCATCGCACGCGAAATAATAAAATCTATCAATTTTTAAAGCAACTAATGCTTCTCTCCGTTAACAATACTGGATTTTCTTAGTGTATAGTGCTACATTTTCTACAGCCTGTAATTAAAGGAGAAATTAAAAAGATGAAAACGACACAAGTTATAGCTTAGGTATATACTACCTACAGCTTACTGTGGTACATAAGATTTATGTTCTTATGTGAACGATAAATATGTCACCTATCTAGCATTTTACTTTGATTTACAGCCGTGTAATATAACAATAAATAAAATACCATTATTCACTCTCGGAAGATCCATACATTCACTTACCTTACGTATGAAATTGGTTTATCAAAGATAAAAATATATCTATAGGGTTCATCTACTAATACTGTTGGTTACTCTTTATAAAACCCCATTCATTTTATTAGTTTTTTATAGACAACATTACAGAAAATAATGGTGGGGAGAGACATATATTATTATCTATCTCCTTAATGTGTGCTAATAATAATCAGTATTTCCTTATATAGAAAATTTGAAAAATGAAAGAATTTTCAAGCAGGTAGATAGATATAGGATGATTTTTAAATGTGTTTCCTTACTTTTATTTCACTATATATGGCTGCAAAGTTTGTTATGCGGATTCATGTATGTAACTACTATGAATTTATTTCAGTAGTTCGGCTGTTCTGAGGAATCCAAGAAAATCTTTAATGGTAAAATGGGAATGGTTTCTTCTTGGACATTTTCAGAAACTAATATTTTAATAGAAATTTAAATATTCTATATTATTTCAGTCTGCAAGATAGGAATAGAAAATATTATAAAACGTCTGTGATAGTGATTCATTCAAAAATATGTTGGGAATATTACAGGAATGTCACCGGTGAAATATAAATAAAAACAGTTGAGTATTATCTTTGCGAAGTTCCAGTCTTAACTCTATGTTCGCCATGAAGTTTTTATTTTAAACCATCATCAAATGAAGTATTGATATAAAAATCATAAATTTAAATTAAATTTGCTAAAAAAGCTATAAACTGCTGAATATTGCATGAGACGCTTTCCTTACAAGAGAAATTCGATTAATATAACACATTATAGCTTTATAAAAATATGTAATTTTCATGAAATTTAACGACTTTCTAAGGCCTCTTCTTTCACAAATAATTTTCAGGTACTGGACTGCTAAAAAGTTGCAAATAGAGACAAAATATTAATAATTGAATCTGTAACAAGTAAATTGCATGACAGGGTTTGTAGAGACAGAAATTCGGGTAAATGGTAATGGCGTTATATTAATATTTATTTAAATTAACGTTCCAGGCAATGGTAAATAGTGGTATATGCAACTATGAAATTTACAAAGTTTCCAAAATATATCTACATAAATTCTATCAATTATTTAAAATTTGGTACACATCTCAATGGCATTTTTTCGGCTTTCTTAAATATTTTTTTAAATTGCAAAGGGTTAACATTTATAATGTTTTTGAAATTTCCCCCACATTTCTATAGCCAGAATTTTGTAAATATTTCGAAAAATTTCCGTGGATTTACGCGCTAAATTGTGAAAGTATTTATTTAAAATTATCGGAAAAGTTCGAAAGTTTTTCCAAAATTTTATAAATTTACATTAAAATCATGAAAGGGATTGGAACTTTTGGTGTGAAGATAACATTGACGTAGTTTTCCACATAACACTGGACAATATGGAGGGTGGATAATGGATGGATAACTGGAGATGATTAAAACCACTTTTAATCATCTACGGATGATGCCAACTGGATTAGCGAAACACGCGTCGAGTGAAGTATAGTGTTTTGGTGGAAAACTACGTCAGTGTTATTAAAATCATCCAATCATTATTAAATTTACATCCACTAATCTAAATTTTACTCAAACTTTCGGATACATTTAGGAAAAGTTTCCAAAACGGTTCCTTCCCATTTTCCTAAGCATTGTCACTGATTACCTATGCGAAATTACAAATGATTATGTTATATATTGTATTGTATTGATGACAACACAAATCGGTTTAAAAATAACATCTCCCAATAAGAAGAAAACATTGGAATACAAATTCTGGAGTTAATGTGCGCGCCCGTTTTCTGAAAATATTCTATTACATGCCGCGTGACTATGATTTTCCCATGTGTAAACAAAAACAGTTTATATTTATAAAGAGAAGGAGCAGAAGAAGAAAATGGGAACAGACATTCGCGCTGCTTGCAGTAACATTATCACCAACGGGTTCTCGTTGCCTTTGCGAAGCTTTTATGATATTATTGCGCTCCACTTTTTAGGCTGCCTCAGTCTGCGAATATGGATAAAAAGGATATAAATCCTTTAGCATCAGCCTTTGCTAATATATGCGTCCATATTGTCTAAAATGGCTTATCAAGAGGCCTTCACTTGTTCCTGCTGTTAAAGAGAGTTGAGTAATATTCTCAATTTGTTTGATGTATTTGTTTGTCTACAGCTTAAATGTTGAAAAGCCCTCACTTATTCTTATCCGATATTCATACTCACACTCTACACAAGCATGTCCTTTTACTCTTGAATAAAATGTACGAGAGAATATTAGTTTAAATATGAACAACAAACATAAAAGTATATGCTGAATACTGTTATTAATTTTAATACGAATCTTTGTGTTTATATATTATTTTTTTCTTTAAAGTACCTAACCTAATGCTACTGAACATAACCTGTACGTAAAAAAATAAATACACTTTTCCTTATAAAATAAATTAATACTCTTGATACTTCGGGGTCCGTTCACTGTAGACTTGACAGACATGAATTCGGGGTCGGGTAGAGAGGTTGGGTAGCCGATGGGTGAAGACTTACATATTCCCACTACCGAATTATTTAGATTTCGGAGGTGCACGTAAAGCCGAGGTAAAAAGGCACATGGAAATAAAGTTAGCCCTTATTGCAAGGGTACCGGATTTGTCTTATAATTGCAACAAATTTTTTTTTTAATGTTATAAATTATATATCACCGGAAAGATCAAAAGATAAACTAGATCCCTATAGTAGCAAATTTTTGTTCAATACATGTATTTTAGAGAAAATAATTTTTGAAAATACGCTATTGTCTACAAGATTGTTTGCCTGGAATTTTAAAAATAAAAAGAATTTAAAAAAATACTACTATAGGGATTTAGATTAAAGTCTTATCTTTCAATACTTTTTTACTAAAAGTCGCTATCTTTTATAGGTTTTTTTATAATTAGACACGAGACGAACGCCGTTTTGGGCTTATTTCGGACTAGTGAATGGACTATTAACTCGTTTAATGCTTTCCATAGCCTGACTTTGGCTTGTTAGAATTTGATTAATTACGATTTGCGGTTGAAACTAATATGAAATGAAAATTGAAAATGTAAGAATTTCTATAATTCGCCAAGTGGTTCTAACTCTATTTTATTTAAGTTGGTGTTACGAATGAAGTTCATGTAGAAATGATATGAACTTAATGAATTCCCGAAAGAGATTTTCTTGTAATTTTGAATAGAAAATTCTCCAAATAATTAAATTTATTTTTACCATGAAATATATTGAGAATTGAATACTTACGCTTATTTTCCTGTCAGAAGTCCTGTGTTTGTTGGTTTGCAGGTTAATTTATAATATAACCATTTAATATAAAAACAAAATATTTATATAACTCTGTCATTCAGACCAACAATATGTTATCAGGTTATCAGTTCTGCTCTCGAAAAGAAACACATCAACGGCGACACCCACTACTGATCATTCTCTACACGCACCCACATTGCATTCTTTTAAACAATAAAAAAAGATGAAAAACAAAATGAAACCAACCCATACAATAAAATTAAAATAGGAAATTGATATTAGGTACAAAACACTTTTTTTGGATATTTATTTTGTCACTAATCTAATTTAATACTTATGTAAACCATTTTTCTTAGCTATTAGGTAACCTTGAAAATGTCCGAAAACTCGAACGAAACGTAATATACAGATATTTGTCGATGTATCTGGCTGAAAGTCCTCTTTTTGTTTTTTATTGAAGAAATAAATTTACTTTTATTTTTTGGTTAAATAGGTATAAATAATATGTCTGCCTAAATAATTATGTAACAGTAAAAAACAACAAATAATATACCGCTAAAGAACCTTTAATATAATTTCCAGTAGACCATTGTAGCTCTATATGTTTTTATCAGGTTGTCTATATAAACTAACAATATTCTGACTATTGAATACTTACTAATAGTATGTACATAAGTGTTTATTTGAACAAACTTTGTACACGATGGTTACTGAAACGGGAATTAACTTACACATAGGTGTTTTAGTTCCAAACCCTTGAAACCATCGCTATACTCAATTTGATGGTAATACGTAAAACACAAAGCACAAAGGTAATTCTATGACTAATTCACTGGAAATGTAACTGAAATTATAACGCTACATGAGATATGTGAATCGTCTACGGATATCAACTTTTATGCCACTTTGTCATCCCCAAAACCTATTACCTATTCTACCTACGAGTACTTACTACATTAAAATATTTGAGTTTATATTAAAGCTGCACAGGTGAATAAATTGTAGCTAGAATAATTTAATCATATTTCGATAGGCGTCCTGAGTTTTGATATAAAGTACATACAAAATACATACATACAAACCTACAAAGTTGCTCATACCAACTTTGAATATAAAAATGAAGTTGAGCATGGAATTTTGAAGTTTCATCACGTAACAGAAAATAATTTACTTAATAGACAGATTAAAACCAAAATAATAATAATAATAATAATATTCTGGAGAAAATATGTATGGCAGTAGTATGATTTTAGGTGTCTTTCCTAACAAGATGGGAATGGAATGAACAGATATGTATACATAATACAGTTTAGTACAATATTCTAGAATTTAAGGGAAATCAATAAGTTAATAATAAATACATATCACTTATTTTACCCTAAACGTAGTAATAAATAACCAATTGTGAATATCAGTTAATAATACTCAATAATTTAATAAAGATAAGGCTTTATCATTCTTTTGGTACTTTTATCACGGCGGAGGGAATAACGGGAACATACCTAGATTGAAGAGTAATGGGTGGATGTGTTAATATATAAAGTACAGTTACAAAGTCGTTACTTGTGATGGGAAGTGATATTACGCCTGCACAGTTGAACTTAAAATGATTCTACAATTTAGTTGACCTCCCTGGGCTGATGGGGCAAAAATAATTTGTTAAGCTGGAACTTTAGTATGATATACTAATGAGTCCTAAATTGACACTCGCGCAAATACGAAAACATACATAAAACCACACATAATGAGTCCCAAGTACAATACATTCATCGCTGGGGAACAATGCTAGTGTCTTCCAATCTAAAATTCATGCTATTGAAATCAGCGTTCGAGAAAATATTGCCAGGGGGGGGGGGGAAACAAGATTTCCATCTATTAATCCCGATAGTCATGCAACGATAAAAGCTCTTGGTATCATGATGTCATAAGATTAACTTCAAATTGTCCTGGAATCGTCTGATAATCACAATTAGGTTACACTCAAAAGGGTTCCGTGGTATAGAGAGAGGATCCAGAGCTACGTAAAGGAAGCTGATTTAGCCGGAAAAGGACCGTAAGCGAATTCAACAAATGCAGAACCTGCATACGTATATTGGTATCTGATATCCTGCAGCTATCAGTAATCAGATAAAGCGGAATGCGAGACTATCAACTGGATACTGTCTGTCACTTGAGAAAGCCCAGGATCTACACAATATAATCATATACAAAGCGGAACCTATTTGAAGACATTGCAATGCAGAGGAAGAGTCAGCCTCTCATATCATTCGATTGAGAAGCTTCCGGCATAGTTTGTATTCTAATAAGGAGGATTATAAATTTAAAAATTGTACTGAAAACTAGTTCTGTCATTAACAGAATTGTTATATTCAAAAAGGTAAATTGGTATAAACTTGATTACCAGATAATGTCACAAACCTATTAACTTGCTAGAATGGTACAACTGGCACAGTGGCACCACAACAATGAGTCTATAGGTTGTAGTGTTGCAGCACTCTGAAATTTAGCTCTTATTCTATCAATCAATCCTGCTAGCAATATAATCCATTCCAATATTATATTAAGGAACCTGTTTGTCTCTTATTATATAAAATGGACTTATAGTTATTGGCATTTGGAATACTTATTAGAGACAGAGTATAGGAATACATTCATTTTTCAGTACCCTGTTCTAAAAATTAATGTAGGTACTATGATTAATAAAAAGCTGCTTAGTTATGTTAGTACAAATATACGGTGAGGACATAAAGTCCCCAACCCCTCTAATTTTTGAACCACTGGGTAGATTGTGATGAAATTTGGAGCGATAATATATGACTAAATTCTGCATTTTTTGACACATCAATGACAGCTCTGAATGTCAAAGCGACAGCTGGGCGCGCAATAGGAACATTTTTTTAAATGGAAATGGGGGTCGAGTAATAACTCATTTTGAAGCTATTTTTATGCTCAAAACATTCCTCAATTTTGAGAACATTTGGTTCAGTAATTTCCAAATAAACACCAGTAATATCAATTCATAACATAATCTTTTTACCACATAATCTTTATAATAGAACTTACCCATGGTACATTTATTTGTCAGGAGGTTCGTGGTGGCCATTTTCAACATCTTTTGAAGTAACACGTGTTTTCTAAATTTGTTTCTGCCTCTACGTTTAGTTTAAATTATGTCATAATTTTTTAATTTAGGTTTTTTTAGGTTAGGAAAGGTTTATTTTTATTTGTTTAATTTTAATTTTTGTTTTGCTTTGAATAATTTACAATAATTTGTAATATGTATGTAAAAAAATGATATAACAGAAATCGATATTACTGGCTTTTATTTGGAAATTACTGAACCAAATGTTCTCAAAATTGGGGGATGTTTTGAGCATAAAAATAGCTTCAAAATGAGTTATTACTCGACCCCATTTCCATTTAAAAAAATTCTCCTATTGCGCGCCCAGCTGTCACTTTGACATTGAGAGCTGTCACTAATGTGTCAAAAAATGCAGAATTTAATCATATATTATCGTTCCAAATTTCATCACAATCTACCCAGTGGTTCAAAAATTAGAGGGGGGGGGACGAACTTTATGTCCTCACTGTATTTATTCTTTCATTTTAAATAGTAAAATGTCAGGCACTGAGTATAAGAAAATAAAGTAGACTATTTAGTGTTTATAATCTCAATTGAAACTGCATAAAAAACTCCGACAAAGGACACACGTGCGTAAACAAAGAGGCCGCTGTCGAGGCGCAAGTATTTCTTTTGTCGGAATTTTTTTACAGTTTCAATTGACATTATAAATGAAAATTATCAAATGTTCATCCAAATTTTTTATTTTATCTTTAAAAATAGCGAATTAAATTTAAAAAATTTATGTTCCATACTCCTATTTTAATAGTAATTTTCGATATTATTTACCTCTATAAAAGCATATCGTATTTAAAGATAAAACTAAGCTCTCTAATAATCTGGTATTGATTGTAATTTTCTTTTTTCAGAGCCGGATTAAAGCACCCAATTATAGAATATACCACTTAATGATTTCAGAAGAAAATATTATTTTAAATTAATTTCAAATTACCACTCATTTAACAAAAGTTAGAACAGCAAAATCCCCTTATGCAAACAAAAATAAGATTAAGGCCTAAAATCACATCATTCAGTTACTTCCTCATTCTCATTATACTTGAGTTCATTAACTTATCCGGATTTTGTTTTTGCAGTGATCCTTTATATTTATTATGACACTCCACGCCTCCTTTGATTTATTGCCAGCTAATGTTTTCTCATAAAATGTTTTTCTGGGATCTTTATGAGCGTCCTGCTCGGGTTTAAGAGTACAGTATCGTGTCCGTCAGCACAGGGGTTTTTGAATAATTTAAATCAGCTTCTTGCAAGATTCAAGCTCACTTACTTCCAAGTAAAAAAGGGTCAAGTATCTTGTTAAGGCTCGTCTATGGATTGTTATATCTATACATATTTGTAGTTATTAAATTAAAGTACTTCCCTATTGCGTAAAAATTTTTCTATTAATTAATTATCTAGAATATCAACTAATATTTAAATATGTTAATTTAAAAGTAGCTATTATCGTTGAAGTATTTATTTGGTCTAGAAGTATCAGAAAAATGATGTTTTGTCATTCATTTTAATAATACGTTATCAACATGCCTACCCAACGATGACCCAATATAAAAATATGCAAAATGGAAGATGGTTCACATGAATACAAACCAATGCTTTTCTAATGAAACATCCTGTATATTTTTTACATTTTGATAGAACTTTCTCTTGTCAATACACTAATATAGGGTTTGATGGACCTATTTGTGCCATAAGACCAAAAATGTGCTACTAACATTTTTTTGTTAGGCCACAAATCACTAATTATATATATTGATTCTCAATCGCATTATTTACTTCTTATACCAAAATAATGTATAGGAAGTTGCATTTAAAAGAAAACAAGTGTTTCTCTTTGTAACTTTTCCGTGCTATGTTTGTTTTATTTGATAACACGTACTGTTTTAAAAAAATGTTGCAAGTTGTGGTCTCTGAGGAAGACAATCCTATTTATTTATTTGAAGGCGATGCCGAAAACAACTCAACGGACAATGTACCCCGACAGGCATTTTTCCGGCATCTCCATAGGAGTCGCCACATCCTTCATCGCGGAGATATAAGGCATAATATAATTTGTATTCATTTATATGTATTTATGTGCAACTAACTACTATCCATTTCTTTATATAAATAATGAATACGTCCTGAAAAGGCAGCGGAAACCACATTTTAGCAATTTCTCAGTCTCTTATTAGAGTTCCAATTAAAAAGCCCGTGAATAAATGCAAATAAGAAGCCTCCCAAAATATTAAGTGCCAGGTCTCATGAAGGGTTGAAAGTACCTAAATTAAAACAAGAACTAACGTACGTGACTGGAAACTTTTATGAAATAACGAGGCGAGTATGGCTGAAAACTTCCCTAGTTTCGGTAAATCAATGAACTGAATGCTCCCTGAAATCAAATATCGGGACGTTTTCCGAGACTCTGGAACTACAAATTTCATTTCGCAATTATGCCTTTCCATAACAAGTTTGATTCACGCAGATGGCATGGAATGAATAACGCTTTTCAAAAAAAATGGTTTCATATATAACCTACAGGTGCAAAAAATGGGTGAACATTTTCATGGCAGTAGATAAATAATCCAAATGTAAATGTAATGTTAAATTCATGAATTCGCTCACAGTTTTAACATATACAGCACGTTGCAATAAAGGGTAGAAAACTGCTATAGTCATATGAACAATCAATAAACTAATTTCTTCATTGATAACTCTTCATTTTATTTGATGTGGCACCCGATTATATAATGACTTTAATTAGTTAAATTTGATATAAAATCTGCTAAAGATTCTTAACCTTGTGCTTGAGAGTTGTGAACCACAAGATAAATGTGCTCTGTTGGGAACCACTGATCAATATTCTTCCATTTAATTATTATTATTCGCTGTACATCATGGAAAACAGAAAAAACACTATGTAAAATTATATTCCAATTTCACTCCATTATTAATTCACTATGTAGGTATATACGAATGTTGTGTGTAATTTCCATTTTGTCGCGAAGCTATAGGATATTTGAACTTATTTAATGTAGCAGTTAAAATCTAATTCCGGCGCCACTGGACAACACGTGTGCCCAGCTGCACGCCGAGTATTGTTGCTTTTTTACCTTTTACATGAATGTAAAAAACCAGTGCGACTATGAAAATTTAATCATGTAGTTAAATAAAAAATAGTCCAGTTCCATTAGGAAGTTATTTTTGACCATGGTACAATAAAAGGAAGAAAAAGAAGAAAAAAAAGAGCAGTCAGTATCAGATAATTTTAAATTTCATAATTTCAATGTATTTAGATAGGTACTATCAAATATCCTAAGCAACACAGAATGGTTTAATAAACGTTTATATTTCCTCTATACGAGTAGTTCAAATGTTCGCACAATAAACGTATATAATTTATCACGCATACATATCTTTAGATTGGTTGATTTCATTTTTGAAAAATCGTAAACAGTTTGTCTCTTATTCAGCTTCAAATAATAACCAAATAATACATTATCAATCCAGCGCTTTAAATGTCAAGCCGGGTGTACCACAAGGGTCAATTTTAGGTCCCATATTCTTTGTCTTGTACATAAATCAAATTAATTCAGTTCTGTCCGGTTGTCATTTTACTGCTTATGCCGATGACATTTCATTAATTATAGCAGATAAAAACTTTAATATTTTAAAAGAAACATGTATTGATGTATTAAATAACATTGTCCGTTTTTTTTAATAATCATGATCTATTTTTTAATCATGAAAAAACTGAAATTTTACGTTTTCACACCTATCAAAGGGAAGTAGAAAATATAGCATTGAAAATTTATGATACCGAATTGCCCAACTCAACTGAGAGCATAAGATTTTTGGGTCTTTATTTGGATGAAAATTTAAGCTGGTCTGACCATTGTCAAACAATAATTTCTAATCTAAATAGATTAAGATATATCTTAATAAACTTGCGATCTGCACTTCATAAAGATCAATTATTGAATGTTTATTACGCTAAGGTAGAGTCTGTGCTTAGGTATCGTATATGTATTTGGGGTAACTCCATACATAGCTCGAAAGTTTTTATAGCTCAAAAACGTATCATTCGATGTATTGCCAATGTAAGTCAAAAAAACACATGTAAACCATATTTTAAGAATTATGGTATATTAACACTACCTTCTTTATATATCTTTGAAATTTGTAACTATATATATGCTAACTTAGGTACTTTTGATCTAAATGAAGATATACACACCCACAATACAAGACAAAAATATAACTTTCATTTGCCACGTGTAAGGCTTAACCTTGCTAAGAATTCGCCAAAATATAATGGTTTGAAAATGTTTAATAAGCTTCCTGAAAACATAAAATCATGTAAGAACATAAAAAAATTCAAACAGTCTTTAAGAAACTATTTAGTAGATAGGACCCTTTATATGCTGTCTGAATATTAACTCTTATTTACTAGACTCTTGTGCTCTGTTTTTAACATGTCTGTGCATCAATCCATATTTTGTGTATTCCTGTCATTTTGTTGTCAGAGAAATTTGTTTGTTTCTGTTTAGAAAATATGACTATTCCCATACAATTGTATTATTGTCTCAGTGGAAAATAAAGCCTATTCTATTCTCTCGTTTTATAAACGATAACGAAATTTAAATGGTAATTTCATTGAATAAACGTTTATTAAACCATCTCGTGTTTCTTGAGATATGTATAAAGCATACGTACACACACACATGCTGAAATCGTTCCGTGGTTTACGTAAGTAATGTTTGGAATTATGTTTTATAAATATTAGAAACTCCTGCACATGCGCATACTGTATAGAACCATTTAAAATTAATGGATTGTGCGTGTTGATAATTTTATTTCCTTTTATGTTCTCTTCTAATAAATAATTATTGGTGGGATCTTAATAATTCAGGCGTAAAAATAAATTGAAGGAACCAATTCCATTGTTCCCAGGGAGCGTTTTGTTGAATAATTATTTCACACAAATTTAATTTATCAGTTCCTGTCACACGTCCGCCTCTGAAGTAATTTATTACGGGAGCATTCCTCTTGTCACCGTGGAGAGGAGGAAGAAAAGAAGTGCGATAATATCAATGTAATTATTTCTACTTCGGGAGTTTGTTTTAATAAAGCGGTTTAATCAAAGCTGGGGAGCGGCCGAGTATTTATAAAATTTGTGTAATTGTAGATGCCTTAATTTAATTTAATTGAACCAGGCAAAATTGCCATAAGGAAAATTGTACTTTTCAATTAGGTGGCATTTTCGTTAATCTTTATTTTTGTTAACCGTTAGAACATTCAAGTCTTTTTAATAACTAGTGAGTAATTTATGTCGTTTACCAGCACTCGATTCTTTTTAGAATTTTCCACTAGTAAAATATAAAGAAAAAAAAATATAAAAATTCATAATCGGTAAAGGTAATTTGAAGGAAAATGTTTAAAGTTTGCTCAAAAAATACTGTTTGAAATGTAATGAATATACAATTATTTCATGCATTCCAATGGTTTTCCTATTATATTAAAAGTATGGAAAATAAACCCCTGTCGACATGATCAATCCAGAATTGATTTTTTTTAAACTTATTTTGCTTGAGTAAAAACCAGATTCTCATACAGAAAAACTTGAATTGATTTTTAAATAAAGGAATACGTTACCTTTTCGTCAACTTTTCTATGAATTATATGTATTTGCGATGGCAAACTGCAGTACATTGTACCTAATTGAAAATAATTTCTAAAACTCTTTTCACCGAGTGAATTTTATTTCTGACAAAATTGGGTTTAGAAGAAAAACTACCTGATCTCAGGATTCCGATATCACTGACACTGGCTCATTCGCCATATATTAAATGGTTCCTGTTTTTAATTTTGAAATAAATCTTGTATATACTTCTGAGATAGATAAATTCATATTGACTATTATCTCATACATAACGGGAGCATTAAATAGTAGAGCATTATAATATCATCTGGTGCATACGATAAATAATATTGAGACTCTTTTTTCTTGTAGAATCCTTATTGGAGCAACCATTTGCTTTTCAATAATGGAAAATCTGTATTCGGATATTGCTTATAAGTAGTAAACTCACGAAAAAACAGACACTACATTATGTCCATCACGCCAGTATGTTATTTTTAACTGTTCCACTTTATAAATTCAGAAAAAATAAAAGAAATTGTATTTACATGGATGTAAATTATATTGTCCTGTGGGAACCAGCTTTAATTTTATATCTGATAAAAAAATTATAGCATCAGTATTACGTATTAGGCAATAATAGTATCCACTACATTTTATTTTTTATTGTAGCAGAAATCTCAAAAAAGCGGAAGCTAAAACTTTATTATTTTAAGAATTGTGAAATAAAACAACCAAATATTAGGTACTGTGTAACTGACCAGTTCCCAGAATAATCCTAAAACCCAAATCTTGTACTACAGCTAGCAATAAAAGAACAACATACCCTCTGCGGGTCCTCTTTCCAATTGTTTTTTTTTATTGCTATTAAATAGCAGCGACACGAAAAGGTCGCACAATTATTTTGTGGGGGAACTGCATGGGAAATCGCGTGAATAGGTTTATCTTCCAGAAACTTTCGAGTATGCTCTTATGCTTTTAAAAGAAATACTTACTCATACGAATAATAAAGTGCTTAAATAAGTACCAAAAATAAGCTTCAAAAATAAAACAAAATAAACTTAAAAGATGTTAGACATATTAGACTAAACATAATAAGACATATTAATAAAACAAACTACCTATAAAATTTTATAAAATAGTGTTTCAAATTTAACCAGTTATTAGTTTAACTTTAGCTTAATTCTGTAAAAGAATTCTTACACAGAACACTAGATGTAGATAGAAAGTACGTTATTTATTCATCATATTCCAATTTTCCATTTTCCATTCCATTTTATTTTTTTTTCATTTTTGCAAAATAATTGGAAACATTTCACATTTCTTTTTCTTTAGATTGTAATATTGTTAAGTAAGTATTCTTTTTTAAAAATAATAATAGTCCTGGTCAGTAAAAAATAAATTAATTGCAATTCTTATACTACATAGGTCCTACGAACAAGTAGAAACGAAAATTTACTTACCTATTAATGTTTTTAGTACGAGTATTAATTTGACAAATGCTGAAAATGACCACCTCTTGCTTCCATACAGTGATAAAGGTTTTACTCGAAGTATTTCCGAACATTACTTGGCATTTCTGGTGTGATTTTATGTCAGCCTTTTTTGTCAGTACAGACAATTGTTATTTTAAGATATTAAACAGAAATTTATACATCGGGTTTCTCGACGATCCAGATTATTACTACATTAATGTTTAAAAAAGAATACTTAGTTAACAATTTTACAATCTAAAGAAAAAGAGATTCAAAATGTTTCCAATTATTTTGCAAAAATGAAAAAAAAATTAAAAATTAGAAATTAGATTTCTCAAGTGACTCAAATTCAAAAAAGTATGCAGCATTGTAAAGGTCTTTTTTTCAAGCTTTAAAATGAGGTTTGTTCGACCCCCTTCCCATTTAAAATTTAAAGGGTGAACCTCACCCTCGCTTAGGGGGCAAAACTACGACATTAAAAATATGCGCAAAATATTTCCTCCTCGAAAACTTAATTGACGTGTCCGAGGGATTTGCAAGAAAAAGTTGGTAAGTATCCGAAAATTCGCTTGATTCGTTATTCGTGGGCCACCCTGTATAATTTATGACTGGATTATTTTTATTGAAATTTGTTTTAGAATAATTATTTTTCAGAACAATCAGTTGTTTTCTATAACCCCAATTTACTTTATTTGATTTCACAATAAAAATATGTTCACAAAATTTTACTTTTTATAACACTGTTTAGCAAAAACTGTGAATTTAGATTTTTAGTATACCAAAATAATTCAATTAATACTAGTAATTACTTGTGGATGATTTTAGCCTTTCACTGCAGAAGTGTAACAATTAACGAAGGTCTCAGATTCATATTTTATCAGAGGCGTAGATATTTATGTTCGAATACAATCAATTCCTGACTAGATTAGTTTACCATTTTACTAGTTCCGTGCTCAGATTCAGTAAGCGAACAAGTTCGATGCTATTTAGCTCTGCCGTATTACGCCCCACTAGAGAAATAGATTCTGCAACTACTGGTGCTTAATAATGGCATTAAAGTAGACTTAATTTACTTTACTATCTGGAAGCGAACTTTTAAGGCAACTTTTGGTCATATTAAAATTGGGTTAGAAGAGATAAAAGCACCAATTAATATCCAGTGCGCTGGTAAATATTTTCACTGCGCCTTTGGAAAGTTTTAAACACTTTTTCCAGTTAATTTCCGTTGGTGCTCTTGATTAAAAAATAATTAAAATCCTCGTAGTTTAAAGTCTAACAATCTACTCTGCTCAATTGTTAACACGGCTGGAGTGGTTCGAAAATCCCTCAGTAGGAAATTATTATATTATGCTTAAACATAATATCCGATGGGTGATGTAAATAAATACTTTAAAGCATACAGAATTGTCAATGTTTCATCTCATCGGTTACCTACATAGGTACCAAATATTCGTAAAAGCCATCAATCTGGTGGATATTGTGGTACAATCGATTGGTGGCATCTGTTGACAAAATAATGCGTTGGTCATAGATACCCATGGCTGGTATTATAGGTAGGTACACCAGCTTTTATATATACTGCATGTGTGTGTGTGTGTGCATATTGTATACGAGTACATGATATACAGTAATTTTGCTGTCAACTGGCTACCAATGGCTATACCAATCGCAACTGACTACTGGCTTATTATTTTATTACTATGGCTACCAAACCCATCACACACATATAGGGGTTAATAGAAAAGAGTAAAATAATTTTTAATTAAATTAGCTACAACCGCTGGTTAAAATTTGATTTCAGTGTAAATCAGGTGTACATCTCCCTCACCTTAATTCGTACTTGTATTCGGCGTGTGGACGTAACTTTTTTTTATTAAATTAAACATAAGCCTTTGATTTTATATTCATAATGTTATATTAGTATTATATGTTACACAGGTTATATAATTTGTCGCGGGTATTAATTAAAAAAAAAGTGTCTCGTAACAACGTTTGTTCAAATGTGAAGTATTTAAGTCGCTTGTTTCTATACCAATCACTGACAAATTTGAAAACAGCTACGAACCAAGTTATCAGCCCACTCTTATAGAAAGGTTAATATTGTACAGGGTGAGTCAACCATAGAGTAAAGTTCATTATCTCATTTGTTTCGAGAATTACGAAAACACGTTAAATACAAAAGTTTTATAGAATATTAAGGTGCACAGTTTAAAATTATTTTTGAGTATACAGTGTTTGTATACGAATATAACATATAACTTGTGTTATATTCGCCACGCTTTTTTAAACCAGCCTGTATACTCAAAAATAATTTTAAACTGTGCACCTTAATATTCTATAAAATTTTTGTATTTAACGTTTTTTCGTAATTCTCGAAACAAATGAGATAATGAACTTTACTCTATGGTTGACTCACCCTGTATAGCTGAGCATACGTTATTCACCATTTGCAAGTCATCTTATTCTATATAGAAGACTACAAAAACTTACCGCAAGTATCCTCACTCGAGTAGAAGAGTAAAATAATCCAGATGGGAGATAACGGAAATTACATTTTTTCAGAAAATGTATTTTCTACCTGTTCTTCCTAGCCTGAAAAAAGAAAACGAGCAAATGTAACGAACTGAATTATTAATTTTTTCCTTCAATCTAAAATACTATCTCAAAATCATTGGCTTTGCCAAAACTGGTCAATGTTAATATATTTTTCGTCATACCTGCCTTGTAAGTAGACTGTTGTGACATTGTTTTTCGAAATGTAAGTGGCACTTTATATCTGTATTGGCGGTTATGATAACGGCCTGTAATAGTAATACAAGACAACAATAGCAATACTTATTAATAAATTAGAAAATCATTAAAAATTATTGCATTTGCCAATTTTAAAAAATTTGACAGTATGACGAAAAATCTCATATATGCACCGCAGGTCGTACAGGCAATTTTATGATCTCAAATACTTGCAAACCTCGAACCTACGTGTCTCGGTTTGCAAACCGTATTTTCGACCATAAATTGCACTTACGACCCTAGGTACATAAATAACTATTTGGTACGTGCTAATTTAGTAAAATTTAATATACGGGTATAAAATTTTTAGTGTGGGACATATTTATACATATTATAAAAATATAATTATTACAAAATTATACCAATTTCTTTTGTGATTACACCAGCCGTAAAATAATAAAAATAGGAAATTAGAAGTATTAAAAATAAAGATTCCAAGAATAGTATCAGACTGAACATTAAAAGCTTGGCTGAAGAAACTACGGCGTATAATATGCAAGTAAAATAAATACACAACAAATTAACTAGACTTTGACTCTCTTTTTTTTCCACCCCTAAGAAGGGTGGATGGATCGGTGGGTTCAGGATCCCCACCACCTTGCCCATGAGCCGTTCCCCCCTCCCTGTGGTAGGGGGATGGTCCCACAGGTAGGTAGGTACTATTATACCTACCTACGTAGTGAGTTAATTAGGGGCTGCAATTTGAATATAATGTTTACATAGTTTTGTTTGTTTTCCAGGATGTACTTACAACACAACAAATAATTTCTTTAGGGAATTAACACATATTCTTATATAATTAGGGGAGGATGAAAAAAGCTTTTCAAAAACATAGTATAGTTTATATTGCGACTCGAATATTGATCAGTGGTTCTTTCAGTAAGAAGAGAAGACAGAAGAGCGCCAGAAGATCCTACCCAGCCTGCAGGGTAGAGCCAGCACAGGAGGAGACCCCACAAATCGCCCACACCTATCACTCTTGTGATCGGGGTTGGTGGGGAGGGTAAAGAGCGATAATCCCGCTGGGCCCCAAACCCACCCAGGGTTTGGGGCCCAGCGATCCAAGGGGACCCAGGTAATGACCACGGTCAATGGATATTGGCGATATTGGCGGTTCTCTCAGTGGTTCCCAACATGTATAGAGTACATTATTTATCTTCAGGTAAAAAACTGTCAAGCACGAGGTTAAGAATCCATAGCAGATTTTATATCAAATTTAACTAATTAAAGTCATTATAATAATCGGGTGCCACATCAAATAAAATGAAGAGTTATCAATGAAGAAATTAGTTTATTGATTATTCTTTTGTGACTATAACAATTTTCTATCCTTTATTGCAACGCGCTGTATGTTAAAACTGCGAGTGAATTCATGAATTTAACATTACATTTACATTTGGATTATATATCTACTGCCATGAACATGTTCACCCATTTTATGCGCCCGTAGGTTATATAAAACCATTTTTTGTGAAAAGCTTTATTCATTCCATGCCATCTGCGTGAATCAAACTTGTTATGGAAAGGCATAATTGCGAAATGAAATTTGTAGTTCCAGTCTCGGAAAGCGTCCCGATATTTGATTTCAGGGAGCATTCAGTTCATTGATTTGCCGAAACTAGAGAAGTTTTCAGCTATACTCGCCTCGTTATTTCATAAAAGTTTCCAGTCACGTACGTTAGTTCTTGTTTTAATTTAGGTACGTTCAACCCTTCATGAGGCCCTGGCACTTAATATTTTGCGGGGCTTCTTATTTGCATTTATTCACGGGCTTTTTAATTGGAACTCTAATAAGAGACTGAGAAATTGCTAAAATGTGGTTTCCGCTACCCTTTCAAGACGTATACACGTTATTCATTAAAAGAAATGGAGAGCGGATAGGTGTACATATAGATATAATTGAATAAAAATTATATCATACCTAATATTCATAAAAGACATTATATGTTATAATATAATACAAAATATATATTTATTTAAATACCTATTGTTCCATTTGAAGATACTATAAGGTAAATTTTTTATACTTATATGGCATAAATTCTCTTTAACATAATATACCTTTTTACTTTATTTTTTACATATAACCCTCTTGTAGTCATAAACTCTGTATTAAAAAATATGCAAACTTTTCTGTTCAAATCAATTTATATGCGTAGGTAGGTATATCAATATGAATCACTCACTATAAATATGAATATACACAAAAGTTTTTTTAAAAGCATTTAAATATTATATATTGATGTTCAAATATTACATATCTAAAATGTATCTAGACATATATGGAGAATACTTACCTGTTACCAGCATTATAGGTTGATAACAGGTGACAGGTGGTAACCCATTAATGTCCACAAATGGTTCCTACAATATTTCAAAGAGGTTTCAGCTTAGGCTACAGGAAAGTTTTATTAAAAAAAAACGTATCATTCAAAAAATCATTCCATTTAAAATACCGCAGTTTGAATTTAATGTGAACGCGAAAAAATTTAAAAAATAATCTGACCAATTGATATGCATCCAAAAAATTTAGTGATAATTTTATTCTCGCCTGGCTTTTGATCTATACGGACTACAACCTTGTTTTATTTGTTTATTTTTCTGATCTGTATCCAGTATAGTCTCTCACCCGCTCATTTTAAGAAATACAGTTTAGATTGCAGCTGCTGTCTTGGCAAATTTGAAACCCATGCACTTGATGTCGTTTATATAGTATTATTATTATAAACTATAAAGACCGGAAATGTAGAAAATTACAGAAACATTTCAGTGTGTAGTTTTTTTAAAAAAATTTTTAAAAAATTAATCATAATGGAGTTATAAGTTTCACCAAAAAAATAATACATTTTAACATCGTTTTATGATTGACAAATCGACAGAAATATCATGTATTAAATCACCATTGTTAAACAGAAAAAGATGAATAGGTACTTCTGAAAAAATTATAGGCTTAGAAGAGAAACTCTCCTGATCTTGGGAAGGAAGAATATTGAATTCATATATCACACTGGCTCCTTCGCCATATATTAGACAGTGCCTGTTTCCCATTGGGATTATTTATTTATACCAAAGATTGTGGTTAGTTATATGGTACCAGGCATTACGAGTTGCTGAATGTATCTGTACCTCACATTTGGATAATAATTACTAATAGGTACTTTCTCCTAATCGTAACTACATTATATTATACTTTACAATTCCTGCGTTTACGTTCCTACTGTGGTTAGAAAGATTGGTGAAAGATTTATTAAAAGGCTTATTATAGTGTCCAGGACTTCTTAAAAAGAAGTCCTGTACTGTATCTGTATAATTGCATTACGTTTAATGTTCTTTATATGGCTTTTTTTACTGTCGATGTTAATCACATTATTATTCTTAAGGCTATTGGCACCGGGTTTTATTTTCAAATATTCTTTATCTAATAAAAGCAAAAATATCAATAGCCACAGTCGTTGTGGCGGAAATTAACTCAATTTGTTTGGTTCTGTTCCAAGTTCGACCTATAACTATGATTGCCATCAAAACATGTCAATTAGGTATATTATTATATGTAACATACTCATCACTTAATTTAGCAAGCGTATCTTCATTATAAGTATTTGTATAGCAAAATTTTGAGAAATGATCCTTCGCCGCGATTCACCATGTACATCGTAATAAATTTACAAATTTTATGGAATATCCGAAAAATAATAACCTCGCTGTCTTATATTCTGACACGTAGGTGAGACGCCGCCCCATTAATCATCGTCTCCTATAATCCTCTCTTGGGAAATTTCACAAATAATAGTGTATCTATTGGTAGGGCTACATTTTTGGAACGTCTTCTATAAATAATAAAAAAATAAAACAGTGCTTCAAACACTCTGGATGTCACATGGCATTAATCGAAACAAAAGCAGCCGGTAACCGTCAGGAGGCAAGCAGAATCTTCAAGGAAGCAGTTGCATATTGTTTTATTTTGATTAAATAATTTACGTACGATGTCACAACAAATATCAAGTGACAAGTAACTAAATCTGACATAATATTGGGACAGATGTAGTATATTACGAACTGTATACCTACCCTATTTATAAATCTGTAAATCTACTGTACCTACATATATTTTTATTTCATTTTATTTTAGATTATAGCTGCCTGAACAAATTAAAATCCAAATAAATAGAAGGAAAAACAATAAATAAGTATAAATATAACAATATAAATATACAATAAGTAAAATATAAAAATAATAATATAGAAAATATTTACAAATAAATTGAAATAATAGATAAAAAAATAGCAAAGAGTATCTAAAATTTCAAATACAAATATTGTGATTAAAATTTATAATCTTTGTACCTATTTGTACCTATTTGTTATATAATGCAAGTGAGCGCGTGTGAACACTGGGGATATTGAAATAAATATGTTGTAAGACATTTGGATAATCAATTAAATTAGATAAAAGTTTAAATAAAATATAAGTTCACGACTAAAAGCTAGGTCATGTAAATCAAATCTATTCAACAGATCTACCTGTGGCGTATCCTGCATGGGATAGATACCGTCGACTCTAAAACTAAGATATTTGACATACTTCCTGTGCACTTTTTCTAGATTGAGAACGTGAACATCATATTGATGATCCCAAACAATGGCGGAATATTCTAATTTTAGCCTGACAAATGTATTGAACAACAGAGTTAGTGTAGGAATATCTGCAAAATACCGCGAATTCCTCATAATAAAACCCAAACTTTTGTACGCGTTTGAAATAATATGATCAATGTAAGGAGCAAAACTCAGTTTGCTATCTAATACTCTAATAGGATATTCTCTAAGAATATTGCATTGGAACACTTCTCTTTGTAAAAAATAATTGTATTACATTTTGTTATATTTAATGGTAAACTGTAATTTCGGTTTCAGTTACATATACAGGGTGGCCCACGAATAACGAAACAAGCGATTGTTTCGTTATTCGTGGGCCACCCTGTATATTTATAGGTTTCTCTGTATTATGAAATTGGTATTCATACTTTTAAAAATTGTGAATATTTTATATAAGTAGGTATACATAATGATGAATGAAATTTAATATCCTGAAATACTCTTTATCTCGAATCGCGTGTACAAAAGTTTAGGACTAACTCTCCTGGACTTACTGTGATACCAAGATATTTGCGATATGAATCACATAATTTTTCGTTAACTACGTATTATTAATTTTCAGTATATACGTATAAAAAATATATGGATATTAGTAATTTATTATAAATACACCTTCACTTAATGTGAAAATATTAATATATCACATAATAAATGCTTTCAATGAAGGGACTATAAACTATTTCAAAATAAATTATTATCTAGTCTTAGTCTCTATATATGAGTAAAATATATGAATCTTGAAATTTCAATTAGAAGATGCAATAGACAAAATACGAAGATGTGATTTTTTTTATTTAAACTTCAATCTCGGAAATCTACTTTATATAAAAACGTGATATTAAAGAGGAGAGAATAAGAATAAATGGGACATGAAGGAAATCAGTTTATACAAAAGTGGCGGATGTTTAAAGTTACAGTGAACGCATAAAAGTAGATTCGCTGGATTTTTTATTATAAAAATATTTTATTACTATTACAATTGGTTTATATTTTGTTTAAATATAATTACTCGAGAATTCAAGACCAACCTTTCCCATTTAGACCATAAACTGATGACTAAACATTTTTTTTACTGAAATATGAGCCCGTCGATTTAAGTCATATCGTACTTCAAGCTTGAGGACCAATAAATTTGTCGCCGTTGTTTTTAATTGATGAATAATACAGGGTAATCTAAAGAAGATTTGCATATTTAAGCATTATTTTTTACCCTTCCATATGATCTCATTTTTGGATGGAGTGCACTATGCTTTTATTATTTTACTACACTACATACTAATACACTTTTAATAACAATAGTGTAATTTGATTAGAACCACTCTACAGTCTGTCCATAAAATAACCTCCCCCCCCCTGCTAACTTCTGAACGAATCGAGTTAGAGAGTTTTATCAAAATACAGGGTGAACCATGTAAAATGAAGTTGATTCTGATGATAAATTCAATTCTTCAAATTCAAAGATGGCGCTACGGCCGCTGTCAATTCAATTTTTTTAAATGGCAAAGTGTGCCGTGTCACCTCATTTAAAAGGTAATTCAATTCTCTACATTCTCGTTTTTGAAAAATGACAATCGAGTTATCCGTTCTCTAGTTTGCCGTGTGCAACACGGCACACTTTGCCATTTAAAAAAAAATGAGTTGACAGCGCCCGTGGCGCCATCTTTGAATTTGAAGAATCGAATTTATCGCCAGAATCAACTTCATTTTACGTGATTCACCCTGTATTTTGTTAAAACTCTCTTAACTCGATTCGTTCAAAAGTTAGCAAGGGGGTTACTTTATGGACAGACTGTATATCAGTCCTATAAAATTAAGTTATTAGGACAAATGAAAGTATTTGTTGTAATAAACTAGTAATTATAACTCATGTTATGTTACTCATGCACTTAATGACACATAACGCAACTTCTTGTGGAATGGTCAAGAGGGTTATATCAACTGCCTACAATTGGATAACTAATGCTTACACAAGGCTGATAGCGCTTACGACCACTTGTACTAATAATTGCACATAGCTTACGCATCAAATATAGTCCCATGTGGTAACATATATTGTCGAAGCAATCATCGCAAATTAATTGGAATTGCTTGCAAACTGCCCCATTAATTAACATCATTGACCAGCAATGAATCGCTCAAATCGCTTGTCGTGTACGGGTACCTTAAAAGTAGTGGTGTATTCTGAGCAATATCATGCTTCTCCATTATTTCAGTGTTAATTTAACTTAGCCCGGTTGATTGCCATTTCACATGCAACTACGTGCAATGCGCGGTCAGGTGTATTAAGTTGGCAAATACGTACTATCGGCGTAGGTGGCTGGCGTAAAATAGTGGGAGGTAGTTAAGCCAAGACCGCCGCTCTGTGAATAATCAGCCCGTCCAGAACGTTATTTGCAGCCTTTGACCAACTAAGCGATGAATAAAGGCGCTCGCACAAGATTGTGACGTTATTTGTGCCCATGCAATATTGTCCTAAGTTGAACCCATTCTGTTTCTTTGTACATAAACTTTCCCTCAATTTCTAAAGAAAATGACAGGAGCCATTATTAATGACTTTATACTACACATGAAAAGTAATTATCTAATCTCGTCTCGTTTCACGAACTCAAGTTGGGAAATAAACGCCTTTTACTCCCATCATTTTTTCTTATATATACAGTGAGGACATAAAGTCTGCCCCCCCCCCCTCTAATTTTTGAACCGATGGGTATATTGTGACAAAATTTGGAACGATAATATATGACTGAATTCTGCATTTTTTGACACATCAATGACAGCTCTGAATGTCAAAGTGACAGCTGGGCGCGCAATAGGATTATTTTTTTAAATGGAAATGGGGGTCGAGTAACAACTCATTTTGAAGCTTTTTATGCTCAAAACTTTCCCCAATTTTGAGAACATTTGGTTCAGCAATTTCCAAATAAAAACCAGTAATATCAGTTTATAACATAATCTTTTTACCACATAATCTTTATAATAAAACTTACCCATGGAACATTTATTTATCAGGAGGTCCAAGGTGGTCATTTTCAACATCTTTTGAAGTAACACGTGTTTTCTAAATTTGTTTCTGCCGCTATGTTTAATTTAAATTATTTCAAATTTTTTTATTTAGGTTATTTTAGGTTAGGGATGGTTTATTGTTATTTGTTTACTTTTAATTTTTGTTTTGCTTTGAATAGTTTACAATAATTTGTAATATGTATGTAAAAAATGATATAACAGAAATCGGTATTACTGGTTTTTATTTGGAAATTACTGAACCAAACGTTCTCAAAACTGAGGGATGTTTTGAGCATAAAAATAGCTTCAAAATGAGTTATTACTCGACCCCCATTTCCATTTATAAAAATTTTCCTATTGCGCGCCCAGCTGTCACTTTGACATTCAGAGCTGTCATTGATGTGTCAAAAAATGCAGAATTTAGTCATATATTATCGTTCCAAATTTCATCACAATCTACCCAGTGGTTCAAAAATTAGAGGGGGGGACGGACTTTATGTCCTCACTGTATATACATATATAATGCAGTTATTTCTTTGCCATTGAATTATAATATTTTCAATAGTTTTATTAATGATATGTATAGCTTAGTTCGCGCATTGTATTTTTGGTTGATTAGTTATAAATAGGTATGTATAACCTCTACAAATTCCAAGATGCTTCTGAATTTGGTGATACTCCGGATTAGAAAGATACTTTGTAGGCATGTAAGACATGTACATTCAAGTCGAAAGTATTCTATTCACGTGTACGGTCACCTTAACTATCTTCGGTTAGCTGCCCAACACGGATTTTGTGGCTTAGTATCCAGAGCTCCTAGTAATGACGGAACTGCACGGCGATGAACTTTCCATCCCCCAGTTACCGCCATGAACAGAGCTGACTACTAAACTGCTTGACGATCTCGTAAAACGTGTACCGGTTTTACATACCTTAACAAGATTCTAACTACTGTTTTTATGCATTTAAGATATTCAGCTTTATGCAGCAGCAGTTTCTATATACCAAGTGTATTATTATTACTAGTTTTTAAGTTTATGATACAGTAGACGTCTTTCAGCCTCCTGAGGATGTAAACTGATTTATAAATGTGAAGTTATTCTCAAAGTTAGTCTTCTGAAGTTAGCCTCTATGAAGTTATTCTCTATGACGACATACGTTCATAAGTCCTAACCATCATTCAGTGCTGGAATGAGGAAAACTGGAAAACCTTATTAGTTAGAAGGACAGTCAAACATGAACCGATGTTAATCTCACATTAACACCAAGCTGACATTCTTCCCATCTTTCGTACGAACGAACAGCCCTTAACGGATGAGTAGAAAATTTGATTAAAAACTGTCCGAAGGAATGGGATTCAATTGTACCCATGCGCGACTTCTGGGTGAAGCGATCACTAAACTCTGGACTCTGGGCCGCTGACTAGTAAAACCTACTATTTATAAAACATAATGTTTTAAAATTAGGTTGTTAAAATACTCCATAAGTCTACAAAAAGATTCTTTATTCAAATTTCTTAAAATTTTGATAAATATGTTCCTTCTTATTATGTGTAAGATATGGACTACATATGCTTATGTATACTATTTAATTCCGACCATTTAGAAAAAGGGTAGTAAAACATAATGTCTCTTAAAGTTGAATTTAAAAGTTTTACCGGTCTCTTTCAAGCGTCATAATTGGTTTTTGCTTTATGACCCTATTAAAACTTTTTAGATCATAATAAAATCGAATATTAAATAGCTTTGCGAAAATGAAATAAGCGTTACAGCTGCTGGTACACATTAATTTAAAACATGTTGCAATATATCGAACGGAAAGTTCAAAGTTCATCTGGTGTAACGTGCAACAGAAATTTCGTCGATGTAAAAACTTTTTTCTTTTTAATATACCTTGCCAGTAAAGTTATATACACTATTCCATACATATTGGGCACCCGGTATTTGATTATATCTGTTAATAAAAAACGATACAATGTATATACGATACTATGGGATAAACACAGAAATAATTTACATGTATGATTGGTAGATATTGAATCAATGTTTTACAAAATGAGGAAAACGTACAAACCAATTATTTATCTAATAATACGAATAACAGGAATTTTTATTAGAATATTTTTGGCTCCAATATAAGCAATAAGGTATTACGGGTGCTATTTAACCAAAACAGTATATCATTTCAACCCTATATTTGTCATTTCATATTGCAAATAGTAGTATTACATCACAGTTGCTACCGTTTTTATGGAACTTTACTCCTAGATTTCTCTATTGAACGCGAAATGGTTTCATTTTGTTGCACAGATACACATTTTCATTTCTGAAGTGCACTCTATATTGTGACGTACTCAGGGAAAAATTTAATGAAAAAGTAATAGTTCTCTAAAAGCTTTTTAGTGATGAGTGTACCTATATGTCGTTGATAATCCTTTTTCCTTTTAATAATCTCAAAACTATGTTTACAAAGCAAAACTATGACATAATTTTATACTTCAAACCCTATTACAAAGAATACATAATAGAGGAATATCTAAAAAAAAGCTTCAACATGTGTTAACAGTTTATTGTATATATTTATAGTAACTAGGGATATGCATACTGATTACAATATAAAATCCAACTACTAATGTGAGAAACATTAATGTCTTCACAGACGGATAAAGCAAAAGAAAATCCTCAGAACGGTTGCGAATTAACAATAAATGGAATTCGTCAAATATTCACGCCAAGAAATGCACACAGGTATAACAAGCCGCAAAATAGATTTGACAAAACAATTTGACACGTATATTAAACAATTACTGTTGGCTTTAGGAAACACAAAATAATTTCCAAGTCAGATATTTTAATATATTTCCAAGCACTCTTGGATGTCTCTAACATGAACAATATTTCTGTATGTCGGGTCAGACAATGCCAATCGAGAAAATGTCATGGTGATCAAGATCATTTAATCACGTTACTCTAGCATAGTAATATTGACGATAATGATCCAAAAGATGCAATAAAGATGAACAAGAATCAAACATCTGTGGGATGAAAGAATCAAGTATTACTGTTAGAGAAGAACAGTTACAGTTACAATCTATCGATCTGATGATATCTATAGGAGAATTCAATGCTTTGTAATGGGTATTATAGCCAGAAATTATGAACTAAGAAAACATCTTCATAATAAAGACTACATCAGACATTTCTCAATAGATGTCTTGAATAACATTGTCGTATTCACTAGAAAATCCATTTGGGAGTATACCAAATTAACTGCGTGGATTGTAATACCGTATATGTGGGTCAAACCAGTAGAAGTATTAAAACTAGAGTAAAAGGACATAAAAAATCCATACTAAATAACGCAAAAAATTCAAGATTTTCGACGCACTGTATAGAAAACAACCATTTTATAGATCAGAAAAATGTGAAGGTACTGCATCGTGAAAAGAAAGGAAAGCGCTTAGATCTGTTAGAACAATTAGAAATTAAAAAATCTTTAATTGTACATTTTTGTACTATGAATGATCAGATAGATTTTACACTTTCGCCCATCTTAGAAAAGGTACTAAAAACTCGGGCTTTACCAGATGGTAGGATCAATCGGGGGTAGGTGCTCGTAAACAAATAAATAATGAAACCGCGCTTGGAAACATTTAGTAATAGACATTTACTCTATTAACAAAGGCCTAATAAGCCGAAATACTAGTATGTAGAGTGTTTTCTATATATTCCTTGGAACATCTAAATGAGATCAATGTTTTTTTCAAAACAATTAAGAAAATCCATGCTTTGAGAATGCTGACAATTTTGTAATGAAAAATTCTCAGTTTCATCACCTTGTTTGCCACTAGTTTAGGTTGGAGTGGCCTGACCATCTCACTAATTTTACATCCTACTATGGCTACTATGGAGATGCCGGAGTAATGCAACGCCAGTCGGGGCACATTGCCCGTGGAGTAGTTGTTTTCGGCATTTCCTTCAAATAAACTACTGTTGATGTTGATAAATTATTTTTATTGGTTGCCACCTTACCGCTGCAGTGTTAAAATTGGAGTAAAGCAATCGGTAGGAAAGTGTAGGTAAATATCCTTTGAGGTACTTAACTAGGCCTTTCGAGTTTCCTTTCCGCAACTAGCGTGTTGGATAAGTTTACTTCCTTGTTTGTCTTGGAAACTTAGTTTAATATGATGAGTAGTCTGAAAGTCAACTTCATAATTCTGGAACTCAACACTTAACGGATCTGCGTCGCATCAGTGTCGTAGATAATTAATCGTTTCCTAAAATAGCGTATAATTTTTAGATTTAATTTCATTTCGTCATAGACAATTTTGATATAAGCACATCTAAGTTCGACATAATTTGCTTGGGGACTCTTTATAGTATTCTCGTGTGAGAAGTAGAGCGCAAGTACTTATAAATTCCAGGGGAGTTGTAGAAGCCGTTATTTTTTAGTTAAATATTAAAAAGTACTTTGTCTTCTGCCGCCTTTAAAAGACACATTATTAAAATCCAAATAAATGTAATGGTTGCACTGATATTTATTTGAATGACGATTTAGAATTCATATTAGATGTTTGTAAAGAACAATAAAATAATACAAAATTATTCATCTCCAATTCAGAGAATTGGAGAAAAATAGTTTGTATTATTCGGATAAAAAGTGATGTTTTTGACTCGCAGATTTGGAGTCAAACAACTGCTCGTCAGAAATAATATCACTGTTTATCCTAATAACACAGTATACTATTTTTAATAAAAAATAAGCCTTAATGATGGGTTTTATTAATTATTTGTATAGCAAATAACTGCGAATAGTAAGGACGTCATTAAGATCATCCTCCATCTGCAAACGCCTTATATTAAAAATAAGGACTAAAACAAATCAAGCCAAAACAGCTATCAGTGTGGCCAGATACTGTTTTTACGTGTCGCCAAACTGATTCTCAAAAATCGCCAAAATTAACTAGATGTCGCCACATTAGCAAACAGACCAGATTCTTTATTTCATTTTTTACTGTTAATAGTTATCAACAGATGGCACTTTTACTTTATGCAAAGCCGTAAAATTTATCAGATATTGTAGATAATTTAGTTTTTGCAGTTCGAAATTCGAACCACTGTCTGTGCTAAAATGCCAACACTGAATTATTCGTTAACTAATTTGAAATTTTATCGTGATTGTGATGTATGTATTTTATTAAGTATCACTTTGGTATTTGCTCTACCCACAGAAAGATATTAAAGATAGATATTTCTGTGATTTGCTCAATAACTTTTAATATTCTGTGGGTCAATGATTGTGATACTCTTTGCCTCTCTTTTTTACTTTTTTTTTTATTTACGGCTAATTTATTGTCTCTGGGATACGACACGACAGTGCTGGCTGAAAGATGGTTGAAAGTCAAGCCTGTCCAGTGTCCACCATCTATGGTGTCCACAGTCAGAATAATGCGAAATGCGACAATGCGTACAGGATTATACTACATATTAACCAGCGATTCGAATATATGGAATCGGTCGGAAAATCGCCCAATTGGCGATTTGCGCCATTGATATAATCGCCCAATATGCGACTTGTGATTTCTTGAAATTTTCTGTCGCAAATATATCCCTCAAATCGCCCAATTTGCGATAAATCGCCCAATCTGGCCACACTGACAGCTATTCTCCTGGCTATATGCCGCGCCGAGCGCTGAAGTACAAAGCAAGATTTGCCGTATTTTGGTCTAAACATAGTTAGAATCAAAAATACAAGGACGCGGATTGCAACGAAAACTACGAGGAAATACTCAGACCACACATCGTAGGATGCCACTAATTGCAGACCGGTTTCGACCTTTTTATGATCTCATCAGTGCAATAAGTGAGCATACCAAGACCTGAGCACACAATCTAAATCAATCGTAAGGGATGGGGTAAATCCAATACAATAACAGGTTGTAGAAACTAGTTCTACTACTTGTCAGATGGCATGCATATAGCAAATAACTACGAATAGTAAGGACATCATTAAGATCGCTTATAGAAGAGTTATTTCATATATATAAAATTAAAAAAAAATCACTTTTACATCTAGCGGAACGGTATACTGTATAAAATATCTGAATTTTGTGTTGGGAGACTGAATTCAGTTTTGTAAAAGATATCCCTATCCGACTTTCTTCATGAAAGTAAAGCACAGTTTCCCCTAAACCTATCGACCTTGTATACATACATATAGGTATACGTACTATCTGACCATCATAGAACTTTCCACTTGTGATAATTTATATGGCCGTATACGTTTTAGAAGTGGGCCCCGCGCTATTATTTTGTGTGCAGAGTCTAGTTTATGTGGCCAGATCTGCAGCATCGCCCAGAGCCATGCTGAGGCAGCGTGGATCTATAATGACTATTTGAGGGCGTTTTATATATGTGGAGAGTTATTTCGATATCCGGTTCTGCCAGCGAAGCAGCCCTGTTTTAACTAAAATATACTGTTGGAATCTCCACGTGTTGCAAAATTCATAAGCTGTATTATAGTGGAGTTGCAGTTTTCAGCACAACATTGAGCTGTCCTTTGCTTTAATCTAACTGACTAAACTTCCTAATAGCAGGATAAGAATGTAGCATGTAATGGTTGGTTATGCAGTAAGAATCAGAAAATATGAAAATATAATAAAATTTTATTTATAGTCATCAAAAATTGTATTAATAATAAGTTCTTCATAATTATTCTGTTATCGAGACATACTATTCTAAGGATATTTTATCCTTTGATGATTTTTTAAAAAGCACTTTGTTGCGAATATATAGGGCGAAAAAATTTTCAACAAATAACAATTTATTACTAAAAATTACATGTAACATTTCTGAACCTACAAGAATTGTTCAAAATGGCTACCTCCAGCTCGGATGCAACCATCCAATCTTCTCCTCATAGACTCTCTCTCAAAAACACCAGAGGGTCGTTTCTTATTGAGTTACACCCAGCAATTATCCGATCCGAGTATAAACCAATGACTTTAGATGGCTCCATAGGAAATAATCCAGGGGGTTTAAGTCCGGGGATCGAGCAGTCCATACGTGAGGTCAACCTCGACCAATCCAACGATCTTCATATGTTGCTGTTAAAAACTCTCGAGCAACTACACTAAAATGAGGTGGTGCACCATCATGCATAAATCACATTGCCTGTCTTGTAGCCAATGGTACATCCTCCAAAAACTGAGATAGCGTTTGTTCCATAAAGTTGCGGTATATTTCACCGGTAAGTCTTCCTGGTAGAAATACCGGTCCAATTAGCCAGTCACCCACAATTCCAACCCAAACGTTCAACGAGAACTGATGTTGAAACCGATCTTCACGATTCTTCAAAAATTTTTTTCGCCCTATATCTTCGCAACAAAGCGCTTTTTCAAAAATCATCAAAGGATAAAATATCCTTAGAATAGTCCAAGGGATAACCTCTTGAATTTTTGCCGCATGTTTAACTAACACCCTGTGTATACATATATATAAACCAAATCAGCAATTTTAGCAACTAGCAGAATTTTAAAAGTCCACGAATAACACCTAGAACATGTATTACTTTAAATACTACCTATTTAATTTTTGTCCATGAGTCTGAAAGTGAATTTTGGTGTAATAAAGACAGACGAATATCCTGAAATTTTAAATGACTACTTTTGCTGACAAAAAGATTATTATCTGGAGGTGATTAAAATTCTAACTAACCTAATATATATTGTATATATAGGTATATTCAATTTAACCTTTAACAATTATTATGTTAGGATTACTGAGTCGACACAAAATGCCTTGTTACTATGTCAGTGGCGCCTCGAGGGTTAAAAATTGGAGACCCTTGGCTTGCTTCTGACGCTATATTTCTATGGCAACACTGAATATGCTAGTGGTTTGGCTCGTTACAGCATCCGCCGACAATCCACCGACATCCCACTGAGATGGGAGAACACATCTCTCATCTCAATTTCTAAACGGGTGAGTCTTTGCTAGTGCTCTTCTGGATAAACGTACACTACCACTAAAACTGTATTATCAAGTTTCTATCCGATCACTCAGAAGCTATCCTAATATTTTCGCTGCTATGCAATTCCTTAGGATTTATTCAACAGAAAATTTAGTTTCACGTGTTTTGGGCAGGTCAACTTCTTCAAGATGCAAATATGAAATTACTTAATATTTTGCCTTTCCAAATAGTGGTGTGGAAACGTGAACACCACAACTCTATCTCTCATGGTTTTCGAAATACCCAGTGATTAGATAAAAAATGGGATACACTTTACGTTGAGTAAAAGTGATTGTGTAGAATTTCTGGTGTTCCCAAGGTAGCCCTGTGGCGATTTAAATTAATAACGCATGAAATTTGAATTATTTGAACTTTATCAAATAAGGAATTTTTTAGCCACAGGGGAAACGTTACCCTCTCAACCCCTGGTAATCCGCCCTTATGTCGCAAAGAGCAAAGATCGATGTTATCCTATATTTAGCGCAACGAGGTACTCCGAGAGGGTCTAACCGCGTGGCGGCCACTTTTTTCACCCTTCTCCTTTTACCCTGTCCTTTTAATATTTGACGGAATATAGTAATAACTTCCCGGAAAATTACTCTTCTGAAACCTGTCACTAACATAATGAATTAGTTATACAATGTGAGTTTTCCTCAAGAAATAAACTGACTAGCCAGGGGCATTATCAATTTTTATTATTTTTTATACTTTGTTTACTTATTTACAAATTTAAATAAAAATGTTCTCATGTATTAATGGTTTTGCCTCTAATAATGTAAAAAAGATACCACTAAAGAAACTAATATTGTTATTAAAAACAATAATAACAGTATCCTTAGCTTATTTTTTAGTTTATATCAATATTTATCCGCTATATACATTTCTTTTATTTGTTTATTTAAACTGGTCCTATTTTCGCGACTAAGGCTAATCACTGACGCTAGAAGAGAAGCAATCCGCCAATATCCATTGACCATGGTCATGACCTGGGATGGTTTGGGGACGAGCGTAATTATCGCTCTTTACCCCTCCCATCGCTGTAGGCCTGTACTACCTCGTAGAGGTGGACCCCATCCTTCACCAACCCCGATCACAAAAGGTGATAGGTGTGGGTGGTTCGAGGGGTCTCCTCCTGTCCTGGTTCTATCCTGAAGGCTGGGTAGGATCTTCTGGCGCTCTTCTGTCTGGAGAAGCAATCCCAAACTTGAAAATTTTGTCGATCCCACATTTTGTAGTTGGGTGGGGACAATTTCTTTGCCCCAAAACATGCTTTACAAGATGGTATATGTTTCATCTGGTCTATATTTTTTTCACCATTCGATAGGGCTTAAAATTCCCTTTACAATGAAATATCACAAGTAGCAATTTGTTTTCAAAGTGGCGACCTAGGCGACATTTTTTCTAAAATCACTATCTATAGATGTCAAGCAACTTAGTGACGTAATACTAACAACTAATCACATAAAAATTACAATTTATTACCTACCGAATCAGTATCAGTTTTCATTTTTATTAATGTCTAATATTTTATGATGGAATATTGTTCACAAATGTTAAAAGGCCCTTCAGAGTCGAAGATGAGAGCCCATGGACAGAAAGAGGGCGCAGGATGGAAGTTAGAAAGCCTTACTTTTTAATTTTATGTAAATACGTGAGTGAGTTTAGTTTACACTTAATTAAATTATAATTTAACTAAGTTTTTCGAAACAAAGGGAATTGGACTGTTTGTTGGGAAAATGTTCATTTGAAATTTAGTAAATTACAATTAATTTCAAACAATGTTCGTTCTTCCGGAAAAGGGGCACTTTGCAATTATCCTATATTTATGTTAATAAACAGAATAAAACTCCCTCAATGTCAGAATACTTCACGAGCCTGCAGGAATATTTTATTATTACATTCTAAAAATAAATGAATCGTTCAACTGAACGTTTTAATTATTTCACCGCCGATAACCTGGACACGGGAAAACCTGTACCAATTAAGATGTGTAAAACTTAAAAAGCTTTATGTATACACTAACGTTTCAATAGGACTTTAATTTGTAGCATAAGTTCAATACCTCAACATATACGTTTAAAATTTTTTGTATCTGAAAATTTGCAATTTGATTAGAGCAGCGAGAATCACGCCCTACTATCTTATTTAGAAAAGGATTACTATTGTTATATACAGGGTGTCCCAATAGTGCGTCAAAGTTCAATATCAGAGTTTAGGAAAAAAATAATCGAGGATGAAATATTTAGTTGACTAACCTTGTATGTACAGGGTGCGGCAGCATAACTTCCTTTTTTCAAAACTTAATAAAACCCATTGTATGAATCAGAACATTTTTATTTGCTTTTTTTAAATGTAGGCGCATGCCTAAAGTTTTGTTTTACATAGTTTTGAAGATCAAATCAGATAGGTGACGTCCCCCATTCTCCATACACTGAGTAAACCGATTTCTGGCGTTTGTCATGACTCTTGCCAGCATAGCAGGCGTTATGTTGGCAATATCTTCCTCGATGTTGGTCTTCAAATCTTGTAGGGTCCTTGGACGGTTCACATAAACAGGGGATTTCAAAAAACCCTGTAGAAAAATCGCAACATTGAATCGCAACAGTGATCGCAACATTGAATGAAACTCTCACTGCCTCAATGTTTTCAGGTGATCTAATGGGGCGAGGGACTTCAGTTCTTCGTTTTGTTGCACTTGCAGTTTGTCTGAACATAGTGACCCTCGTAACAATTTATTTCCGGTCCGGGACAGGAGCCAATGGGACTAAATTAAAGCTATTGCGAAAGGCGCGCTGGGTTGCGATCACAGAACATCCGCTCGAAAAGTAGGCCTCAACGGCAAAAGCACGCTCCTCACTGTTCCAACGCATGATGGCGACTCAACTGTGTCGGGACAAAACTTTATAGTCCCGCCTCTCGAACAAGACCACTAGCGATCCGCTACGACATCAACCGCATTATTACACGAAATTATACAGGGTGCTGTAATTTCCGCGGTTTGCGTAAATCTGTAATCACATTATAATTCTCGGATATAGATTATGTAAGTGTCAGTTATTTTTAGACAGGCTTGTTAAGATAAAAACTTATTTTAGTTCCACAGCTCAGATACGCGAACGCGAAAATTCACTAGGAAACTTACAATTTCTTATAGAGTGGCGATTTTCAATTTCCAATAGTCGATTTATAAAACATTTTTTCTACACGGTGCGCGGATCGGCAAAATGTGCAACGTTTCAGTGTGTCTTCAGTAGTCTTTATTTTCCGAATAAGTTTATGATTTTCAAGTTAGTAGGTAGATAGAAACATATAATGGTATGCCGTTCACACATCTTTGTAAATGCTTCACAAATATATTCATGTACTATTTCGATGATAAAGAGTTCTTCCTCTTTGATAGTTATATATTCCACATTCATTCCCCCTTTAAGTATTTACATAAAACGTACACGTAGGATACTAAACTGAGGCAAATTCTGATGATTTAACCTTATAATTCGAGCCATATTTTAAATTTAACATGAGTTTCTTCTTAAATATGAAACTGCTTTCGATTTAGGAGACAAATTTATTTGCCATATTCATCCAAGCATTATTCTACTATCGAATATCGGGTTGTATTCGACTTTCGTATAAGACAGTAAAAATAAAATATTGTATTG
The DNA here is from genome assembly GCA_963924545.1 of Pogonocherus hispidulus. NCBI lineage: Eukaryota > Metazoa > Arthropoda > Insecta > Coleoptera > Cerambycidae > Pogonocherus > Pogonocherus hispidulus. The sequence goes on from OZ004694.1 coordinate 544,753, forward strand.
GGTGGTAGGTATATTTTGGTGCGAAATTTCGGTGTAACTTGTGAACATTTATGAAACAGAATGTTTACTGTTACACAAAAATGACACATGCATTTTTAACAAATTCTAACCCGGGGAATCAGGACAATGAATCGTTTTATGTTTTCTTTATGCTGAAGTATTGGTCTTCCACACATTGAAAAAATCAATATTTAAATTATTTAACTTTGTATTTAAAAAACCTGAAACCTAGGAATAATCCATTTCATTTGTTTTTTATTCTTACTTGAGAGCTTGTCTTAAATATTATTACTATTGAAATGTGAAATGATTCTCTCTAGCCATGCTATTGATTCAACTGCAACTTTTTCCAGACACCGATTTCCTGATTGTTGCTACAAGTGATCGGGCGTAGCATGCAACAAATCAGTCAGTTATATACTGTGCGTTTCACGAAGTTGTATCCCGGATTGGAATGTTCGGATTGTCAGGATTCGCTGGCAAATCCTGTGCGAGACTGGTACGCGCGCTTAAATCACACCACCTCAATTTGTAGCGGTCCGTAACCGAGATGTGCCAATGCATTGAATTTAACTAATAACATGACGACGCTCCATACGTTGGAGATATATACTAACATTCCAATCCGGGATACAACTTCGTGAAACGCACAGTACATATTAGGGAAACTACAAACTACCAGTCCCCATACCAATCCAGTTGACCATAAACTTACTTGCGATTAAGTTGGCGTCGATATGATTATTAGCATTTTACTGATATTAGGCTTTTCCTTAGATCCAACTAACACACTTAAAAATGTGAGCATGGCCCGCCACTGGCTTGGAGAAAGGAATCTTTAATCAAGATATTACTAATTTAAATTTATGTTCCTTAAATTATGTCGTACCATCTTACGAATTAACTGAAATAGAGCAGTAACTTATTAAATTTCATGAAATGAGGACAGAGTTAGACATCAACCAAATTAAAACGTTACGTATACCTTTCGAAATAACTTTTTACAGAAAACCTAAACAACTTCTGTATGGATGTATTAAGAAGTTGAAACTTATATTTTAATGAAGCATTTCGCTAATTAATTATTTTGTATAATTACCCTGTGGTAATTAATTTGCGGTTCTAAATGCCGCCGCCAACGATCATTACTTACACGGATCCACTTCATTTTTCCCCAACGCTCTCGCCCCTTTTTCACATTGCTTAATTAAAAGAAATAAATAATTTCAAGAGAATACATTTGAATAAATTGCTTCGGGTGAAGAAAAATATTTTCATTAGTGAGTTTTCACTTCATATTATGCGTAATTTAATTTTCAATGCTTGTTACAGCTGAATAGAGATATTAAAATGCTATTTTCTCAGTGCAAAGAAGACACAATGCCTGATCGACTCCTAGTTTCACTGATTGGGGTTGGAATAAGGAACTTTAACGCTAGACCAGAAGCTACAAGGCTTTTTAAGAAAAAAAGGTAATTGTTTTAAGGAACAATTTTTTTTTCAAACTAGGGATTCAATAACTTCTTTGGGAAATATTTTTCATTTTAATTAGGGAGTTCTTCCTATTTCTTGGTGTTAACTGAAATATTAGTTCTTTAGTATGTTTTTATTGTTGAAAATAATTTTAAAATAAATAATATATCAATGTTTGTTTTATTGCGTTGTCAGATATTAATTTGAGGATTAGGATTATGAGGATAACTGCATTTTAAGTTACAGAAATTCTTGAAAGCAATAAATAAACATTTTAGTGAATTTAGTTGGATTATCTTAAACCTGGAAATTACCTTAAACGCAGTGGCGGCTCCTCCTTAAGGCCGCATGGCCACGCGCCCCTCCTCCAAAAATACCAAAGAAATCCTTATTATTATAATTATTGTAAATTAAATGCAAATGTTAAAACATGTATTGTGGTACAAACTATTATTAGGAAGGGCTCGAGCGCTTGAGCTATCGTACTCATAATGCCACATTCCACATTACTGGATCACCACAGCACACCACTGCACAGTGAGGTGAGCAAAGCATCACAGCTTCGTGGCCGCACTTTGAGTCGCGGCCTAGGTAACTATGGCAACCGACCCGATCTCTTTTTCGACTAGACTCGTTAGATACTTTCCGTATGCTTATATTATGCAGATTTGGTCGCAATTATTTCGCGGCCCTACGCCAACTATATTAAACATTATAACATATTTTTAACACATTATAAAATAAAGTATAATTTCGATGAAAAAGTTATGGAAAAATTTATTTCTATGAAAGACCGTAGAGATGATTTCAATTTTAGAAAGTGAGTGCACCCGTGTATAAATAACTGTATGAAGTTTTGTTTACATAGGTACGTAATAATTTAATGTGTCGTTTGATAACTGTAAATTAAATAACTAAAATACTTTTGAGTTTGTGATTGTGCCATATCGTTTTTAATTAACGGATATCTAAAAACTAAAAATAGTTATGTTCCTGCTTCCTCAATTCTCGTTTTCAGCTTTTTGAAGGTAATGTCGTATATGTAAATTTTTGATATCTAAATATTAATTACCTACTACCTACCTATTTAAATATTATTTTAAACAATTTTTGTCGAGATTTCCGTCAATCGTATTAAAAAAGAGGATATTTGTGTAACGAAAGTTATTTTTTCAAGCAAATATTTTTGCTCTGCGAATTTCTAATTTAAAATTTTAAGGAGTTTGACCTTGAAATATGCAAAATTTTCGTCTGCGGCGCATTTTTTTATTTCTGCGCCCCCCCATATCCAAATGTCACCAGCCGCCACTGCTTAAACGTAATTTTTTATCAAGAATTTGACAAATTATTTTATTTCTTATTATAACAAATCAAATTTTACTTCAGTAAAAGTTCCTCCCCAGTTTCCCCTCCAGTTTTGCTCTAAAGCTGAAAACTTTTGCAATGGTTACCATTTGTAGCCCCTGTTGTCATAATAATTTCTAAGACCTAAATATTTCTTCCAAAGTAACCTTCTGACAATAGACTGTTGATCTCTAAGAGATTGGTTGAATTAATAAAAATTGTGTGTTAAAGCCACAAATGATCTATTTCTTTATTACCTTTAAATCTCTAATTCTAATTTAGTTTTTGATTTAAAAATGAAAATATGAAGAAATCTTAACTTTACGACTTCGAAATTAGGTTTTGGGAGTTTTCTCTCCCAAAGCTAGGGATGTTTGGTATGGTAACAGTTCCTCTTAAATTTAACTTTATCGTTAACATAATTGTTTATACTGAGCAGGCGCGTAGTGCTCAGAAATGTGCTCAGAGTGCCAAAAATGATACTCTTTCTGGCACTGCGCATGCTCAGTATAACGATTACGATAACGACGTGCTAAAATTCAAGGGTTACAAAATCTCTCTATCATTTAAAAGTTTTAAGTGGTTTTGTTTCAAGTCCGGTGCAGAGTGCAAAGGTGGCATATTGCAAAATTTTTTCATGTAATTTTTTTGTCGAAATAAATAACCTACAAAATAAATATATTTTGGGAAAATAAAAAAACCGTACAGGCGTAGTTTTGCACATTTTCCATCTCTCTAAATGTTGGATACTTTTAACATAATAAAAGTCCCCAATTCATATATACTGACCATATTTAAGGGATTCACCTTTAGGTGACCTCTTTCAAATACGGTATTAATCACACTGAAATATTGAAAGAAATAAAACCAGCATAGGTAATAAATTGTAAAAGCATAGGTACTCGTATGTAAAACATATAGTTTTCTAGATTTAAGAAATATACATGCTTGTTAAACTTGCATTTAAATATCAAAAGAATAGCATTGCCTTGTATTGCGCAATATGATCCAGTTCTATGGAAGTTATCAAAGAAGGTGTCCCTACTGTGCATAAAACATGACCCTGGGGACGGTTTGTCGCCTGTTTCAGAAACGCGATAAAAAAGCATTTCAAAAAAGATTTTCTCTATCCCATTTCAAATCGTTGTTTACATATTTATTTACCGGTATGCAGCCAAAAAATAGGATAGAAGATCAATTTTATCCACAGATTTAATATCATTCGGACAAGATGAGTAACCAAATCACAAATATGGATCAAAGGTCTCTCTCTAAATATTTTGATGTCTCTCTTTTGTTTTTGTTTGCGCTGGTTTTTCCATAGCACATGTCTAAAATATGCTTTTATGTTTTAAGCTCTCTATGCATCTCTTTAAATTCACAAAATGTAAACAGAGACAATCGTTCAACGACTTGACACATCCACTCGAATTCTCGACAAGAACCGAACTATTACGATTGCCGTATCCGTCGTCTACCAGCGTAAATATTTACTATTTACTCCATTTTGTTACGGTTGTTTCCTTGGTGGTGAGTCGAATTTTTGTCTAGTGTTTCGGTGTTTCCAAGTGATATTATTTGATAAAATCCTTCTAAAAACTTTTGATATTTATTATTTAGTGTTTATATAATGACCAACAAGTGTATAGTTTGCAAGAAAAGAGGAAAACCAGGGGATTGTTTATCATTTCATCGTTAAGTAAACAAACTGAAAAGAGAATGTACCAGTGGCGGAGGTCAGGCTAACATAGTTTTTACGACATTTTATTTTTAATTTGTGTTTTGAAGTATTACTCATCACAATCCTGAGTTTTTGGATTGGTTTAGTCAACAATTCAAAATCTCTTCAAATATCAATGTTATTCCAATCAAATTAAAAATAATATACATATGGTATAATTAAATTTAAAGTTAATTCCAAAAAAATAGCTTTGGACGCCTATATCTCTATCCCTCATAAACTTTCTTTACGTATTCTCACATATTCTTATCCCATGATTGTGCCACTTTGTTCCAATGCTTTTAAATAGGCTATTACCCATCTTGTCCGAAGGATATTAAATCTGTGATATTATCAATGAAATTATCAAATATTGTGATCCAATCGCTACTTAATTTTCTTTGTTGCCTATAACACATCTTAACCAACTACAATACTTTGTATACCATATAGACTTTCCGCTATTAAATTACAACGGCAGTTCCTGTGTAACTCCAACTTACTGTTTGATATATACAGGGTGGCTCAATAGTGTGACAGAGTTCTATTACTCCTAAGCCTTGATAAACAAAAAAGTATCTTATAAAGCCTAAGAGGAAGCACATTTAAAAAGAATAATTTTTTTTTGGTAATTTTTAAGAGACTGCATCTCGGAAACACCTTCGTCGATTTTGGTAAAAAAGTAAAAATGTAAAAGCTGGACTTTTGTAGAATCAGGGGCGGAAAGCGATCTTTAATAAAAAATATTTTTTTAATATTATACTTAGAGAGAATGCTTCATAGATATTTTAATTATTCTCTACATCATTTTAAAAATGAAAATATTAAATAAGTATCTACATTATATTAAAAATTATTATTATTTATGGTTATATATCTACCTTTTGTATTGAATTTTGTAAGAAAAATAATTCTTTGTAATTCATATTTAAATTTTTTTTACAGACAAAACTGAAATTGTAGCAACCTGCTAAGCGTACTGTACGACACGTCTTTGTGCTTTCAGCATCTTCATGAGATCTTAACGATTCTTGGAGAAAATATAATGGACAACATTTACCAAGAGACTAGAAATATTTAATGTGAACTTTTCTAATCCAATAGTAACATTAACCAATATATCAATCTTCTCATCAATATGTATACATTTACTCAATAAATATTTATAAGTTCAGTGTGTAAAGTAAGAAACAAAACCCCATATCGTTTCTCCGATACGGTGCATAGCTATTGAAAATGTCTACCTTATTTTATGAACAAACATGACCCTCATTTACCTTTCCTTTATTTAGGACAGTGTTCAGAATAGGCATAATTTTTTTTCAGATTACTTACCTACCTTTTGTAGGACCTGCGTACGTGTAGTTATTCAAGAAGCTATTAGAAAGAAAAAATCTGCGCTAAGAATGCGAAGAAGACTGAATATTTAGACCACAAACAGAACACAAAAGCGATATGCTCTATCAGGTCACTTATGAACCCTATTTAGTTAAAATGAAGCCCGCGAACTAAATCACCTACAATCATGTGCAGTTCAACAAGACAAAAGAAAAAGCAGTGCCTCTGAATGTACACGGGAAAGCTTTGTGTTTAATCCGCCAAACTCTGACAAATTAAAGGCTTTCCGTGCTAAAACTAAGGCTTGCGAATATCATTAGCGTGTATTCATTTTACGAAAGACAAAAAGAGCAGGATGAGGTTCTATAGGAGGTGAAATGCGTGAAATGTATTGTTTGTACATTTGAAAAGAAGTTTTAAGTTGGTACATATTAAAGTACCTATATATTTCCTTTTACCGTAATATAAAGGGAGATGAACTTTCTAGACTAACCTTAAAAGACAAATGGTTACGTTGGAAACTGTTCAGATTGTTAATGAGCAAGTATTATATTATACATATAACATATTACACAAAACTGTTCCTACTCTAAAGATTCTAAAGAAGGAATAACACGTGGACAGGAAAGGATACATATATCACGCATTTATTTGAGAGTTACTAAAAGTTAATTAAATTGTAGGCAGAGATGAATATTATAGTCAAATTAATGGAAAATTCGGTATTAACAATATCCTAGATATTAGGGAAATTTTCAATATTTCTAATTACGCAAAGGGCCTAGGTAGCAAAATTTATAATATATTTAGGGTAATTCAATCCTGATTGTATTATTAAAGCATGATGCTGCCAAATATTTTTCTGCATTTAGTACCTACGAATCAGTGGCATAGAAACAGATTTCACATTTTCATTTGAACTGAATTCTTGAAAGGGGTTGGAACCTTTGGTCTAAGGATAACACTGACGTAGTTTTCTACATAACACCAAAACACTATACTGCACTCGACTATACTTTCGCCAACTAAGTTGGCATCATCTGGAGATGATTAAAACTAAACCTATGCTAACACTACGTCCTATTTACACTTAAACTATTGTTACGGTTCAGTGAACCATAAAGCGGGCTGTATGGAATTGGTCCTCTGTTACCATTCATACTATTTTTTCATTTTGCAATTTCCAAACTCTCAAAAGCATGCAGCCGTCTTGAATTTGTTACATTTCTACTTCATAGTCTTAAATTGCTACTATCTAAAACGCGTGTCGAGTTTCCTAAGTCTATAGACAATTTTTGATATTTTATACAGCAATAGTACATGACATGCACATTGTATTGCTATTATTACGGGATTTTGAAGTTGAGGACAAAGTTAAGCAGGCTGATTAAAGACCTTAATTCTGGCGTTCTAAAACCATCAACACGCAGACAAGAAAGCCAACTCAAAATTTTGTGAAAATGATTTAAAACTCAATTTGGTCTTACTCAAGACCACCTAGAAGTATTAACTAATTTCTTATTACCATAAAACTATACTATACAAAAATTACTTCAATTACAGGGAGTCCTGGCAGTACCACGCAACAAATCAACGGAAATCAGCCAAATACACGCAGAACAAGAAACCCGACAAAACGAGTTCACTGACGATCAAAAGAATGCGATAGCCATTCAATGGGAGAAAACATGCATGTCAATTGCGGAGTAAGTCTTTCCGGACGTGGCGCTAGTCTCCGGCACTTCCTGCGAAACCGGGTGGGCGAGAGGAACACCTGGACACCATCCTCGAGGCGAAGCGTCCTGATCTTCTAGAGCATGGCGTGATGTCCACTGCCAAACGGCTCGTCTTGAGCTGGCGCAGCAGGAAGCAGTCTCACGATAGCTCGACCGGCCGCTTCATAGGTCATCGGTATGGACCTGGCGGGGACTGCCACGAGCTCGACGAGATAGCTGTTGTGTCCAGTAACGCAGATCCCTGTCATGTGAAGTATGGCAGTGGCACCACGTTGTCTACTGTTAATGGACCGAGGCTTGTACCAGGTGAGTAGAATATAGGCAATATAGTCGTTTCAGGTATTCCTAGAGTGCAAAATCAGTAAATCTTGCATTGTACCGATCAGACATTTGAATGTATTTAGCAAAAATGGTAGTGATACATGTAACGCAATGAAATTTGACTATTGTCTTTGAAGAAGACAATCCTACTTATTTATTTATTTATTATATATTATTATTAGACAATAATTGTCAGACAGATAGTAGCAAAGACCCAAAGAGGACAGTACGGTTTATTTCACTGTATCTCGCAACTTACGTCGCCAGATCATCATCATCATCATCATTCATCGATTCCGATACCTATGGCAATCTGACGAGATCATAACAAGATCGAAACTGGTCATTGTCTGGTATTTGGTCTTGATGAAGGATGTGGCGACATCCATGGAGATGTTGATGTAATGCAACGCCAGTCGGGGCATATTTCCCGTGGAGTAGTTGTTTTCGGTATCTCCAAATAAATAGGTTAAAATAATGTTAATTTATGAAATAAACTTATTTCCTAAATCTTTTCAGATATAGAGGGCGTTGAAGTAGGAATTTTTTCCTGCTTTTTCCTTATAACTTTTGAACTACTCATCCGATTGAAGAGAAATTCTGAACAAAACACTCCTTATGGTATTTTTGTGTATTTTGTATAATGTATTTTTCCAGTATTATGTTATTTGTTTGTGTTGTTGTGTCTTTGTTTCCAAATTCAATATCATATATTGATGTTGTGTCTCATTCTCATAAGAATGAGACACAACATCAATATATGATATTGAAGTGGATCAGAGAATTGCGAATATCGGAATTTAGGAAATTGTTCATAATTTTGTATTCACCGTGGCTGTGGTGGTTGGATATGCAAATATTTCAGATGCATAATATTTCAATAATGTATAATTTTCTAGCTAGTTTCCTCTATCAAAGATAATTTAGTTTTGATAGCGCAGGCACTGACTTTTCAATTTGGTTTTATAAATATATTCATACATATATAACGACGTTACATTTACTTCTAGTTATAATTTAGTTATTTCGAAAATATCTCCTTTAAGTTAGGTTAAGAATTATAGATCAATTTACCATGATATCGTATGTAAATCCCTGTAGTCCTACTAGGTGAATTTTTTACAAAGAAAATATTAAAAAAGAAACTACTTTTATTGATTTACTATATTTAATACTGCCTTAAAACATATCTGAAATATTCTGGAATTCCGTCAAAAACTCATTGGCATTCCTTGTTTAATTAAAATTAGAAATATAATTTAATCTTTATAACTTTAATCAGTTAATTCTAGAATGGAATGTGGTTTCTCTGAATCCACATTGAAACGATGGTTTTATTTTTGAAACGATGTCGCATATTCTAACTCACACTATTATTTAAAATTTCAAAATTGGTTATATTATAACGTTATAGACGCACATCAGTTTTACCTAGCACTTGCTTATTATATTATAATATGTTGACACACGCTTGCTAGATTAATGAATGTCAGTATTAATCCCTAAGATTACAGAGATATCCTTCAATAATTATTTTTCTGCTATATCACATAGATTTTATTGAAATAAAGTCCAAAATAGTCGACTTGTGGCCGTCAGTAAACATATCACTACTCGATTTATAAGAGTAATATTTTTATGCTCCTGTGAAGTGAAACATCAAAGTTTGATAAAGTCCCTATTATCAGAAACAAGGGTAAAACAAGTGCTTAATTGAGTACCTATGCTTTATATTGTCTGACATGATGTGCTAATAAATGATAAATTATACCTGATTACAGTTAGGTGCCGAGTGTAGTTAGTAGCATTTAACGTTGGCAACTTTATATAGATCAACACCCCTTTTCACTTTGAGCCCTTCTAACTTTGTATCAACACGTGTTCGCCTAAGTTAAGGTGAGGGTGGTGTAGAAAGGGACGATGGATTTTCTGAAGTACGGTTTAAAAATGCATGGCTATTATTTGTTAATGTTAATTAACAGGGTTTTCTTCCAGTAATTTCAATAAATTTTAAATGGAAAGGTTTGTTGTATATCGGTTGTTCATAATATTAAATTAACTATTAAACATATCGAGTCACATATAGAGTCGATAGCTCAAGATATGTATTATTGGTTTTTATATCCAGAGGTAGAGGTAGAGGGTTAAGGTACAGTATAATATACTGTGGTTAAGGTCTCCGCAGAGATTAGTTTATTTATATTTATATTAGATATGTAAAGTGTAAAATGAATTTGATGTAAAACCATTTATGTTTTACTATCGATTAAGGGTGCGAACATCTGTCCAATTTTCAAACATGTTAGGTAATTACGTTTAAGTAATTAATTTTAAGGGTCATAAATTCATAAAAAATGAATTTTCGTTTATAAGTAGTTTGAATGGACAGCAATTTACAACCGTTTTAAAGAGTCTATTTTAAAATGGTCGTGAAACTATAACATCAATAGGTAATAATACAGAAAAATAAGGTAATTATAATGACTATTAGTTTTAATGACACTTTTAAAAGGTTTATTTTGTTAAGAATTTGTTTTGTAATTCTATTTAATTATACAATTTTGAAATTATATAACATTAAATTAGATACATGAATTATTTTAATAAAATGGTTGTATCATTTCAATACGAACAGTTTTGTTCTCAATAGCAAGTGGTTCCACGGTGTATAAAATCCCTAAAATACATAACCTATAAATCCCCAAATTACCAAATTTACCAAATTTACATCTTTATTCTTTATTTAAGAATTAAGCCAAAGCCAAAAAGTTAACTGAGAGATAAAAAAATATCAAATATTACACTTCAATAAAGTTTCAATTTTCCTTGTTACCTATAACCTAGGTACGCAAAAGAATAAACCTTATTATTTTTAAAGATATGTCGAAAACAACTACTTTCCGTACTATATGCACCTCTCAATATTGAATTACAACGCCATATCTTGATATAACCCCAACTTATTGTCTTTAATACATTTTTCTTTTTAATAGCGTTGTCTACATAATTTTGAATAATGAAATATTAAACAAGAATCTATTTTACATTAAAAATAATTATTTGTAATGTAAAGTAGATCCTTGTTTAATATTTCTTGTATATATTTTGCTTGTTTAAATAGGCATCTACTTTACATTTAGGTTATAGGTAACAAGGAAAATTAAAAATTTATTGAACCATAATATTTGATTTTTCGTTAATAATGTATCTCTTAGATAACTTGTTGGCTTAATTCCTATAAAAAAAAAGATGTAAACAGTTAAATAAGTCAATAAATAATATTAAAAATATACCATAAAAAACTTTATAGGTACCAAATTTGGCAGGAATAGGCAGTGTGTTATAAACTAGTAATGTCAATTACTCATAGTGTCTTGTGTTATTGTGTTGTTAAATTGGAAGAATAGCCCAAGGGTCCATTGAATCGTCTACTAAGTGGTTTCTGATTGATTAATCTCTTATGGCCAAAAGTGACCTTATTTTAGGTTAAACTTTAGATACTCTTTTATGAACTTGGCTTTTATTGAGTTTTTCATCATAGTAGAGTAGATGGCATATTTACAAAAAAGGGTCCCCGATCCTTCAGAGAGCAAACTATAGTTCTATCGGGAAAATTTTGTAGAAAAATAAATAAAAACACTACTATGTACCCACTCCCACTAAAATGTTAATCGACTGTCAAATACAATCCATATTTAGACTGAGAGTTTTAGTCATATAAGTAAATCCATGAACCCACATTCTAAATGCTAGTGAATTTTAACCTGCGATTAATACGTGGTGAAATTCTAGTAAGTATAACGTTTTTATTCTTTTTTCTACAAGGTTATAAATTACCACGTACCTAGTAACAACGCCCTCGATCAAATTTTTAGGAAAATTTTGTCGTGTAGTATTATATAGTCATAGTAGTGGATAAATAAATAACTTTTTGTAATATCAATTTATATCATAACTGCAATATCATAACTTGAGTTGAGTTCATGTCCAAGTTTTAGTATACCTACCTATGTCTTCAATTTTATGTTTGGTATCAGTTTTGACTGATAACTAAAGCGGGCATTTAACTGAGGCTGATAGGCACTTGATTTTCGAAGTATGTCAAAATAACAGTAACAAAAATGTGATAATTGTTGAAATTTTGCTGAGAAAACTTTACTGGAATATTAAACATAACATTACTAAATAGAAAATGCAATATTTATATATTTAAACCTTAATGATGCAGTATTGCGTCTTGGGAGACGAAATTACCAAGTAGAACATTAAGTGACATGTTATGAAATGTTTACTCTCCGTTTGCCTATCTTGTCTTGTCACACATTAGTTCGGAATCAGATGTAAACCGAGCAAATTAGATTTCAGAAATTATTATCCAACCATCATGCGTCAGTAGGAGCTTGTATGCGGTTATCTCGACAGGAAGCTTAGCTATGTGTATCAATATGGCATATAAATCCTTATTTAAGCCATTTATACCATTTAAATAAAACATTGTAACAATTACATTTATGCTATTCGAATTTGTTGCTCTTGCTCATTATGTAGATATAATAAAAGTATGGTATGCATACCATAACCATACCAGCAATAAAAAGGTCGCCTCTTTTTCATCTGGATTTAGAGACAAAGAATAAATTATAATTTGGTATAGAGTAACTTGAAGGTTGAAAATAAATAAAAACCTATAAATTTAATATGATATTGGAAAAGTTGTTGGCTGTTAAATATAATTTATATTTTCAATAAAAACAATAAAAGAGGATTTTCAATACGAGCTACAAAAGATGTTTATATTGTTATTATACACATTTTTTTTTAAATATTTAACATACCTTAAGCGAAGATTTGACTGTGTTTGCGGCATGGCGGTGTGTTTGGTGTTTGTTCACTAACAGTATACAGTACGCCAACACATACTGACTGTTCTTGAAAAAGTGACAAGTTCTTGAAAAAATGTACAAAATAATGTAGGTTCCCCCAGTCAGTATGTGTATGTGTCAGTATTCGTTAGTGTACTGTGCGTACTGTTAGTAAACAAACACCAAACACACCGCCATGCTGCAAATACCGTCAAATCTTCGCTTAAGGTATGTTATATTAAAAAAATGTATGTATCGTAGCAATATAAACATCTTTTGTAGCTCGTATTCAAAAAGGTGCAAACTAGCATCGAAAAGCCTGCATAATAAAAACAAAATTTATTAACATATTACTCGTAAATTAATTTAAAATAAGCAGAAATAGTAGTGTGTAATTCCGTAATGCATGTCGTAAATTTGAGGAAACCAATTGAACATAATATTTTTAAATGGGACACCCTGTATAATTTTAGACGCTTGGGAAAAAATTTTTTCTCTGATCTCAAAAACATATATTTTGTTGACATTTGCACTGACAGTTTTCGAAATATTTAATATTTAATGTTTACAATAAATCATAAAAAAATATTAAAAAATGAAAATATTGGAAAATGTTTAAATAACTAAGGAGGTTACAGCGAAAATCGTTAAATATTTTTTATTACTGTTGGTTTCTACTGTTAAATATTTTTAGTTCTTTGTATTTTTTGTATTTTTTTATGGTACTCGCTGTCGAATATTTCGAAAACTGTCAGTGCAATGTCAACAAAATATATATTTTTGAAATCAGGAAAAGAATGTTTCCCCAGGCGTGTACAATTATACAGGGTGTCCCATTTAAAAATATTATGTTCAATTGATTTTTGTAAGTTTTCGACATGCAATTTTTTTTCGACCTAGCTAAAAGATAATATGTGAAAACCCAAACAACTTTTGTATTTAATTTTTTATACCTCTATTTTTGACTACTACTGTAGGTAGAGGTCAAAATATACATGAATACCCTGTACATCTTGTATACTTCGAAGAAGGCAGTTATGCGCCTTGTTCGTGTCTTCAGGGCCAAAGAAATACAGGAATAAACAGTTGACTGGAAACCAATTTTAGAAAGTAAAGTAAATGCAGTAATTGGAAAAATGTATACCTATGCTGTAATCCAGTTCTACAGAGTCATACTCCAGATTCATAATATCAAAGAAAAATCGGGAAAGCTGTCATTGACTTGTACTGTATGCAGAAAAATACTTATCTGAAAATAGTCTACAGTTAAAAAAGGATACGGGTACTATAAAAGCTCTCAGCAATTTTTTAAGCACCACTTAAAGGAAAGGAAGGGCGGAAACAGCCACCCTCGGTCAATTTAATTTTATATCAGCAATCTTTATTTACAAGTTATTGGCCGCCGGAGCCGATTACCCATTATCCGGTCAAGATGAGGGGTCGAGAATTAACAGGCTCTGTACAGGATAGTGTGCTAGAGTCCTAGGTGTTTCTTTACTAATTTTGGGTTGGATAGCTGGCGATTAGTTGAATTTTAAGAATTTATATACCTACATATAAATGCTGCAGAAGAATTTTCAAAATTTAATGGGGTGTTTTCCTATTTTTTTTTACATCGGCAATGGAAGGTAGTTGGAAAAAGAAGAGATACGTATTTCTGGAATTTTAATATTGGGTTCATTTAAGTCCATAAATTATGTGACGTCACTAAGCGAAAATTTAAAATTTGCGCCATTTTTTAGTGATTTCTAGGATATTTTCATTTGTGTGGTTGGTGTCACTGCGTGACCACTTTACTTTTGTTTATGTTTGAATTGTTTGGTTAAGGTTTGGAGACATTGTTTTTAGTTTATATTTTTACCTGTGAATTGTTGTCTCTGCCTGTGACTGATTACAAGTGTATTTATTAGTAATAGAAAAACATCGTAATTTGTAAAGGTAATTTTTGAATATATTTAATCGACTTTGCAGTAATACTGTTAAGTTAAATACTAACCTTACATTTTTCATCCCTTTAATTTCTGAAAGGATCTATAGGATCTTTATCATAAAAGGATCTATAACCGGTAAATTGTCGGACATAGCCTCTACAAAACCTTGCTCCATGTTTAATAAAAGTTTGCTTCACAAAAAAACAATAATACAACACGTCAAGTTGTCAAGCCAAACACAAACAGGACATTTCAAATGTCAATTATCGAAATGTCGACTGTCGTTTGTCGTCGTTACAAACTGAAACTACCACATATACTATCAGTGTGGCCTCTTTATAGATACATATTCTCTAGTTTTCGCTTAGTGACGTCACGAATATAGAATAAAATTTCAAAATTGAATTAAAAATTTTCTACCTATTCAATATTAATAATTTTTATCCTAATAAATATAAAAAAAATATATTTTATAAAAATACAGGTTTCCACTTTCATTTCTATTGAAGGAAAATACCCCATTGTAAACAGTGGAAAATACATCAATATGGACCACTCTGTATATGGATGATGAGTTTTATTGTGCGGTTAAATACATCCTATTAATTAATTGGTATTGACCGTAATGCGTCTCTCTTTTAATACTTTCGTTAATTACCTCACCGATATTAATCGAGTAATGAGGTGTCAGTTTATTTGATTTATGCCTTTAAATAGAGAGAGAAAGAGAGAGAGAGAGAGAGAGCTTAGAGAGAAAACTTTAGATTATTATAATCTCAATAATGCCACTTTGGACTTTGGGAAAAGTTATCAAGGTGTCAAGAAGGTCATCCTTAATAAAGTTAAGTGTAAATTAATAACTTGGTGAAGTCGAAAATGCTGATAAAGTAGAAAATGTCAAGAAAAAACAAGTAAATATTTTCTTCTCTCTTGCAGAACAAACTTGCTTACTAAAACTGTAAGCTGAAAAGTTTCAACATGAGACAAATTAGTCCAATCAAGACGGTGATTGTTGTTTTATAACATGTTTTACTTTACTTTTTACTTTAACATTGCGCACAGGCTAAAATTATACAAAAAGAAGAAAACCCAGTTAAAAGAAAATTAAGGGAAAGTGCTTTGAAATTGCAACGGTTTTTGAGATATTTGAATTTTTATACTCTAAATTTTCTTTTTCTTTAGAAGTATGGGATGGACTAACTGTTTAGTCAGTGTAACTATCTAATAAAGTACCAATTGAACTACATTAGATATTAGATAATAGTTCAAATAAACTATATCATGAAACTATTATTTTCACATTTTTTTACGGATTTTTAGAAAAATTCCTTATAAACCGTGAATTTCGCTAATAAACTGGTCACAAAATTAGTTAACAGCTAACTTTTTCGTCATTTTTAAGAGACTGCATCCAGGAAACGCCTTCTCCGATTTTAGTGAAAAAGGAAAAATGTAAAATCTCGCTTCTTATAGAATCAGGGGTGGAGAGCGATCTTCAATAAAAAATATTGTTTTTAATATTATACTTGGTGCAGAAGAATGCAATACAAAATTAATTATTGTTAACCTCAAATATCTTAAAAACCGTTGTAATTAAGCATAGAGACTGCTGTATAGAATAGAAAGAGTCTTAAAGAGACCTTAATGAAAATGATATAAAATACAGGTTTCATTTACTTATAACAACTGAGACAAATGTAATTGCGAGTTTTGATTCGCCATGTATGTAAAGCTATTTTGAAGGAAATTCTATAGAAAGTAAAACTAGACCAGCATAATTAATAGACCCAAAAGTTATCTAGTATTTATTTTATAAAAGAAACATACAGGGTGATTAATTCATTGCGATTAAGATACAAAAATGCTCAGATCTTCTTATCTACTGTGTATAATACTACTAAAGCCAATATTGGGAAATTCGGAAAAATTATCCGAATTTAAATATGAAATAAAAAATGTCATTCTATTTAAAAAAAACATATGTTTGACATGGCCCCGGTTTACAGAGCACCCTATTTTAAAATGTGCGTCCTCTTAGACTCTATGAGATCCTAAAATATTTTTTTTTTGTTTATTACGGCATAGGAGTTATGGAACTTTGTCACACTATTGAGTCGCCCTTTATCTCATAGTACTCATAGATGCCCAAGTAAATGAGTGAACAGTTGAATAAGCCCATACGCGGTATAAAAATATAATATTAACAGGAAATCAGGACCTCACGTATGGACCTGCTCGATCCCCGGACTTAAACCCCCTGGATTATTACTCAATAACTCAATAAGAAACGACCCTGGTGTTTTTGAAAGAGTTCGAGAGTCTATGAGGAGAAGATTGGATGGTTGCATCCGAGCTGGAAGTAGTCATTTTGAGCAATTCTTGTAGGTTCAGAAATGTTACATGTAATTTTTAGTAATAAATTGTTATTTGTTGAAAATTTTTTTCGCCCTATATCTTCGCAACAAAGCGCTTTTTCAAAAATCATCAAAGTATAAAATATTCTTAGAATAGTCCAAGGAATAACCTCTTGAATTTTTGCCGCATGTTTAACTAACACCCTGTATATTGATTCATCAAATTATATCTGTGTTTATAATATACATTCGTTACAATCAACATTCACGTTTATATAATTAATTTTACTTAATAATAAAATAAAATGGTATCAAATAGGGTCACAAGTATAGTCGCGCAAATATTTTCTAAATTATAATTTATCAGTACGACTTGATGGTTTAAAAACAGACATTTGTATTGTTCAAGCTCTGAGAAATATTTTTAATTTGATTTATAGATATAACTGAAGACTCATTCTGTGAAAACCCATTGTAAGAATCAATAAATAATCACCAAAGAAAATTCCTTTATGTTCAATACGCAAGCATTATCTTTGGAATTTTATTTACCCAAACAACTACACTCTATAAATGTTTGTTTGCAGAAACAAAAGAAAAACACGACTCTTTTATCATGTCGGTGAAAAGAGTGTAGGACAAAAGAAAATAATGGGTGATTTCAAGATACACCATACCCCCAGCAAACGTGAGCAGCAGCAGAAACATCTTTGCAAAAAACTGGAAGACGCTGTTTTCGTGTCTCTAAGACAACTAAATGGGAACTTTTAGGTCGTTCACTCGGTTAATGTAGCTTGCAAAGTAATATTTTCATTCAGTCTGGGAATAACTAAGTAGCGATTGTTATAAACCGCGCATATACCTACATGAAGTTATTGATTTATAAGAGGAGGCTATGAGCTGCAAACTAATTTAAAATTTACATCTACTAAACTATGCAATAGATTTTTAATTAAAATGGATGCCTAAAGCAAATTTAAATAAGCAAAAAGCCAATTTTTTTACCCAAATTTATTTAGACTTACAATAATATACTTTTTAATTTATTAAATTCTTTGAAATATCTGTTGTGTTGATACAAATATAACAATTTTGTGATGTAAGTTAAGTTATTTAAATCATATAAATAAATACGTACAATGCCCGATTTTAAATTTCATTAAATTCCATTCTGGAGTTCCATATTGACCATCCTTTGAAAGCGGTTTCATAGGTATGTCGAATAAATTACTCCACCATCGTATCTCACTGAATTCCATTTAACAAAAAATCCAATTCGTAACAGTACCTTTTCTGCTACCAGCTAAATATTCTTTTAATGAGCAAACACGAAGGATTCATAGACAAGGAATTCATTAGCTAGGTTGGGCTAGGTTGTTTATAAAGTGAAACAATCTCCGCTTTCTATTTTCTACAAATATCAGATATTTTTATTCCATTTTAGTAGTTTTACAGACACGTCACCATACGTATGTTTAATTATATCATGGTGGTATTCCTCTTAATTTTAACACACCTCCATATTTCTTCTATTTCTTCTATTTTGAGACATGTTGAAAGTAGGTACTTTTTGCAGAAGAAAATTTATAAATTTTAAAATCCCATAAGTAAAACAAACATGTAATAAAAACAATAAAACAAATTAAGGTGACACTTTTCCTCTAGAATTAAATGACTTATCTTGTCCCATTTAGCTGTTAGCAGGACACACTATACCGAAAAATAATACAATCAAGCCAGCATCAGCCAACCAGTTCAATTAATAATGAACCGAACCCAATCATATTTGACTTGCATCCATTCTGAGATGGGAGACTTATGTACGGCGTGTTCAGTTAATGCTGTGCTGCATGAATTAGGAGTTGCTATGTAATTTCAATTGATAATTTATGTTGATTTATACATTTGTTTAAATATTCTTTGGTTTGTTCAGTGTAACACATTGGCGGCTCGTGGGTCAGTAAATAGGTGACGCGGACTGCGGACTGAGGTGCGGGCTGCAAGTCCGGAAATGAAAACAGCGCCGTAGGCGAAAATTTCAAGCAAATTCAAGGTCATTGCAGTTGCCTGTTGCTTGTGAACTTTATGATCGTTGAAACAGACAAAAGTTATTTAAAATTGCCATGATTGTCCGAACACTCCGATTCAATGTGACCTCGAAATGCGAACTCTTGTCTGCCTAAATCGCTGCGCGAATAGGTAATTGTATAAACCGTCTATTTAAAAAGACGTCATCGTTAAATTGTTTAATATATATAGTCTGGAACACTGTGTCTTTACCTTTTTTTCGAAATCGAGAGAAGGCACAGGTCTCTCGCAATTTAAAAATTCTTTTTTGTCCTCATTTTTCCTTCTAGAAAATGGTGTTTCTAATAAAACACAAACTGGATCATAGATAGGAAACATTTCTACGATTGATAGAAAACAATGATTATTTATTATTATAAGAATTGTTTTTTATCCGGCGCGGTGTCACGTATAGAGGCAAACTGGCCAGGACGGTACGAATGATGTGATCGAAATCTGCGGCACTCATTCGCCCACAGGACAGTTTAGTCACGTATCGGCCGCATTG
This sequence comes from Pogonocherus hispidulus, assembly GCA_963924545.1. Classification (NCBI taxonomy): domain Eukaryota; kingdom Metazoa; phylum Arthropoda; class Insecta; order Coleoptera; family Cerambycidae; genus Pogonocherus; species Pogonocherus hispidulus. Next base: position 564,407 of record OZ004694.1, read on the forward strand.
TTGCCATGGCAACCGCCGTTCCGACTGTCGCAGAAATACCACCTGATAGCGATCTGCGTCACTTGTTTATTATAGGAAGGAAACGGTACGGGGTTTAATTTTCGCTCTCACCGAAAGCGATATTTTTTTAGAAGGCATTCAGCACGCAACGTTTTATAATAATTATTCTGTTTATTAACTAAGTATATAAATATATCTAAATTACAAAATTTATATGAAATTAAAAGAATTTTAAATGATACAACCAAACACGGAAATTTTAGGTGAAGCGGCGCGTCACCTGGCGAGCCGCCACTGGTGTAACATCTATGGCAATCTGAGCAATCTACCTTCTAAATAACATGGGTTTGATTTAATTCAGTTCCGAAAGCAGCGTATATCTTGATCCACCGAGGGCTCCTATTATCAGTACCACAAGGTTCACAGTATGTTCTGGATGGGTCTGCGGAGTTCAAAGAGAAGCTCTCGATATTTCTTCCGTTTCTCCTCCTCTGTCAAGACAATGTTGGTCTCGGCAGGGTCGAGAACTCGATGACAAACATTGTCTTCAGTTGGTGGTCGAGGAGGACTACATCAGGCTTATTGGCTGGAATCTGGAGAAGAGTGGGAAATGAGTAGTTCCAATAATTCGGTACTTTTCATTCCCCACAACGGAGTCAATATCCCCCGGAGCGTATGGCAACTAGTGTTTCGTCTATCTCGTACGAAGTGCCGTAGAAAGTAGTAAAGCACTGGTTATTAATATAATTATTATTATTACTATTATTACTATTATTATTATTATTATTATTATTATTATTATTAATCATTATCATTATTATTATTAATATGTGGAGGGCAAAGGGTGAGCTGATGGGCAACTTCAATATGTACGGTTAGATATTTAATTCGAATATACACTCACCATTTCTATTAAATCCTAAAATTTGAAGATCTGGAAATTGAAGAAGAGATCAACAGAGGATTGAGGAGCTTAAATTGAAAGACTCCGCTTATCAAATAAAATCACAGATTTTTTATTTCAAAGGCAAATATATTGACTTTCAATGAATAATAAAAATATTTTCAATGTAGCTGCTATAAATTATTTCCATTTTTCGCCTCTCAAGGCAAAGTGCACAATACCAGTAATCAAATATGAATAATAAAGTAAACACGTCAGGGATTCTTTGCGTTATTACAGGTTCCACATTTTGATAGGGATTTTGAATAAAATATAGTAGTCCATAATACTGAAATATTCAATATCAACAGTGCTGGAGCCTATATGTATACATATAAAAGTGATATTTTTTACATTATACGATAGGTAGGTATAATATAGGTACAAGTTGAGTTTTAATTACCGTATTTCTTCTATAATTTACAGTTTAAATTAAACAGTTTAATAAATTTTAAATATGCGGATATTTCAACTGCTATTTTCTGAGTCGGTGGGATTCGCCTTCATCATTATTTTTCTAAAACTACATACAGTTTTTCCCTGACAGCTGCAGCCTTCCGCGATCTGCAGAGATGAGATGGAATACCTTATTATTTTTGTAGCCGGAGGCGGCAAGCTGACGTCAGCAACTAGCTTTGTACGTATAGAACGCAGCCAGCACGAAACATAACATTATTCTTTTAGTTCCCATACGGCTGGCCCTGTTAATTTTCCTATTAAAATATGAAACATTAACTTTGCAACACGAGGGAGCCGTTACCAACATTTAAAATTTAAAGTGCATGCATAGTGAAGATGTTCCAAAGTGCTGTTAAAAATAAATTACGAATTTAACCAAAACACTATGCCCTTGACGCGCGTTTAGCCAACCAAGTTGGCATGATCTGGAGATGATTAAACCTAAACCTATGCTAACACTGTGTCCTATTTAGTCCTAAACTATTGCTACGGTTCAGTGAATTATCGCAACGGCTCGCAACCCTACTAAACGCATTCCCTACCCTTAATAAACAATTGAGTTATATTTTCGGCTTGAATAGCAATAATAGTTGTGTCATTTATATTATGTAAAATTATATTATGGTCTTTATTTTTATATTATCAAAATTATAAATAATAATGGACCTAGGATACTTCCTTGAGGAACACCCGTGGTGAATATTCAATATTTTTTACATGTGAAAAAAATTTTTCCAGCTACTCACTCAGCATTTTGTCCAGTTCACTAAGAAGATCCGCAGATCAAAATATAGCCATGGTCTGTAATGTTGTTTATATTGTATTTATGTGTCATGTTTAGTCATTTTTATTGTTTCAAAATTATATTATTACGTCATCTACTATACAAAATTTCTTTATAAAGTACTCTACTATCGAAGAAATACGCACAAATGGGACATTGTGTACACATGGAAAAACAATTTTAAAGAAGTCAGATATAACTCGATCTAAATCTTCCAAAAAGAGTAATTGTTGATTTATTTGGTTATATGTAGGTATATGATAATAGATTTTAAATTTACTTCAAGATCTGTCGTAGGACCACAGCGATAACGACTCTACATTCGCTGTGCTAGTTTTGTTCGCTTAATCTGAGTGTAAAGTTATGTATGTCAGCTTTTATAGCATTGTTTATTACTCTGTTCTGTGGAATATGAACTATACATTTTCCTTGTAAACATACACCACTTTTATTAAAGTATAAAGTACTTCTACCATTATGTTCCTTTTACATAAGATAATTATTTGACATAAATTATAATTATGTCATAATAGCAAGACGTTATGTCTTTATGATTGTGCTTTTTGATCTATATCTGAAACCGCCCATGAAAATGCTTCGTTTTATTATACATATCGTGAGATATGCTCTGACGTAAACTGTATGAAATAAAAAGTCTTTTAAAATTAGATGGACATGTTAATATAAAGTAATTATTACTCATTTTATACTTAAGAATACTGTACGGAGCAAAATATTTATTTCTGCTCCGACACTCAGGCGGCCTTAGAGGCTTTAGCATCTCCAAGGACAAGATCTGCTCTTGTCCAAGAATGCGGAGATACCCTGGAGGAGCTGGCCACAGTAAAAGAGGTTAAATTTGTATGGGTACCAGGTCATAGTGGAATCCCAGGGAACGAAAGGGCCGATGAACTGGCTCGACTCGGATCTCAGGGACCCAGCCAAGGGCCAGAACCGATTTTAGGCATTACACGAAGGCAGGTCAACATGGCTGTTAATGATTGGGCTCATGAAACACTAAGTAAAAACTGGAGGAGTGGAAGTTGTAGACAAGCTCGCAACTTTATAGTGGAGCCAAGGAAGACCAAGACGGCCTGGCTGTTAAGTCGTAGCCGGAAGGCTCTAAACCAGTTGGTGGGAGTTTTAACGGGTCACTGCAGGCTTAGAAGACATCTATTATTGATGGGTGTTGAGGGAGACCCTATCTGCCCAAAGTGAGGGGAGGGCGACGAAACGCCTTCCCACTTCTTGGCAGAGTGCGCGGCTTTCGGCAGACTAAGACACGACGTCTGGGGGGCTGGGGAGCTGCAAGGGGAAGAGGTCAGTTCCCTTGAATGAACTGATATTCTGACCTACATTAGAAGGTCGGGAAGGTTCGACGAGGGAAGAGGAGACGGAGTTAGGTAGGGGACGACAGGGGTAGGCAAAAAGGATCCGCTTGTGCCCTACTTGCTAGGTCTTGGCCGCCCCATACACCACTACTACTTATACTCAAAAATACAGAGCAGGTCGGAAAATTATTTATTTTAGGCTATGGATATAGTAACTGTCACTCTGAAAAGGATTAATCGAAATTGTGGCTAATTCTAATTGGTAATAGTCAATAGTTATATTGCAGAAGAATTGTAAAGAGCTGCAGCATTAATTGAAAATTCCCTTACAATTTTGTTCCGGTAATAATTCTGTCACGAGTACCTACCTACTGATTCGTTTCTTTAGTAACTTGTATTAGTTTTTGCAAATGTCATGTATCAAAAAATATATACACATTTCATGAATCAAAGTATCATTTGTTTGGTATATTGAACTGCCTTGTAATCCTTTGCATACTGTCCATTAAAAATTTGTATAACATCAGCTCCCAGTAAAACAGTCCAACGCTCAAGTCTATTAATATCCGATAGGTGTTCGACGCTCCGTCAGTTAATTTTTTAATTCACTACATGATGTGCCTGATATATAACCATATTCTCTAAAAAAATTGTTGCGGGCAGGCTTTAACGTCTACAGAATTTGTGATAAGTACAAAACAATCTAATTTTTTAGAAGGGAGTATATTTATGAATATAATTAAATATTAAGAATTCCAATATCCAAACTGATCGATTACCACGAGTGTAAAATTATGCGGGGGTTTCGCTTTAATTAGGTATTGTATAATATTTATTACAATTTTCATAAAATAAGCATTCTGGAATGAAATTTAGGATATTGAAAATATGTGGTACCACTAAGTGCAGAAACTTACGCCAACCAAATGAAACCAAATTTTTACAAATACACCACAGGTTGCTCCATTTAAGTTTTAACTGATGAGGTAACCTTCAGTGAAATTGGTACAAATAAAAACGCACAGGGGCAAGTCACATTCCTGTCCCATCCGGTATATACTTTAAATTAAATTTAAGATGAAAATTTGGCCTTTCAAATGGCTGGAATCGGTTCCTCCTACGGCGATACACATCGACCCTAATCGGGTTAATGGATTAATGTTTCGAATGTGTCCTAAATAATCGGTTTCCCTTCTCACTTGCCTAAATCAGCTTTCGTATTGTATAGGTAGCTGTGTTTGATATTGATAAAGTTATTTGCGGACTTCAGAAAAGACCTATCTGTATAAAAATATATACTTGTATAAATAACAACACCAACAATAATAATAATAATAATAATAATAATAATAATAATAATAATAATAATAATAATAAAAAGAAGAATATCTCTACGCCTCATATTCTAATGAAAAGAATTAGCCCGGAAGTCTGAGATTTGCGTGGGGGAGGGGACGGAAAATTATTATGAGTATGCCGCATTTGCACTAACCACCATTCAGGGGTGGAATGAGGGAAACCTGGAAGACCTCATTAGTTAGGGGATAGTCAAGTTATTTCCTTCTATCTTTTCAATTATTAAAATATAGTAACAATAATCGAACGTCCATGTCAAATGTCAATTACCATTTTAAACTTGAGGACTTAACACAAAATACAATTGTTTATCGTGTATGTACCTTTATCTGAAATACGCTAGATGTTTATTAAGATTTGTTGACTAACACTGGTGCAGATCTCTATCAGTGATACTTACAATCTACATGTAGTCAGTTAAATATACAGTGACCACATAAAGTACCCCCCCTCTAATTTTTGAATCACTGGGTAGATTGTGATGAAATTTGGAACGATAATATATGACTAAATTCTGCATTTTTTGACACATCAATGACAGCTCTGAATGTCAAAGGCTGGGCGCGCAATAGGTATATTTTTTTAAATGGAAATGGGGGTCGAGTGGGGACTCATTTTGAAGCTATTTTTATGCTCAAAACATCACCCAAATTTGAGAACATTTGGTTGATGTTTTGAGCATAAAAATAGCTTCTAAATGAGTTATTACTCGACCCCCATTTCCATTTAAAAAAATGTTCCTATTGCTCGCTCAGCTGTCACTTTGACATTCAGAGCTGTCATTGATGTGTCAAAAAATGCAGAATTTAGTCATATATTATCGTTCCAAATTTCGTCACAATCTACCCAGTGGTTCAAAAATTAGAAGGGGGGGGACGGACTTTATGTCCTCACTATATAATGAAATATCACCTGATACGTGTTATGTATCATGTCATATGATGACATACATCATGTCGTGAATGGACCGCTTTATATCTACAAAATAAAACAAAAACACGGATACCCTATGATTAAAATATATGTAGACTTTGCTGTTTGTTTACAATGTGTTCATATAGGGTGTTCATTCAATGCACTGGTATTAGCCCGTGGTAAATAAAACAGCAAATTAACATTTCAGTTTTACTTATTTTTCTCGTATACATCTTTTATAATCATTGTGGTTATGGTTACAGGAAAATATAGTCATATTCCCAAAATAAATTACGGGAATAAAACCAATATATGCATTAAAAACATCACACAGAAGTTTAATGTTTTTGATAAACTTTACTTAAGAGTCCATTCACTAATCCAAAATAAGCCCAAGATCGGCGTTCGTCTCGTGTCTAATTATAAAAAAACTATAAAAGATAGCGACTTTTAGTAAAAAAGTTTTGAAAGATAAGACTTTAATCTAAATCCCTATAGTAGAAATTTTTGGTAATTCTTTTTATTTTTAAAATTCCAGGCAAACAATTTTGTACTAAAATAGCGTATTTTCAAAAATTATTTTCTCTAAAATACATGTATTAAACAAAAATTTGTTACTATAGGGATCTAGTTTGCCTTTTGATCTTTCCGGTGATATATAATTTATAACATTAAAAAGAAATTTTGTTGCAATTATAAGACAAATTCGGTACCCTTGGAATGAGGGCTAACTTTATTTCTACGTGCCTTTTTTCTTCGGCTTTACGTGCACCTCCGAAATCTAAATAATTCGGTAGTGAGAATATATAAGTCTTCACCCATAGGCTACCCAACCTCTCAACCCGACTCCGAATTCATTTCTGTCAAGTCTACAGTGAATGAACCTTTAACGATCTTGCGAAACAAGAATTGTTCTACTGAACAAAGCACATATTTAAAGTTGCATTAAACAAAAATGATCACATTGGTTGACATATATAAATACAAACCCTACCATGGGTTTGGATCTAAAAGCGTCTATTTTCAGAACTAAAATGTTTTCCGTTCTATTGTGATCGTACAATTAAAATAATTGCCTACAATAGTAAAGTCAGTTCGTGTTTAGGGCCACGATATATTTCTGTTAGTGTAAGTAAACTAAAAAGAGGCGTGCCATCTTATCAAACAAAAGACGACAGAAACACAAAACAGACAGTGGCGACGATCGGCGATCAGTACCCTAAAGTGAAACCGCAACCACCGGATATTACTGGTTTATCTCCGTTCGCGGTTGGCACTCTGCTCAACAGGTACATAAAATACCTGGCCTAGACGGCCAGCTCGTGCGCTCTTTCGTCTGTTACCTGCCCGATTTGAGGGTGCTAGCCGCAAAATAGGCCAGTAAATAGAGTGCCATTGTCTGTCAAATGTGTCATAGACCACATGTAGCATTGTTAAGTGACCGGGTTGCATAACCTACCTATGTACCTAGTTATGTAAAAAGGACCTATTTCAATGATCTTCAAACTATGTCTCCTGGGTGGGAATTTCAATTGATTTAGACCGAAATGGTTGTAACGGTCTCGTTTTTAGTAACTATTAAAATACCTTTCTTAGTTGATTTAAACTAATAATTCTTATCTCATTCTGTGTTTTTACCTTGTATTTAAAGTATTACATGTATTCGGTGAATACTAAGTGATTATAATCCCAACTTCACTCTCTGTGTTTGTGCGTTTGTGCGTGATGCAACAAAAAATATTACGAGTGTAATACAGCAGCAACCCTGAATTTGATTTTCTATAGTAATTAGGAGAAAAAACGATCGTTTATTACGATTTCGTTGTGCTTGGACAGCAACGTATGAAAAATGTTAAGTTCTGCAACCACTGTAGTTGATGTGAGTACCTTATTATCTATCTATTGTGGAAGTGCTTCTTGAACAGCTTGCGTATACCGTGCCTTATTCTACTAAATTACCTATGCATAGGCCGTGTGTGCGACAGAATTTAACGGCCCTTACCGTTACCTCGCGGACTGAAAATATCTAAAACTTACCTTTTTATGTCGAGTTTAGTATAGCCGAATTCTCTCTCCTGTATCTGAATTTGAGAGTACTTGTTAAAATACGATGATACAAAGTGATACTGCACTTTGTATCACCGTATACAAAGTGCAGTATAGAAGAGAATACAAAGTGATACTGCACTTTGAATATTTATGTTGTACGCTTCTGGTTTCCTGCTGTTTGCTATTTTACAAGTGGTAATGTAATCTCAAAAGAAACTATGAATCATGAAAACGTACCACAAATAAGTTACAGACATTATTGCGACTTATTTATCTATAGTGTAAAGTGATTTCCGATTTATGATATAATAATATTTAAACTATTTACGTACAGGTAAGTAGATAAGTCTGCTTCCGTTTTTTTTTAGATATGAATTTATTATGTAAATGTTATTTAAAAACATAGTATTGTTGCATACGCACATTTTTTAACAAATTTTTTGTCTTATTTAGTACTTTTCAACTTTTTTAAGTTTATCCCGTTTTTAATTTTACATACAGTCGAGACTTATATCCATATTGGAATAATAAGAGTAATGTCCTTGAACTATAAGCTGCAGGGGTTACTCTGAGCAACCGACACAGCTTGCGTGCGTCCGGGAAGGTAACAGCAGTTGCAGGCTTTTATTAGAGGTCGATTTCCTGGAGAAACCCTATGAAAAGGTTTTATATATTGTGCAGTGAATATGTCTTACAACAAATAAATAAGTTTCTATAAATTCCTTAGAAATAAAAATATATATTCTCTATAACTCTATAAACTCCTTAGAATCAATTTGATTTAAAAACTGATATTTCTAAATCACTTTATAAATCAAACGGATTCTAAGGAATTTATAGAAACTTATTTATACTTCAGTGAGATCAACTTATTATTATTATTATCGTATTATTTTGTTATAGGATATTTTTCCACACCTCAAAAACTAAACTACCACTCAATTACAGTTGCTAACAACTAGAAAAACTAAACTACAGGACCAGTAATAACAAATAATTGATCTAATTCTTGTTTCTTGTCTTAAACTGTTTTTATCTCATTTCAAAAGAAGAAACGTATTAACTGTCGTTTTATGGTTATGGATTCAAGTTACACGTCGTACCAATGATTATGTATCATTTAATGCTGTTGGTCGATTTGATATTGTGTTTTGAAGGGTACCAATAAGTACATAATACTTTGGTCTTATTGAGGACCAAAAAAATGTACTGTCTTAAATCAAATCAAGAAAGGATAAAATACACATTTTTCTTACTGTATGACTGTATCTTTTTTCTACCATCATACTGTTCTGGTAAATTTCGCATTTTGAAAAATATAATTCATATTTGCTAGTACAAAACGCGTGAATTATGTATTTTCTATGGATAATGTGACTGAATTTTACCATAGAGGATTTCAGTCTCCAGTGAACCAACTGTTGAAAATTGTAAGTAGCTATTTATTGCTGCGTATTCGAGATTTTCAGAGAGATCTCTAAAGAATGGCAGTGTATTAAAAAGTCACGTCTTAATAATAGACAAAGAGTCAGTTTAGTTGATTATTTACTGTTATCATTTTACATTAAAAAGTAGCAACCGCTTTGAACTACAAAAGATAATTAATATTTGTAATCTTTTCGTTCTTGCTTTGGTACATTTTCCTCTAAAGAAGTTAAAACTGAATCAATAGATAATGAACATTATCTTTTTAAAGCAGCCAAGAAAAACAAGCGCTGCCGCTGTTGTCGGCGATTTTAAAAAGAATCGACCGAACATAAAGTAAATAAAATCCAATTTCCCTTTAATTCTTCATTGTTCCTGTAAACATTCTCTGCGACGAAGGAATATCAGTAGTTAATAATTACAGGAAAAGCTCAAAAGCGATAAAACAAAATAAAAAGATTATTAGAGGAAGATGGGATGGCGGTTCTATCACTTAATTATCCGAGTCGAGATGGCGATATTCTTCGTCGATTTCAGCAAACACTTCTGTGACAGATAAAATGCTACTGCCTGCTCATGTTTATGTAGTTTAGTGAACATGGAATTACAATCGCAACGGAGCAGAGCGCAATCCACTATCGAAGGCGGAATTGAAATTTTCTTTCGGATTTCATTTCTATTTGTCACATATACGTTGAATTTACATAAAATTGAAAAATATATACAGGTCATTCCATTCTAGTGCACGATGAAACTACACGAAATAGGTAGATAAAATATATCCATTGCCTATAAGGTATGTAAAATCTAAGATGATGAAACCTGGGAAGCATTCACATCAGCTATTTCTTTAGGAATTATAAATTTCACCTCGACAAACGTTGGCACACCGAAAATTTTTACCATTTTATCACTTTTATTACATATGCATTGAGTTTCATCAGTGATTATACATTTCAACTAGATTTAGACAACTTAAAATCACAGTGACGGAAAATATCCACATAAATAGTATTAATATATTTTGCTTTCTCACGTAGACTAAGGGAGGAATAACGAAGCCTAGACGAGAGGATGAATAAGTTCATCCTCGATGGACTGTTCATCCGGACAGTCACTTCGACGAAATGAAACTCTATGTACTTAATATTACATGAAATGGACCCCGCAGACTGTAAAGATAAAATAGATAAATGTGATTTGGTTAGAATTCATTCCTTTTATTGAATTTCATTCCTCATGAAAACTAACCTGTCCTGGTAATGACAACATAACTAACGTAAAAAACATTATCTCCCAAAAATAGAGACTATTCCAAGGGTTGCGAACATGTTTACTTATTATTTGCACAATAATGAGACAACGGTATTACCGTGATACAAAACGTCAGAGAATATCTTGCTTTCGTTGCAGTTTTGTGGTCAAATTAATTATTGAGATCGTCATTTGAGTTAACAAAGAGTTTTATACAGTTGATACTGACAGCACTGACACTGACAGCAAATTTTATTACTTCTTCAATAAGAAACAGAAAAGAACCACCAGAATTTTTTTCATTATTTTTATTTTTAGAGGACTTTCAACCAGATATATGGACAAACCATCCTCTGTTTCGTCCGAGTTTTCGAACATTTACAAGGTTAATTGCTTTACAATTTTGCTGCTGATATTTGTGAATTGTTTTAATTTGTTATCCATGTCCATGGCGCGTGGCACTACCGTGCCTCTTTATAAATACATGGGTTGGTACATCTTGTACTTATTATATTTATAAATTCAGGAAATGGGAAAATTTAATAAAATAATGTCTAAAAATATCTCAACTGAATTAAAAATCCCCGTGTTTATTCTCAGTAACTTTACAAAAATAAAACAAAATATAAAAATATTAATTTAGTCCTTAATAAAGCACCTATTTGCGATGGCGGGGAACAGCAAATATTAGGCACACAAAAGCTGGAAAATAAATACATTTGCTTTTGAATTAACATTTTTTCGAGGTTGTTTTGCTTTTGATCATGGATATTTGACTTCTTTTTCTAAATAAACTTTTATTGAGCTTCGCATGCCTCTTAGACTTATATAAATATCATTTCATATCCTTATTGTAAACATTTTGGAATATAATAGTATCTAGCTATAAATAAAACATTTTTAACGTTAAACATTAAAAATAGGGATAATGTAAAGCATTTTACCAGTTTTAATAAAATTACGGAAACTTCCCTTCAGAATTATCGTACATTTCTTTGAGTAACAATTTATATTTTATAATACTTTGTATCTGAAATACAATTTTTTTACAATAAAAACAAATTCTTATCAATGTATTAAATAGTTCATTAAATAAAAAAAAAAATAGATTCTTACTACAAACATTTAAAGAACCAGTTAATTAACTTGATATTAAAATTTTGATATAGAAAGTATCTAATAAAAAAAAAAAGAAAAAAATATTTTCTTAAATCCTTAAATACTTTATTGAATAAATGTTATTTTGAACAAAACGAAAGTACCTATATTAAAACTCAAAAAATAAAAACCAATGAATATTGAATTAACTATTTGGCTGAAAAATACATTTTTGTAAAAAAAAGTAAAATAATTCAATATCTAAGAACAAAGCAATATCTGTGCATCCTCTTATAGAAATTTTAAATTTTCTTAAGGGTCCATTCACTGTAGACTTGACAGACATAAATTCGGGGTCAGGTTGAGAGGTTGGGTAGCCGATGGGTGAAGACTTACATATTTCCACTACCGAATTATTTAGATTTCGCAGGTGCACGTAAAGCCGAAGTAAAAAGGCACATGGAAACAAAGTTAGCCCTCATTGCAAGGGTACCGGATTTGTCTTATAATTGCAACAAAATTTCTTTTTAATGTTATAAATTATACATCACCGGAAAGATCAACAGATAAACTAGATCCCTATAGTAGCAAATTTTTGTTTAATACATGTATTTTAGAGAAAATAATTTTTGAAAATACGCTATTTTAGTACAAGATTGTTTGCCTGGAATTTTAAAAATAAAAAGAATTACAAAAAATTACTACTATAGGGATGTAGATTAAAGTCTTATCTTTAAATACTTTTTTACTAAAAGTCGCTATCTTTTATAGTTTTTTTATAGTTAGACACGAGACGAACGCCGATTTTGGGCTTATTTCGGATTAGTCAATGGACTCTTTAAATGAAATTTTATTTCTTTGTAAATTTAGGTAGGTTTAAAGATGATATTAAATAATAATAATAACTATTTTCAATGTTTCGCTTGTATATACGTTCTACTAGATATCAAGTTATAGCTACATTAGTTTCCGTCATAACAGGAACAATACAGCGGCTAAGCAGTGCCCATCAAAGGGATTGATTCTAACTGACGGACATTGAAAGTGGCCCTGACGATGTACATCCCGGAAACTGCCAGCCAAACATCATCCACCTGTCCATGCCGGGAATTTCATTAATTGTGTCGTGTTTCTGGGCCGTTCAGCATCGATCGACTCACAAATTCACGGACCTTGATAGATGGCACAGCAATCCATCAGCGGATAAAGTTCCCTAATCTCCAAGAGCCACGCGGTGCGCCCTTTTGAAAGGAGTAGCAAAAAGGAATGCACTTCTGGGTGTCGCGGGCAGAAACTGATGGACAATTTTCCACAGCGGAAAATGGAGAAAATTCCTCCATACTCCTGTTGTTTCTCAGCGCTACTTAATCGTTAAGTGGCTCTAAAGTTATCTAAACATTTTATAAATTACGTGGCAACATGTAGTGACGCGGTATCCGCATCCCTCAGACCTTTGCATCAATTGGCGATTCCAAAAATAATTGCGCCCTCTGCATGAAAATATTTGAACCTACTTAAAAAGTAATTTTTGGAGGCTTATTGCTGATATAATGATAAATAACACGTATTTGGGTTTGTTTAACATAATAATTTAGTGGTGCTTGTGATTTTTTGGTATTACAAAGTTAAAAACATTACATTTTAAAATGGCATTCAAAAGAAATCAGCACAACACAAATTGCCGTGGTAATAGATGTCATTCCACAAAATGTGTCAATAGAAGTGTTTAAGATTGAAGATAGGTAGAAGTTTGGCCCTAGTATAAGAAACTGTTTCTCATTCATTTCTCTAAAAGGCATGTAACAATTTAATAACAGAGAACACGTTTATTTACACAACATAACCACTTTGTTGCAGTTTGTCTAACTTTTCTATTATTAGTCTTATAAAAGCAAAATATATTTTAATTTAAACATTATTTAACAAAAAACAAGCACTAATATGGTATCACCATACAGTTTATCACACTTATTGTAGTCCAAAATGTAAGTAAACAAAAACTAGGGCACCTGTTTCAACCCAAAAAATTCATGAAGCACTTATGGGACGCTTGACTGCTTTTACCACGCTTTTTTATCCTTTATTTCACCTTAACTAGCACATGAAGTTACTATATTTATGGCAGATGAATGCTAAATTGCTAGATGATGTGTAATTTGATGATGATGCTCATCGGTAATTTGAATCGCCAGTTGTCGTTGCCGCTGATGAAGAGCGCAGATGAAATTGGAAAGTGTTTATTTGTTATTATTGAATCATAATCTTGAATATAACGCAAAAATGTAAATTTCTTATTTAACTTTAACGAATAAAACTTTAATGCCCTCTATCGTGAAAACTAGGATCTTCAGGACCTTGGTTTTAACATTTTTGGGCCTATAATGCTCTAAAACATTATCGCCTTTATTTATGACGGGTTTAAAACACACCCTGTAATATTTAAACCCTGACTTTTATAAGTTTCTATACCTACTGTTTAGTTTTTATGACGTAGTTTTCTACATAACACCAAAACACTATACTGCACTAGACGCGCGTTTGCCCAACCAAGTTGGCATCATCTGGAGATGATTAAAACTAAAGTTTTAGTTTCATCTCTAGATGATGCAAGCTTGGTTAGAGAAACGCGCGTCTAGTGCAATATAGTGTTTTGGTGTTATGTGGAAAACTACGTCGGTGCGTTATTTTGAAACGTAGAAGTGTAAAAGACACATTTGATTCGGAACGGAAGCAGCTAAATGGCTTCTGTAATAAATATAAGGGTAGATTGCTAATGAAACAAGGGTGCGTAGCTTAGTAATTTGAATAAAAATCTCATCACATTAGTGATAAATAGCCCAGCGCGTAAGGCATATGAGAAGGAGGATGGATAACTCTTCATTAACTGCCTTTGTGGAAATGAATAACACTGCGAGGCGGATTAACATTTAACACAAAACCGTTGTTAAGACCTCTTGTACCAGTGGATTAATGAAGGTATAGAGCTAACAGAGTTCCCAAAAGAAATTTTCGTTAAAGCTGAATAGGTATTTGCTTTATGAAAAAGCAACTTTAATTTTAAATAATTGTTTGATTAACGGCATAGTAATCCATTTCATACATGCAATAAAATTGAAACGATTGCAAGTTATATGTTTTAGTTATTTGTAAAATTAGTAATGGGAATGACAGCCCGTTATATATCTTTCGCAGAATTACATTTGACTGGTGGTTAAAAATTAATTTCTATTACTCTGATCGTATTTCCAGCATTTAATTATACTGGCAAATATGTCTATTCATATTTAACGTATATAAAATATTTGTATCTATGTAAATATACAAAGAAATGTAATTTGTAAAGATATGACATGGGCTCAATGAATGCAGTAGATAGAAAATATTCTCACATTAAAGGAAAGACCAGAATTAAGCAAAGTGGAATGACCTCGCCGATCTGGTAAAATGCGGTGATAATTTTACCACAAATTTTTACCGTTAAGAAACGCGCGCGAAATAACCCAACATCCCGCCACTGTTTCCCTACTACCTCGAGCGCAGTCGCTTGTTGGTTCCTGATTCGACCAATCAACGTCGTTGAAGCTCAGAGAAAAGAAAGCGTAAATGCAAGAATATGTATGTTAAATAAGGATGAACAGCTTGTCGTCAACTTTACGACTTTCGCAACTTTCGCAGTTGCCACATATTCGGAAATTCCTTGATATTATTAAATAAAAGACAAATTAAATTAATAAAGTACAATAGGGATAAGGGACGTTAAAGGCAAGTAAAAAATGGGTGAATAAGGTAATTAATACGTTTCCTGTTTTAAATAAGAATACTTTAGAAATAAATGTGACAATACAGATCTACTCCTTTTCCGGTCATTCCACTTTGCTTAATTCTGGTCTGTACTGTAGTTAGTAATAATAGTAATACACTGAGCAGCAAGAAAGTGTTTAAGAGCAATAATAATTGTTAATATTTATGTAAATTTAATTTGTATAATGATATTGCTTACTTCACTAACTTATTATAACTAATAAAGTTTACATTTAGTTAATTAAAGTTAACGAAAATATACAGGGTGAGTTTTTATTACGTATTTCTTCTATAACTCAGTTATTTTTTTAACAGAAGCTGTTTGTGCCCTTTATGCATTGTTTAAATATAGTGACGCGTGTAAATTATGATCTGTACTATCCTCGTAAGTATCTTATTTTAAATAAAATACCCTGTATATTTTATCACTTTTTGAAACATCACAACAATTAGCCCCAATTCCCAGATCGCTTGTGTAGATAATTTAAATTATAAGGTTCTTCCTGTATCCTGTTCATGAGATCACTGAAACTTATAAAATAAATGATCAACGTTAAGAGTTATAGATATGGGTGTATTTGCCGTAGCCAACAATGGAAGCTAAAAACACACTGTTTTTGTGGAAAATTAACAAAATCCTGGGGCTATATGAGACCGTGTGTGTATGCTGGGTAAATAAATCCTTGCTGTGTGTACACTACCTACCATTCTCTGCTGTAGGACGTTGGTAGACCAACTAATGGATTTATTTTCTAGAACTATACGATCCATATACCTTATCGACAAATATTTGAATTTAATTAGATATATTAGGATTTATGTGTAGCTGGCAGTGGAGTAGAAAATTTGATTTCCAAAGTCACAGGAAGTACCAGCTAAATGTTTTGGATTAGTAAAATTAAACTCTAGCTTGTAACTTTATGGAAAATTACTGAGGAGAAATCGAATAACTTTACATTGCAGAAGTTTTACTACTTTTAAAAAAACGTGTTTATTTGTTCTGTTTCTTATTCTGCCACCGTTATGAAAATACGAAAACACTTGCAAATATTAGAAAGCTCGCACAGCCCCAAAATGATCAGGTGTCAGGTGTTGATCTTTTTCAAACTTACGTTTGTCGCACCGAAAATGTTCACATTTTCTAAATTGTATTTATTTCTATTGTAAAACAATAGATTTGGCTATTAAATACTATACTTACGGAAAGTTTGTCAAATATGATAAGATCGACATTAACTGAAACATATTTTTAACTAATTAATTGATAAAGGAACATTCACTGTACTATAACTGTCACTATAAGCCTAATTTAGCAAAGCTACGATTTGTATCATGTTCACCTAAGTTAACCCATGACTTACAACGGAGCAGTTGTAAGTGGACGACCGCCTATTATTTATTAGTGATTTTATAAGCCGTGAAAGAGGGATATGCCGCCTGCTAGTCAAGCGATTCGAACTTGTTATAAGTTGATACATATTCAAATTTTCTGCCTGGACTAAATTTTCCTTTGTACAAGTGGAATCTCGCTATTTTTATTGGTTTATTGGAGAGCTAAATCTTTATGTATTGAAAGCACAAACAATTTCTCTTGTTTATTTTCTTTCTTGTTTACATTTCACTATTCCTTCAAAGGTTTTTTTATTGCTGCCCTTAATATTTTCCTCCATGTATTCGATACCTCTGTGCTTAATCTATTATAAATGTTTCAAATTGAAGAATAATACAAAGTTAATCTGCCACTAAAAATATAGGTACTTAATATATATTTTTAAGAAAATCTACGAAATGTACTTAATTTTTATGTTAAATACTATTATCAAATAATTATATTAAAAAACACACAAAAGAAACAGATAATATCTCACTTCTAGAAGCTTCAAGTTTGTGCAGAGGGTCGTTATATAAGAAAAATGCACCTGGAATAGGTGCCTATTTTTCCCGAGTAGGATCCAAACCATGTAGCCAGGTAATTGATGAATTTCAACACCAAACTGGGCATTATGCAATGGTTAATGGTTGCAATTTAATGCAATTTAATATAATTAATGCAATTTCAACATTTGCTGTAATAAAATAAAAAGTAGTACTAGTACAAAAACTATTGTTTTCATTTAATTCCTTCTTACATAATTTTAACATTTTTTAACGGCTATGGCAAAAATAGGTGGTATAACCTTATATAGCTGAATTCAACTTTAGAAGGGCTATCTATTTATACTATGAAATCCCAACTACAAAAAACTATGAATTTTGTTCCATCATTTTGGGACACGCTATATTTTTTTATTATTGTAAATTCGGTCTGCTGACTATATGGAATAATCTTGTAAAAGGTGTATGTTAAAATAAAAAGTAAATAAATAAATAAAAACTTTAAAACAGTATGTTCTTAACGTATAACAATAAAGCAAACGTTTGTTAAATATAAATCCGACAACTAAGGTAATAAATAAGGGAAGTTTAATGTAATGAATACATAATAAATATTTATGAAACTAATAATTTGTTGACGTGGATTAAAATAATGGCAAGGATTGTTTAGTAAAAGTTTCTGCTTTGAGCATTCCAGCGTTGTTTAATGCCAGCGATAACCGTAAAAAGTTACTATCATGTAGAAACTTTACCATTCCACATACGGTCACGGCTCATACGATGTATATGAAAAAGTGCCACATTTGTATGATAATAGCTTAACTAACATAATATATATTTTCACTTTAACATCTAGCTATGTGTTTAAACCTTCATTGCTAATATATTTATAAATTACCAACAATAATTATTTATTATAACAATTTCTTATTATTATTCTGCTAGTCACAGCATAGTCTCCTTCACCTTAAATAGATGAGCTATATTTTTAGTGTTATATTCTAATTAAAGTTTACATTACCAACATAAAAAATAACAGAGTATCAAGAAATTGGGTGGCGAGTTAATTTATTATCAGAAAAATATTACTTTGCAAAAACCATATACCAAGAAATTTTTATTTCAAAATAACTTGAACTTTTTAGTTCGGACTTCGGTTTTCCTGAAGTAGTTGAAAGTTTTATATTTTAAATAGCAACCTGTATATCTTTTAAACAGTAAATAGCTCTTCAGACTCTCAACGATGTATTCCAGAGAGAACCTACTGCACGATACAATTACATTGTTCATATTAGTACAGGCGGTCATTAAGAGTTCATTCACTAGTCCGAAATAAGCCCAAAATCGCCGTTCGTCTGGTGTCTAATTATAAAAAACCATAAGAGATAGCGACTTTTAGTAAAAAAAGTATTGAAAGATAAGACTTTAATCTAAATCCCTATAGTAGTAATTTTTTGTAATTCTTTTTATTTTTAAAATTCCAGGCAAACAATCTTGTACTAAAATAGCGTATTTTCAAAAATTATTTTTTCTAAAATACATTTATTAAACAAAAATTTGCTACCATAGGGATCTAGTTTATCTTTTGATCTCTCCGGTGATATATAATTTATAACATTAAAAAGAAATTTTGATGCAATTATAAGACAAACCGGGTACCCTTGCAATAAGGGTTAACATTATTTCCATGTGCCTTTTTACTTCGGCTTTACGTGCATCTCCGAAATCTAAATAATTCGGTAGTGGGAATAGGTAAGTCTTCACCCATCGGCTACCCGACCTCTCAAGCCGACCCCGATTTCATGTCTGTCAAGTCTACAGTGAACGGACCCTTAAGTAATTCTTTATTTAAGTAGGCATGTGTTTAAACTGATCTATCCTATCTATTTTATTAACTTAAAACGAATTTTTATTGATACATATTTTAATTAAAAAAGCATTTCGCTTTAGTATTTTGGTAATCAGAAGTGTTTGACAGTCAGTACTATCGATTCCGTTAGCAATAGTTCTCATAGTGTGCCCTGGGAATATAAAATTCTATGAAATGTAATAGCCCATGTTAATTGCCATTAGTCAAATGAAATGGGAAACCCGGTAGAGTAACCTCGTCTAAAAAGCGCCTTATTTTAGTACCCATGAGGCTAGGCATTAACTTGCATGTTAAAAACTCCTTTGAGCATTAGAAAATTTACCAAATTTAAATAAGTACCTGCATTATACAATTCATCTCGAAACGAATTAAATTCCGGTGGCGTCAATTTAACTGAAAAGATCAGTGCCACGTCAGATTGTCCGCAAGTTAAACTCAGCTTTTGTTTTTGATGAGTTACGTGATACGTGGTAATCGTCATTGAAGAGTAAATTAATGTAATAAAATGAACGTGTCCCAGTGCAATCTCACTCCGAGTAACATGCCGCCGAAATGCTTTTCCTGACCCGAACATTTTACTTTTAAACTGCATCAATTAACCACCATGAAGTTTAGGTTTCTGCAGTTATATTTTCAAGTGGAAAGTATTTGTTGAGAACAAGCAAAAATGTGAGAGATTAGTAATAGCATTATGTCATATTTAACCTAAAAAAGCATTAAGATAATGAATGAAAGTATTTATTTGTGGCATTGTTTAATTGTTCTTATTTATTTGGGTATTATGCCACCACTGAAAAATGAGATAATTAAAAAATATAATTTTACAATGATAGAAATGATACTACATAAAAAATCAAGGAATAGTAATGAAAAGAAGGACAATAAAGGGCCACCTTGTACAAGTACTTAAAAATCATATAGGTACTTTACAGGATACTATTTGTAATGTTGCAAAGGTGTGAGAAAATTCATTCAGAAAATTTAAACATTACTGACCACAGACTGAAGCGTTGCACATTTTTCCGATTCAGGCATAAACCGCGACTGTATATAAATTATAAATTTCCCCTTGAATAGAATAAATACAATCTATCTTATGACGAGTACGTCTATGGCCCGCCGGAAATGACGGCCAGCTTTATTTATAGAGTTCATTCTCGTTAAGTTTGCAGTGACGTTTTTAAGTTTTAAGTTAAGTTTATATAAATAATTAAATAAAAACTTGACAACGCAGAGAAGGGTTGCCAAATATAAAACTCTTTGTAAGTGACAAATGCTATGCTAATTTATTGGTCATTTGTTTATCGAATATTGAAAACAATTAATTACTGAAAATGACGTCACTTTAAACTTAACGTGAAGGAAGTATAACAAAGTATTTTTGCGCTTTGTCTCGTGGTAACAATAATGCGACCATAATAGCTGAATAAATAGTTTCTGCATGATATAGTTTTTTATACCGCTATAAAAATAGTCTGCAGTTATCTTTTAACAAAGACGTTCCTGGCGATCCATAATTTATGGATATTAGATCCACTGTTATGCCGACGTTAAAAATTATGGGTAAGAGATAATTCCAGTTTCTGAAATTTAATAATAAAGTAGAGCGTGTAACGCAATTTTGCGCCCTATACGCGATATAAAGGAGACGAAGAGATAAAACTGTTGCAAAATAAACGCACGGCTAACAAAAGAGTGCCATTATACAGCCTTGTAGAGGAATTTATGGATCATTTAAACTAATTACATTGTGCTCAATGTAACAACTTGTAAATATGTAGCTATCTGCTAATTTCTCGTTTTAATTCGTAGCTATAAAGTGTAATTGTAAGTTGAGCAATACAAGGCTTGAGCGTGTAAAAGTGGAGGACTACAATGAATTGTTAGTAAATTGATCAATGTTCCACGCGGATGGAGCCACCGTATTCAAAATTACACAATGGGGTGTTTTCCTATTTTTTTTATATCGGCAATGGAAAGTAGTTGAAAAAAGAAGAGATACGTATTTCTGGAATTTTAATATTGGGTTCATTTAAGTCCATAAATTATTTTTTATTGTGCGCGATATCTGTGTGACGTCACTAAGCGAAAATTCAAAATTTGCGCCATTTTTTAGTGATTTCTAGGATATTTTCACTTGTGTGGTTGGTGTCACTGCGTGACAACTTTACTTTTGTTTATGTTTGAATTGTTTGGTTAGGGTAAACATCATGGTAAACATGAGACATTGTTTTTAGTTTATATTTATATCTGTGAATTGTTGTCTCTATCTGTGACTGATTACAAGTGTATTTATTAGTAATAGAAGCTCTGTTAATTGAAACATCGTAATTTGTAAAGGTAATTTTTGAATATATTTAATCGACTTTGCAGTAATACTGTTAATTGGGAGGAGATGCCGAAAACAACTACTCCACGGACAATATGCCCCGACTGGCGTTGCATTACATCAACATCTCCATGGGTGTCGCCACATCCTTCATCAAGACCAAATACCACACAATGACCGGTTTCGATCTTGTTATGATCTCATCAGATTGCCATAGGTAACGGAATCGATGAATGATCTGGGTAGTAGCAAAGACTCAAAGAGGGCACTACGGTGTATTTCGCCACTACAAACATACACATAAGCCCCTTAGGCAATCATGTCGCCAGATCATTCATCGATTCCGATACCTATGGCAATCTGATGAGATCATAACAATATCGAAACCGGTCATTGTCTGGTATTTGGTCTTGATGAAGGATGTGGCGACACCCATGGATATGTTGATGTAATGGAACGCCAGTCGGGGCATATTGTCCGTGGAGTAGTTGTTTTTGGCATCTCCTTCCAATAATTATGTAGGATTGTCTTCCTCAAAGGCAATAGAGGTCGCTGTAATGGCATCTGCATAAAAACAGATCGTTATCTGTCTGTCAATTAGACAATAATTGTCAGACAGGTAGTAGCAAAGACCCAAAGAGGGCACTACGGTGTATTTCACTGTATCTCGCCACTACAAAAAAGTAATACTGTTAAGTTACGTACTAACCTTACATTTTTCATCCCTTTTATTTCTGAAAGGATCTATAGGGGGGGGGGATCTTTAGGTATCATAAAAGGATCTATAACCGGAAAATTGTCGGACATAGCCTGTACAAAACTTTGCTCCATGTTTAATAAAAGTTTACTTCACAAGAAAACAACAATAGAACACAAGTTGTCAAGCCAAACACAAACAGAAAATTTCAAATGTCAATTGTCGAAATGTCGTTTGTCGTCGTTACAAACTGAATCTAGCCACATATTATGAGTGTGGCCTCTTTATAGATACATATTACCTAGTTTTCGCTTAGTGACGTCACGAATATAGAATAAAATTTCAATATTGAATTAAAATTTTCTGCCGGCTCAATCTTAATAATTTTTATCCTAATAAATATAAAAAAAATATATTTTATAAAAATACAGGTTTCCACTTTCATTTCCATTTAAGGAAAATACCCCATTATGATTTGTTTTTTTTTTGTTCGTGAGGTATTAGTTTCATTATCATTATTTAGTAAATATGTCATATAAATGGTAAATTGTAACACATTTTTCATTTTATTTTAAAATTATAAGTTAATATCGTAGCCTGAAACACTCCATATATTCTATTTATTTAGGCCAGTCACGTCGAGTTGTGCGTTATGTCGGTCATAATAATAAAATCGGCTGGCTGTATTGGTTTTTGTAACACATGGCTGTCCCTAAGGACCTGCATTATTACAATTTTATATTCGTGCCGGTCGTAAATTTAACTTTTGCTTTATACAAAATGCCATAAACTTATTTATATTACGGGATTTTTCGGATTTTGGTAAGGACTTTGCGACATGAGCCATTCGATATTTATAACTGTTCCAGTTTGACCCCGGTCATGCCTCATATTTCTTCCTGCAATACATTTTTATTTCTGCATGTAGACGTGATTCTGATAAGCAGCCAGCGAATACCAGCATACGGGTTATAGCTGCAGGATGGAAGAAAAAGTAAAACAAAGTATATGGAGAAAAAAATACGAGGGCAGGTGTAGGTCATTCTCTTTTTCTGTGTATGAGAGTGGTAGGTGGATATTTGTTTCAATTAAGAAAAAAACAGGATATATAACCATAGAAAAACAGAATAATAATAATTAGTTTTTGTCCTAATTATCGAACAAACAACAAAATGTTGAGCAGTTAAGAAAAGACAAATTATATAATCATGGATTCGCTATGGAACTGTCTGTCTGCGTGAACTAAATTTACATTATCAAATATAGAAAAG